>JAEQBH010002483.1:0-324521 GCA_016808115.1 Tetrastigma voinierianum | reverse complement strand
GCCTGAGGAGGATAGAAGATGTTTGACCGAGGTGATAGACCAAGTTTACCGAGGTCAGCTCATCTCGTCAATTCAGGTCAGCTCGTCTAGGTTGACTATGCATACCTCCAACTTCGAAAGGTCATATCTCCTTCGTTCGAACTCCGATTCGGGTGTTCTTAGACTCTATGGAAAGCCCATTGAGTCAAGAATACAGCCATGCATAGTATGACAAAGTGGAACTCATATTAGGTCGAAATAAGGAAAAGCTTGGTAAGCAAATATGAGGCAGAACTAATAACATAAGTAGATTTGATATGTAAAGGAATATAGAAAGAAAAGAATAAAATGATAAGTTCAGAGAGAAAGCGATATGAGTACGCCAAGGCGCCTAAGACCAGATATTGAATGACCAGACATATATGATGATTATACGCACTCTGCTAGTCTTCTGGCGCTTCTATCCATGGGCGAACGTACATAAGATTAGTGCTTTGGCACGTATACATGATCGTGCTTACGCACTCCCACCTTTAGTGTTTCTACACTTCACAACTAGTGGCGAGGCACGTCACGTTGCATCTTAAATCTTTTGTACCTTGAGGGTATATATTGTGCCAGAGTCGTTCATTCCTTATCTCAGGTTGAAGCAAGCGAATGTTATTTATACGTGTGTATCGAATGAAAGGATAAAAAGGTAATAGTTTGGACATGTGGGTACCTAAGGGTATTTAAGAAAAAGAAGTCATGTTACGCACTCCTATGGGAGATAAGAGCAGTTTGATAAAACACAAGTAAAGCGTACAAATATAGAAATGTATATAGGTATATGTCATAAGAAGATATGATAGTATAATAAAGTACATGAAGATATAAGTTAATAAGATATAAGATGTTAACGGAATAGACCGTACACGAATGATAAGCATATGAATAGAGAAGAATGAGTAAATGGATGCATGATAAAACTATAGGAATATGTATTATAAGAAATATGATAGTACATAATGAAGCTACGAGATATATGAGAACAAATATAGATTTAAAGAAGTATGGTATAAATTGCATAATGTGATTTAGCTAGAAACTAAGGGAATGGGTTTGTTCTCTTACTCCTATATTCCTCGTTTCAGAGTTTTGCATGATTGTTCTAAAAACATAATGAATTTAAGTTTAATTGATTTGAAAAGTGATTGTGAAATGTTTGTATAAAAATTGCATGATTATTAAAATAAACTATTTATACAAGCGTACATATTGTACTATATTTTTGCCATAAAGTTTAGGCGTCCTTAATAGAATGTTAACCCGTTTATTTACGCATAAAGGGATAGATTGGGTACCTGCCAATAGGAATTGAATAAAGCGTCTCTTGCGAACTATTGTATTGATGGTGTCACTCAGATCGGCCCGACCCGTAGTGTAAGAGTATCGGTAGTGTTCATATTTGATTGTTTATAACCGGTCGATGGCAAACGGAGACCGTCTCTTGTGTTTTAAAACCATTTGATCTGCAGGCTGTGACCAGGCGAGACCGTCTTGGTGTTCCACGATATTTGTATATATATCGAAGGCCTGGGTTAAATTCGTTGGGCACTCGCCCGAATTGATTTTCATGAATTGGTTGCCGCAAATTGAATTGAATTGCGAAGTAGGCTGAATTTGTGAGCATAAATTGAATTGATTTGAGATCGCGAAATATTGAAAATGAAAGTGTATTTTGGGGATGATCAATGAACCATGACTAATTGTATATAAAACAAGTATGTATCGTATTTATATTGATCATCCATATAATGATTTGAAGGTTTTGAATTGTTAAGTGCATAATGTGATAACGAGTACATGAAAATGAAGCATAACAAATGGTATATAGTATATAACCATATTGAAGTAATATAATAATAATATAGAATATGACATGCACATAATAGGATATGTAATACATGGAACCGTTAGAAAGATAATGAAGCCCGGAATGATAAATTACTAGAATAAGAAATATATGGTATGAATATATGATAGACATACCTAAATGAATAGAGACATGCTATAGACATGATAGAAATGCATATGTGCTAGAGCGATAGAGATAAGTAAGGCTGACAAAGCACTTCTAGAATACGGTAAAAGTATAGATAGGAGATAATATCGACGGAGAACATGTGACATGTGATAGTAATGTAAAAAAAGAGATGATAAGTAATATAAAGTTATGCATGTATATAAGCATGTTATCCTGCTAGATGAGTTGCATCCATGCTTATGTTCCCACTGGCGTAAAAACATACCCAGATTGTTCAATCGGTGTAGGTACCGCGAACAAGGATAGGGCCGGGGACATCCCATTAAGCGAGAGAAGCGGGCCAGTTCGAGCAGGTGCTCACGCCTTTGTAGCGATCTTTGATGTTTTGTAGAAAGAAAAAAAATGTACACTCATAGTAAGTGGGACTCATTATATGTATATAGATGTTGAGGACACCACTTGATCAGTAGTTCTTTTATATATGAAATGATTTTGGTATTCTGGGAATTGTTGCATAACCCACGGTACAAGTTCAGCTACGAGAAAGAGCAGGTCAATGAGTCTGATGTAGTCTGGCGCCGGACTCGGTCGGATCGCCATTCGGGTCGGATCGGGAATGGGGCGTGACGGGAGAATCCATAATTTTACCGGATGGATAATTGAGCCATCCACGATATTTCTTCACTTTGGCCGTATGCGTGACACATAATCATTCACGAAGCGTGCTAATTCAGTGAACTTAGCGCGTATTCGAGCAGATCATTTTCCTTGTTTCCAACTCTGTATTGGCTTTTGCATGTGGAGTGCGAATTTCTTAGGAAATGTTTGCCCCATGAAAGGCTCAAGAATTCTTCCCATGTCCCATTGCCTCCAGTTTCTCGAGGCTTGTGTAAACCTGACTAAACTACGGTATCAAGCGAAGGTGTCATTTTTCTATTTTATTTTTATAAACTTATAACCACTTTAAACACAATTCATATAATATTAAACATTTAACTTGTACTATATTTTGTATGACGAGATTACAAAATATATGCAAACTCCATATATGGAAGTGTTCAACATTTACAATATTTGCATTATTACAAAAACGAAACATATGCAAAAATAGGCAAAGGTCTTTAGTGGGCTGTGGTGTGTTGGCCTTGGTTGCGTGTGGAAGATGTCAGGACTTCGTTTACGCTTCTCTTGTACCTACATGGATGAAACACCGAGTGTTAAACATAGTTTAGTAGAATTAATACATATGGATGACCTCGATAGGGGTCATCACACTTCTATACACATGCGCCATCTAACGTATCATATCATTTAAACATGCTTTATACATATTTCATAATTATTTATCATACCATGTTTCATTTCTTATCATTTTACACTTTGCTTCATGTTCTTGTCTGATATACTTGTCTCATCGCATGTGATTCTTTATAACTTTTTGTATCATTTCATATGTCATATTCAAGTCATTTATTTATGTTTTATGCTCTGCATAAACCTTGAGAAGTGGATAAAGAGCTATGGGGCTCCGAAAGCGCAGTACTCGCATGCAACATGATGAATTACATAAATTCTTGAAAGGAAGTACATTATCTATGCGAGACAATGACCATCTATAAAGAGACTCGAAAGCCCATTTATTATCATTATGCGAACAATGACCATCTATAAGGGCGAAAGTGTATGATAAACGACAGACCAGAGCGAATTAGGATCTTTCTTGATTTGTTTTCCCTAATAGGCATGCCCATCTATCCCTACGGGTTTCTAAGCGGACAATCCATGTATTTTATGTTTCAATACATATCTCATATTCCTGAATAATTATTGTCATCCGGTGATCATATGTGATATTTACAATCATTGTCGTATCTTTTCCATTTTCATATCTCATTATACATGAATAACTATGGTTACCATGTATAACATAGACTATTTGCTATCATTCAATTTCATCAAACTATATATGGATGGATTAGACTCGAAGAGCCGGTAAAATTTCTGCCAGCGTGGAGTCTTGGGTTGTGGAGTTTATGACTCAGGGTGAGGTCTATCTACTTGGTTGTTTGTTGTCTAAAAATACATGAAAATGGTTTGTTTTGGTGTTGTGGACGGAAATGGTCATACACGCCCGATTCAAGTGGGATCAGAGGCTTGATGAGTACGTCATGGACAATCCACGACTTGAGAGTGGGGCTCCTTTATGCGATCGGGTGGTTGTTGGTGAAATTCATCCATGCGTATTTTCTTATCTTGTTGTTTGGCCGAATAGCATGTTATTTAATGAAGGATAAGGAATGGTTAATGCATGCTAATTTGTATTAAGCATGGGTTGTGTATATGGATGTTAATTATATATCAATTATAATTATCCATAGTATGTAAATGTTCATACTTAGCACTCATATATACATGTACATAAAGGAATACGTGGCATATCAGTTTCACATGCACGGGCACATCGCGTTGAGTTGGGTGTGGGTGCATGGTATGGTTTATTCACCGGTGTTGGTGGATGGGTCGTGAGAGCTGAAAAATGGGACAAAGTCAGTACAGGGACTCACGGGTGTAAAAACCATGTAAGTGGCCAAGCAGGATTATGTGTGTTAGGCGAGAAGCAAGAAGAGTACAATAAATCCTCGGGTGAAAACCTGGAATTTGGATTGTGAGAGACCACGGTATTATCAAGAAAAGTTCTATATGGAGTGTGAGACCCGCGGCATTATCAAGAAAATTTTTGTCTTGGTATAGAGACAGCGGTGTTATCAGAAAAGTTCACATTGTGAGTTTAAGAGACCGCTTGGCATTAGGTGAAAAGGATACATTTGCCCAAAGAAGAAGACACATGGTCATAGTTATCACTTAGAAGTCGAGTTAGGTGATAGGAGTCGGGATTGACTCGGGATTAGTTACCCATTGGCACTCCATTGGGTGTTAGTGGCAGAGCAAAGGGCTCGTATATGAGTGTCAGATTTTCTGGTGGCGGTTATCCTGGCATAGAGCATGTGTGGGAGTCGATAGTGACTTGGGATATGAGCATGAGAGTCTCTGTCTATGTGCATGACAGGGAACATTTCATATAATGTTGCATAAATTGTATGAAATGTGATTGATGTTTTTATGTACGCCATTGTATGTGCATTTTAGGTGGGGAGTAACCCTTGTAGGAAAACTTTCTATTAGGCATTGCTCACCCCGTGTGGGGAACTATTTTTCAGGCATGCAAGGGAGGTATCTGGTTCAGGAGCTCAGTTATGAAATTAGCGGGTTGCGCTTTTAGGTATTTTGTAATATTGGGATAAAATATCCAGTTCTTACATGTAAATAATGTGTTTTGTAATAGAAACTGAGTTCCAGGATGTTCCAATGTTATGTTAATATTTTTTCCAGAGTTTCTATTGCTTGAAAAATGAGCAAAATTGGATGCAGTAGTGAAAATATTGCATCTGGGTGAATTTGGAAGGTGCCAAAAGGAATGGAATGGGCTACTGCCCAATTTCAAGTGAGTGACTTCTGACTGAGTGCATTAGCCACTACATTTGCCTTACTAGGATGGTAATGCAAAGTTAAGTCATAATCCTCCAGATATTCCATCTATCTGCATTGCCTCATGTTGAGGTCTCGCTGTGTGAAAATGTACATCCCAAATCCAGGGGTCCCATTGACAGGCCGTCAACCTACGGAATTCTTGTGGATTTCGGGTGACCAGATACCACCTTTGTTGTGTCCATTTATTGGGATCCATATGTTTAAATCGAAGCCAGTCTCCTTTGTTCGAGAGCTCTACCCTAACATCGGCTTTATTATATGATATAATCATAACCCATCCCGGGTTTCAATAGAAGTAATATTGACCCAATAGGGTCCATCTGTCCATATCCCTAATATACATCTCTTTATCGGGACCCATTCATTCACATTTAAATCTACCAATATACATCCCTTTACCGGGACCCATTCATTCACATTTAAATCTAAAATATGAAAATAAGCAGCAATTACGGTCCATAGAGTCAGATCCACGACCCTCTTACCATATTTACATACCCAATTATTTAGACAATAGTCCAAAAGAATTTAATTACAATTATTTTTACATAAAATACTTTTTTAAAAGTATTGTCAAGGCCACATGTCGGCCTTTTTCACAATCACGGCCTTGTCGGAGCGCCATCTCCCTGTACACCCCCTGTACCTGAAGGGGTTCCACAATGGGGTGAGCAATGCCCAAAATTCTCCTACAATGGCTACTCCCCGCCTAAATGCACATGAAATGACGTACATAAAACATCAAACCATATTCCATATAAATAATGTAATCTATATGGAATGTTCCATGTCATGCATGAGATGAGACTCCTCATGCCTAACGATCTCGGCCAGACTCCCTCACACACCTGCGCCAAGTGTGAAAAACCCGATCATTGGTGTTTCGCGATGACTTAAACCGTGGACAACCCTCGATTTCATTTCTCAAATCCATGTGTTATTCATTTGTGAATGCAATTTCAGAGTTCTCACTGCTTGAGGATGTCGCATGCTATTCAGCATTTTTTAGCTGGGCTTTCAGACGGTTTTATGTCTAAACCATATAGAACTGGGTCTTTCACCCAGAGTGGGGGGGGGGATCTACCCACGTCTTGCTACCCAGTACACGTGATTTATATTTATTATTGTTTTTTAAAACCGTGAGTCTCGATTTTGGATGTGGTCTCATTTCCAAGCTCACCACACATTCACCAAGAATGGTGAATAACAGTACCATACACCATGCGAACTCTGGAAACGCGATGTGACTGTGCATATGAAATGCAAATATGTCATTTCATGCTATGTCATGTTACATGCACAATAAGAGCTACATGAAACATTTATAAATCTAGGATAATTATATTTTCTACATATAATTTCCTTATCACCATTTCCATGTTAATACATCACACAAGCACATATTAACATGATTTTTACACACAACATCACATTTTGTTGTATTTTACAACAATAACACACAAAATAGCTCAAATCTCAGACCCACATAAAACAGGGCACCTCTTGGTCCCTTCACGGTTCGTCACCGAATTACTATGATACCAAAACACACCACAAAACCCGAAGACATCAGTCTCGGGATCAAAACCAAATCTCAACCAAGTCCTGAACTGCAGCAGTCAGAAAAATCTTGTCGGTTTATGCAGCTTTGATCCAGAAAATTCAGCAGAACTATCGGAGCTTAGGTCAGTCGGCCGGATTGTCTAAAGCATTCCCAGAAAATTCCTAAAAATTCCTACCTGGAGTCCACAAAATTTGGGACTGAAATTTACAGCCTCTCACAGCCTCTAAACAAATCCCAAGCCATTAAATGACCTTTAGACTAGAAATAATCTAAGTAGGAAAATTCCCTACCTTGTGGAGTTTGACGAAACTCCAAGATTTTGGTACCTACGCGTAGCTTGCGATGTGTAGATCAACTTTGTCTTTTGCTCCGACGAAAACCTACAGTATGATTTCCGTAGATCTTAGAGAGAAGCAAAGAGAAAAAAAAAATTTCTCTCTATTCTCTCCGAACACCTCCTGCCTCTCTGCCGTTTTCTTTTGTTCCTTTTATTTGATTTTTTATTATTATTATTATTATTTTATTTTCCTTATTATTATTATTTTTTTGTTTTATGTTTCCCATTATTTCTTCCACTTGACACTTGGCTCAAGGTGAGACATTTCCACAAGTGCACCACATGTCATGCCGTGGTCACGGAGCACAGGTATCTCGAAAAACGCAAAATTACGTATCTCGGAATCGGCGAAATTGATGGGGTAGTAACTAGATTTTAGAGGCGATTCACGGTAAGTCCAGTTTCGTCATCCGAGATCTAAAAAATTTCCGATTTTCAATTGAAATGACCGTTTTACTATTTTTCAGAAAAATTGAATTTTTCCTGGGTTTTACATTCTTTCCCCCTTAATAGAATTTCGTCCCCGAAATTCACATATCTATACATAAACACAATACATCTCCGTGATTATTAGAACACAAAAACAATCAATGCACACAATGTAGTATTTCTGCCCATGCCCACTAATCCTAAGGTATTTTTATTTGTATAACTAATTCTCGATACTCGAATTTATGAAAAACTAATATCACGAAAACAACTGGTGGATAGCCCGCTTTAGAGAGCTCCTAGGTAATCTTTTACCTAAATTCTAATACCAAGCTGTGACACCTCAAATGCGGGGTTACGGTGACAACCCGTCGACTGCGAATTCACTGTGGATTTAATGGGTGACAGATACCCTGCTTGTTGTGTCCATTTATTAGGATCCATATGTTTAAAAAATCGGCGAGTCTCCTTTTGTTCGGGAGGCTCTACTTGACATCTGGCGCAATATACTTGATATAATCATAACTTGAAATGCAGGGCGCCGACAAAAGTAGTATTGACCCCACGAGGGGGTCCATCGTCCATATCACCGATATACATGCCTTTGCTCGGGACGTTCATTCACATTTCAATCTACTGATATACATCCTTTCACGGGACGTTCATTCATTTAAATCTAAAAATATGAAAATAAAATGTTTATTCGAGTCATAAGGAGTCTAATCACGGTCCTCTTATCATATTTACATACCCGATTATTTAGACAATAGTCCAAAAGAATTTAATTACAATTCGTTTTACATAAAATACTTTTTATAAAAGTATTGTCAATGCCACATGTCGGCCTTCTTCACAATCACGGTCCTGTCGGAGCGTCGTCTTCTCACCCAATACCTAAATGGGGTCCCACAATTGAGAAATGTCGATAGAAAATTTCTCCTATAATAGCTACTCCGCCTAAATGCACATGAAATAGCGTACATAAAACATCAACCATATTCCATATAAATAATGTAATCTATATGGAATGTTATGTGTCATGCATGAGATGAGACTCCTCATGCCCACAACCTAGAAAAATAATATTTTACTCTCTACATTCTCTCCCGACGCCCCTCACTTGCCTCTACATCATTTTCTTTTTGTTCCTTTTATTTGATTTTATTTATTTATTTATTTATTATTATTATTATTATTATTATTATTATTATTATTATTATTATTATTATTATTATTATTTTCTTTTGTATTATTATTTTCTTGTTTTATCTTTCCCATTATTTTTTCCATACGACATTGGCTCAATGTGAGCCATTCCCTGAAAGTGCACCACATGCCATGCCATGTGTCACGATACTCGATGTCTCCCAGCGTGAAGTGCGTATGCCGAGGTCAAGCCGAAATCGGCCAGAGTGCTTAGATTTCGAGGCGATTCAGCGATGAAGTCGCGTTTAGGTCATCGATATCTAGAAAATTTCCGTTTTCAATCGAAATTACCGTTTACCCTTTTGAGAAAAATTGAATTTTTACGGGTTTCTGAAATATACTTGGACTCTTGTAGTGCGAAAACACTTCAATTACTCACCATACAAATAGTGGCACCAAATCTTTAAGGCGAGACAATGACCATGACCGAATCGTGTAGGGTAGTTGTCGTGATTCTTTATTTGTTTTGGAACCATAAGCTACAACCCTCTCTGAATGCAGAAGACACATCCCAGTCCGTCCCTAGAGGTATCACGAAACATCGTGTACCTTTGTCCTGTTAGGGACAATCCAAAATAGAGTTATTAGTAAAGCCTCGCAGCTCTTGAGATGACTTCTCACATAGGTCGTTCGAACCGAACTGGCCACTTAGAGGCGATCTCGTCATAGGTGCTGCTAATGGGAGAAATCCTCAATGAACCTCTGTAGTACCGCCGGGTCCCGAAACTACGTATCTCGAAGCGACCGGCCTCTTCTGACTCATATGACCTCGACCTTCGGGGTCTATTGACACACGTGGCCCAGGCACGCGACATGTCCCCGAGAATTTCTGATAAAAATTTAAAATTCATTTCTTGAACTTGGCACCTGGCGATGGTCCCTTGAGTGCACGGAGAACAATCCTCAAATGATCCTCATACTCCCCTCAAACTTGGAGTAAATCAAGATGTAGATCGACGATACCCTGACAAAGGCGATCGGAAATAGGGTTGGAATACCACATGCATGAGATCCATGAATAGTTGGAGCATTTGTGTCGATCAAAATGCATCAGCGTAAACCGAATGCCATCACAGGAGTCTAAACATTGTCTTAGGGATATCGCCTCCTAACCCTCGGTGATGTGCCGTTATGAAGGTCTGTGCTATCTTGGAGTAATTCCGCTCCCCTCTCGAATGATCAAACAAATCATCAATCCTTTTTAATGGATACCGATTCTTGATCGTAACCCTGTTCAACTGTCGATAATCAATGCACAGTCGAAGAGTCTTGTCCTTCTTCTTAGCAAACAGAATATGAGCGCCCCATGGTGAAGTGCTTGGTCTAATAAAACCCTTGTCCAACAATTCCTGCAATTGGACCTTGGTTCATACAGCTCGACCCGGTGCCATTCTATGAGTCGCATAAAATGGGTGACGTGCCGAGGAGTGTAGCTTCAGTAATGAGGGTCCTCGTACCCCCAGCAAACCACCCGAGGTAGACCCAAATCCTGTCTCCCTTCATCCTTTAGGAGCAAGGCTTGCTAACTGACCATATTATCCCTCCATCAGTTCGTACACGGCTCGAGGTGAAGCGTCATGCTTCTCCCCCTGAAAAGTCACACGAATATCGTCCCATGTGTAGGCAGTAATCCTCCTACTATCACAATCAATGATGACCCGGTGTGCCTTCAACTAATCCATCCCAAGAATGACATCAAAATCTGATGTAATCTGTGCTCGAGAAGGTCGATAGTGGGCGAGATCGCTGGATCTCACAACTCCACTGATCCGGGCATGTCGTCCCGATCATAGCACAGTCGCAGGGGAGACTGTGACGCCTTAAATCCGGGTCGGGTTGATAACGTCGACCCGGAAGATTCATAGATGTCCGAGGAGTGGCCGACACCCACCATTGAGTCCTCTTTTCCCGGGACCCAGGATTTAACAAAAATCGGTAGATTCTCCTTTGTAAGTCTTGGCCCGACGCGAGACGACCACCCAAGCTCCGTAGATCTTAGAGAGAAGTTAGGGTTTCTCTCTCTAACTTTTGTTCTCCAAACACGAAATCTTCGACGAAATTGCGTGTTGTCGATACCCACGTGTAGCCCTCGTCAAGTAGATGAACTTTAAATCTTGGCTCGACGAATTCCAACCACGAATCTAGTAGATCTTAGAAAGCAAGCTTATCTCTCTAGAATTTTCTTCCCGCACACTATCGGTTTTTCCTCCCCACAAATGAGCCCTCTCTCCTTTTTTTACTTTTATTTTGTTTTCTTTTTGTTTTTGGTTTTTTTTCCTTATGTCCGTCTCTCATTCGAGTCCGTTTCTGTATAACGATTTATTTATTTTGAGCTGATTTATTTTAAATGAATCGAGCTCAAGCCATTTCCTGACTTCCAAGATTTTTGTAAAAATCTTGTCCCTAGAGTCACCAGTAACTTATCACCTAGAAAATCGTAAAAATATTCCGACTGTCTCAGAATTCGACGAAATTTTTCTTGGTCACTATTTTTCGCGAGATGAATTTAACGGCGCAGTCCATTTCGTTATCCTAGATCTAGAGAATTTTCTAGGCTTCCCTGAACCATTATGGAAATTTTATTATTTTTACCATTTTTGAAAATTTATAATTTTCCCAGGTTTTACATTCTTCCCCCCTTAAAATTTAGGTCTAAATTCACATATAACACCTGAACACATGCATATGCGATAAGCTCTTCTAGTTAATATTAGACTTTCAATATTAGACAAACACACTATTCATCCTCAAATAGGAAAGGATAACCGGTAGGCATCGTGTCCTCACGTTCCCAAGTTGCCTCCTCCACTCCTCGATGTTGCCACAACACTTTTCACCTAACCGCATGGTCTTGGGTCTGAAGCGATCAGGCTATCCAGAGATGCGCATTGGTCCCTCCTCGAAGGTCCCATCAATATCAGCGATAATCTCCCCGATCCACTACATGAAATTTGGATCGGGAGTATACTTAGAGACATGGACGTGGAGCACCTCATGGACACTGATCGTTAGTGGTAGCCTTGGCCGATGTCTGGTGTGCACCGCCCTCTCGAGTATCTTGAAGGTCCCAATATATCTCAGTGACAACTTTCCTCGCTTGCCATATAAGTAGTGACGCCAAATCTTCAAGGCAAGGACTATGGTCGCCAACTCCATGTTGTGTGTGGGGTAATTCTGCTCATGACTCTTCAACTGGCGAGAACCATAAGCTACCATTCTCCCGGACTGCATCAAAACACATCCTAGTCCTGCCTTCGAGGCATCATAATACATTGTGTACCTCTGTCCCCTTTCCAAGACTATCAAAATAGGGCTGAAGTAAGCCTCCTCTTCAACTCCTGGAATGCCTTCTCGCATAGGTCATTACACTCGAACTTGACCTCTTTTTGGGTTAATCTCGTCATAGGTGCTGCTAGTCGGGATAAATCCTCAACGAACACTCACAGCCAATACCTTGCCAATCAGCGCATATCGGCGACCGGTCTCTCCCTGGCGCCTCTTCGACCTTCTTGGGGTCATGATACTCTTGAAGCGTACCCGTGCCGAAAGAATCTCACCTCGATGGCCAAAACTCGCACTTACTGAACTTGGCGTACAATTGAAGATATCTCAAAAGATGAAGAACGACCCTCAAATGATTCTCATGCTCCTCCTCATATTGAGAGTAGATCAAAATGTCATCCACAAAGACCACGACAAACTGATCCAAATAGGGTTGGAATACCCTATGCATGAGGTCCATGAATGTTACTGGTGTATTCGTCGTCAGAAATGGCAAGTGAACTCAAAGTGACCATTACCGCTTCACGAACAGCATGCTTTATGGATATTTTCCTCCCTAACCCTCAGCTGATGGTAACCCATGCGAAGGTCTATCTTGGAGTAGACTCTTGCTCCCCTCAATTGATCGAATAAGTCATCAATCCTCGATAATGGATACCGATTCTTGATCGTAACTCTGTTCAACTATTGGTAGTCAATGCACAGTCGAAGGGTCTTGTCCTTCTTCTTCGTAAACAGAATCAGAGCGTCCCCATGGTGAAGTGCTCGGTCTAATGAATCCTTTTCGTGCTCTGTATCCCGAACGAGTTCACACGCTCAACTGGTGCCATCTATACGGAGTCATAGAGATGGGAAGCATGCTGCGGTGTAACGTCTGAGAAGTCCACTTCCTCACGGAGGTATCTGGTAGCTCATCGAGAGAAAAACATCCTCGTACTCATATCTTCGAGGTGGGCCGAGATCCGATCTAACCCTCTTATCGAGTAAGGCTAAGCTAAGCCAGCCATCAACTTCCGTGCCATCTGGAATCGTCTGCGATCTGAAATGAAAACATCTTGCTTGTCCTCGAAGCGTAACATAGGAAATGCGGAAGTCGTGTGTGGCGGTAACCCTCTGTCTCACAATCGATGGCGACTCGGTATGTCAACCAGTCCGTCAAGGATGACATCGAACCGACATGTCCACGCTGACCCTCGGGTCCTTTGTGACGATCGAGATCTCTAACTTCGCCTTGGAGCATATCATATCCACACTCACCGTTGTCCCTAGGGAAGAATTCATATACACTGCCTTTTTAAGGTTTCTACCTCTAAGCCCCAAACCTTGACACTATATGCAACAATAAGCATGAATATGATGCATCTAAATTTAAACGACATTCTTGTGAGAGTGTAAACATATCCCGTATACTAGGCGATCGGCAAGCAGCCCCTACGGTACCCGCGGGATTCCTACCTGCGAGACGATCCGTCCCTTGTGTCCAAGTGGCAATGATGGTAGCATATCATCGCCCCGTCTGGTTAGAAGTCTCGACTCTGAGGCCACTAGCCCATGTGACTCATCTGCGGATTAGTGAGTGCTTGTGCATCACCACAGGACGACACGATCCTTGGCCCGTGCGTGGGAGGAACAAACTACATCCTGTGCGAGATCCCAGCGATAATTGGGATTTGTGGTGTCCCATGCCTGCAGTATCTCTACCTTTGAGGCAATTTACGTCTACTGTGCGAGTTAGTGGCAGTAAAACCGGCTCTCACGTCTTTGTGGAAGGTAGAAGCTTTGCGTGTCTCCGCTAGATGATTGACCTTAGCCTTGGCCTTGCACGGTGGTAGCCATTAACTGTGTGCGGGGTTCGTGCGGAACATAAGTCTTCAGCCTCTTCTTGGAGCTAGAAGAAGGTTGGCTCACCTTCCTCTTACTACTAGCGTCTGCATCCTTCCCGACTAGTCGGGAACAATGACCCAGATCACCGCCCCAGGTCTCCACTCCCTCGAGGTGGAGGAAAGTGTGCCTCGAGATCTACGGAGGTTGCCAACCCCCATGGATTCCCAATAACACCGGCTTATGGAATGGTGGCAGCAATAACACCTGCTCGCATAAGGGCAGTAGTCACAATACTAATAGCTTCCACGAAGGCTTGTTGATCAAGGGCCGGCGGTGGTTGAAGTTTGTTGCCGAACCACTTAGTCTCTACGTTCTATTTCTCGATTTGCCATCTACACATGTCAGATAGAAAATTGAGATTTCCTTTTTCAATCAGCATTAATTGCATATGCCACTACTAATAGACCAAATCATCATGAACTAACAGTTCATAATACAATTGATTCAATTTACGAATTTTCATATTATTATGTTTGAACCCCAAGGTCATGTTTTCTAGCAAGTAGTGTTCCATACACAATTCATCAAGTATATATTTCACTGAATTCAATCCTGCGTCACAATCAATTCATCAAAGCGCCTGATGGATGCATGATCCTGACAGTGCCCCATCGAGTCCTGGTATTCATGTACACAGCTATCAATACCCCTATCGCTGGCCCAGAAGTGAGGTATAAAGCAAACTTATGGACACCCCAATTGACTCCCAGTCGTATGCCTCGACTCTGCGATACCATTGTGACATACTAAATCCAGGGGTCCGTTAACAACGAATCAGCTTCGCGGAAGATTCATGGATGTCTGGGTAACTTGACACCACACACCATTGAGGTCCTCTTTCGGGACCTAAGTTAACGAAAATCGGTAGTCTCTTTTATCTTTGAGACTTTGCCCTAAAATACAACTTGTGCAATTACATGGCAACCTGTCCCAATATTATACAACGACCACACCGAGTCCACATAAGAGTAAAAATGGTCACATAGGGACCATTTACCCATACTCAAACACATAAGCACATGAATATAAGACCATAGTCCATAAGAGTTTAAATTTATACCACTCTTATACAAAACATATATCAAGTAAGAATTCCTAATACATGTTTTTACAAATATCAAATCAAAGCCATGTCAGGCTTTCTTCTCATTATCGACCTCTAGTGAGGGCTATCTCCCTTCACATCTTATGTACTTGAAAGGGGGGTCCCGAGGGCGAGTGGCTGATGCTGATAAGAATTGAAATCCTACAAAATTTACTCCCAACCTAGGGACTAGCAGCGTGTGGTGGAAGTGGTGAGTGCAAAATAGTCTTGTTTGAGCCTTGTTTGTGCAGGTTTTGTGACTTTACTTTTGTGTACTAATCAACTTAATTATCCCAGTGGCACATTAAGGTCCCTAACTATGCTGATCGCATTTTGTGGCAAATTTTGTAGTTTTTGCAAACTATGCCAAATTATTTAGTGACTCAAACCACGAAGAATCAGGCCCAGGAACTCGGGGCTACTTGAGGTCGGGAAGCTGAAGGAAAATGAAGCGAAGAGTGAAGGGCTGGGCCCTTTATAGAATTTCGCGGGTTGCGAATTTTCGCAACTTCAACTACAATGTTTGACCAATTTTGACCACTTTTAGTAACTTTCCCCGAACTACCCTCTATGTATTATTGGTAGTTCATGCATTTTTAATTTCCTTTGGTAGACCGATTATATAAGGCTCGGTCAAGGCTTCCTCTGATTAATCATCACATTATGCAATAAATTTTTGGCGAAAGCTTTTAACTCTCCTTTGTTTTTCTTTTCTTCATTTTCCTTCTTTCATGACAGACACCCCCACGGGGATGACAACTCGAGAGGATGAATTTGGCTAAACCCCCTCATCCTTAAGAGGAGGCTACTGAGCTAGGGTTTGAGGTCGCTAGCGGTCCTCTTGTTTTTAGCCTTGACAGTTATTGTCATTTATGTTTCCTATCTCTCACTTTGTAGATTTAAATCCCTTTGATGTATCACGATTGACCGGTACTTGGCAATCTTTAGGGTTCGATGGATGCTTGTGCTAGATCCAACGAGGCTCGTTCTGGTGCCATTTATTTGCCACTATAGGGTAGATCAAGGGATAAAGTTTCACTGTCCGGAAATATTAATGACCAGTAAATGCTATATCTCAAAAGGAAAATTATTAGGGTTCGATTTTTATAGCTAAATGAAGATACAGTTCGGGAAATGACTATAGGTTGTCACGCCCGGAGGCGCGAGAGACTGGACTAGGACTCTTTACCTGCTTTTTCAGACATTGGTGGCCCAAGTCTTATAACTATATCAAAATATCGTATACAAAAATATAAAATAAAAACTACCACCGTAGTGGTGTTCTGATTAATCATATACATACGATCCACGAGTCCATTTACATATAAAGCGCTATTACATTTACATGATCGGAGCGCGGAACACATGTGGTGAACCTACAAAGTCAGCCCAATGAGGAATCACGAGAAAAAAATCACGATTAGCCCCTAATACGTACCTACAGCGATTGAAAACCACTTCTTTAGGCTTTGCGGCAGTGAGAAACATATGTTTTATACATATACACATGCAATAATACTCTAGTACAGTAAGCATATAATAGTAACAAATGTACAGTAACAGATATTAGAATTTAACATGAATTCATATAATAAACTTATGTGCCTACTTGTATAAACGGACTTATGTATCGGATCTACATGGGACGTATCTGAGGTTTATACTTATACTTATACTTTTAGGAGACTTATCTTATACGAGTACGTAGGTCTTGAGGCACCACACTACAAAGGTGCCTTAGTAGATACATTCAAGCGAGCGATGTCATTACTTTAATCTTATTCGTTATTTAGATTCTTATCAAATAACCGTTGGATTACCTGAACCGATAATAAGAAATGGTACGTTAATATGATAAGTACCGCAGAGAAGGTATTATGTAATCGCGAGGGTCTTAGTAGCACAAAGCGAAGTCTTGAAACGCGATCAAAACGTGTGCGCCTCGTAGCAAAATTGTGAAGTAGCGCTAGCGGAATCTTGGAAGCGGCGTTCAAGGCGTCTGCGAGTAACCGAGAATGTCATTAGCAACGGCGGAGTCTTGAGAAATAGCGATCGAACGTTCCGCATTAGCGAGTCTTAGTGGCACTAGCGGGAGTCTTGATAGATCAAGCGTCTTGCGTATCAACATGGAGTCGTGTTGTATTGGCGAGTCTTGAACGGTCGAGCAGTTCTGCGTGCGAAGTGCAGTAGCCCATTTAGCGAGAGTCTTAGAAGCAGATCGAGACGTGCACTTGCATTAAATAGCAGTGTCGTGTCATTTAATATATGGTCTTAGGCATTCCTCTGATTATATGTATTCCAATAACTTACTATCATATCTGGAAGCGCGCATTCAAGTTTGCCCACTTTGAACTCGTAGAGGCTGTGAGGTACGATGCATTTTTCACTTAATTTCTTTCCTATCTGAACCCTTATTAATAATTTATTAGAGTTCCAATACTCTCGGTATGCGAATTAGAGCTTAACTATGCAAAAATACCAAAAACCAGGGTTGCGGGGAACCGGTGAATGCAGATGCCACTATGTTTGAGTAGAATGCCGCTATGTTTGAGTAGGTACCAGGCACCCGATTACGAAGTGTACGAAATGGCAGATTTCCCCCTTTTTCATTCACTTTTCTTCCATACAACTTCTCTATTCCATCCTTCATCAAAAACCAACATGGAATCCCTCCAAAACAACTCCACAAACACTTTTAATGGTGGTTTAGAATTTCTTAAACCAAACCCTAGCCAAAGAATCCAAGGATTCATACCAAAGTTCACAAATCTTTACAAAACCATAGAAATTGGAAGGATTCCATATCTATTTGATACAAACTAAGTTTCTGTAACTACTAAATCTAGGGTTGGATGTGTTCTAACCTAGAAATGGAACTATCCACTAGAAAACTGCCATCCATACCCAGTAGTTTCTATACCAAATCATCTTAGAATCCGTACCTTTGCTTGGCTCTCAAGCCTTCCCTCTTCTTAACTGCTTCCTCTTCCTCTCCTCTTCTTCTCTCTTTTCCTCTTCACGGTTTTTCTCCCTAAAATGAGACCAAATTTGGTCTTAAATCAAAGATCTCTCTCTAAGCCATGTTTGGCTCCCAAAAACCCATTTTTTTGGTTAAGTTTTCATTTTATTTCACTTTAGTCCTTATTCCTCTCTTTTTGCAAATCAAGTTAGGCATATTTCTATTTTAACCCATAGCCTATTATCCTTATGACTTATATTCACTTTTGGAAAATTATATTTACCCTTGTTTTATCTATACAAATTAGGGTTTCTATAATTTCACGTTTGCATTTTAAATTACGAAAAATTCAAATTATGACTACAAAATACCCTAAACATGCTGAAAACAACTAGGGTATATTTCGGGGTGTTACATAGGTCATCCTCCCCAACGCGAGGAAAAGGACCCAAGGACCTCTTAGTTGCCTAAGACCTCAAGCGGTGGCTAGGGCTGAGGAGTTAACTGCATTTACTTCGGTTTATTTTGATCACGCAAATTACCAACTCTCTTGTTTTTATGAAACCCCAGTCAATTCAAAGTCTTATTTAGACCTTTGTTAATCATTTTGTGCGAAAACCCATCCACAATGTTCAACCCTAGAGCCACTATCTTTATGGTATTAATCATCTCTTTCTGACAGTGAATTTAGGTTATAAATATTTTTATTCCCAGCACCAAATCTCTACCCTATGCATGATCTTTACCCTTTTAGAGCGAATTAATCGCCCAGAAAATCATAAAAATATTATGACTATCTCAGAATTCGACGAAATTTTAGGTCACTAGATTTCTTGGGGTAGTGCTGACACGATCCGTTTCGTCATCCGAGATCTAGAGAATTTTCTCAAACCTAGACCATTCTAGAAATTTATTATTTTGCCATTTTATTTCATTTCGGGTTTCCCACAGAACTCAAATGTAAAACCAGGGGAAAAATTCAATTTTACGAAAAATGGTAAAAGCCCCCATTTGAGACTAAAATCAAATTTTGAGGACGAAATTTTCTTAAGTGGAGAGAGTTGCGCCCCAAATACCACAGATTTTTTTTTAATTTTATTATATATTAAATTCATTAGGCTAACCAGGTATTTTTAAAATTCATTAAATGAATGTTGATTAAATTATAATATGGCTAGAAAGCCAAATGCAAATAAATGCTAAATGAGAATTGATTGGACAGAATTTACCCAGTGTAAAGGGCAAATTTGAAATTTGTAAAATGAGGACCTAAAGGTCAAATGTAAATAAGTTTATATGTCGAAGTGTAAGCAGAGAGTTACGGAAGTGCAAATAAAATGAAATATAGGCTATAAACAAATAGGGAGAAACTTAAGTCAAAGAATGCTTTTTTTTTGTTGCCAAACAAGGCCTTATGAAAATAAGTGATTTAAGACCAAAAAAAAATGAAAATGAGAATAGGTGTGGAAGGCCCCGAGCATGGCCTTACACTTAAATGAAGATAAAGACCCAATGTGGTATTTGGGGCTCATTCTTGAGCAATCCCGTTTAGAGAAGGAGAGGAGAAAAGGGGACAGAGCTAGGGCTTGGGAAGATCAGAAGTTCTAGGTGGGGTTTCTTCCACTTCTTATCTTTGATGGAAACGGCAGAGTTAAGATTTGAAGAGGCTAAGGTAAGAAAACAAAACCCTAGCTTCATCTTTTGTGATTTTAATGTTGGGGAAAACCCCAAATGTGGATAAAAAGAGTTTTATTTTGATTGTAAATGAGTTTTGGGGTTGTGTTGGGTTGAGTTTTGAAGAGTAATGTTGGTTGGATTGGTTTTGTGTAATGCTTGTAAAAGGGAAATGTTGGTTTTCAAAAGAAATGTTGTCAAAATTTTGTCAGGACCCCTATTCTTGTTTTAGCTATAAATTAAGTTATAACATCCAAATGAAGTGATTCAAATTGGTAAAGAACCATAAGAGATAGGTATACAAATGTATAGAAGGGAACAGGAGCAAATTGTAGCTCTAAATCTCCCAAATATGAGCTTAAAGGTGAGCTCGGGTAGCTCACGGGTTATGCTCTGTTTTGGGTATTGTTATAGTGTTTTGGTCATAAGTTGAGTTTCACTCATCCAAATTGAATGATGATTCAAAATTTTGGGTAAGAAATATATACTTCTAGGGGAATAATTTACAAGGAAGGGAACATTATCTAAAATTAACCCCCAAAGTGCCCATAAATTTGTCAAAGTTGAGCTATGTTTAAGAACAGTTTGATTCTGCCTTGCAAATTGGAGTAGTATGGATGTAAAAATCACGATAACTTGAGTTTTGGTGATCAGGTGGATGATTCAAATTGGAAAAGAAACCTTAGAACCATAGCTTCAAATTGGTAGAAGGGACCATTACCAATTTATGGAGTTAAGACCCTGAAGTGAGAAAAAATAGTAGGTGATGAGCTAGGCATACCCGGCAGTTTGGCATTAAAAAATCGCAGTAGCGTGTTTAGGTGATCAGTGAGATGATTCCAGTTCAGCACTAAAAATATATTTCGCAGAATGAAATTTTCTTGAAGGAAGCATGGGAAAATTTTGGCTCATGTGTCCCCATAAAATTTTGCAAGTGAAGGGGTATCGGGTAGAACACAAATGACAAAAACTCTGAACCTACTAATATCAGCGGTGTCATTGTATTTGAATAGGGTGGCGAAGAGAAAGCGGCATTAGTCGAGATTCCGAAGATCGGAATCAAAGTGACGAATTTGGTTTGTTCTATCTTCTCCTATTCTCGTTTCAAGATTTGAACTATTTGTTCAAAATGCATAAGAAAAGCATATTGAATTGTTTTAATTGATTTGAAGAAATTGATTGAGAAATGTTTGCAAATGAAAATTGCATGAGTATTGAAAATAGGCTTGGGTTTATACAAATGTGCATATTGTACTGTATGTTGCTATAAAAGATTTGAACGCCCTTAATTGAATGTTAACCGTTTAGTTCGTATGAAGGATAGATTGGTATACCAATAGGGGTCAAAATAGTAGTACTGCGAACGATTGTATTAATGTGTCACTCCGATCAGCAGCCCAGCGGAATCGTATCGGTAGTGTTCACTAATTGATTTTTTTTTAATAACCAGTCAGCAGTCCAGCGAGACCGTATTATGTTATAAAACCATTTTTATCTTAGGCCACATCCAGCAGGCTTGTCTGGAAATGATTCTGATAACACAATATATCGAAAACATAGGTTAAATTTATTAAAGGCAAAACGGAATTGAATTGATTTGAGGTGTGAAAAATTGAGGTGAAAAGCATGATTGTGAATTCAAATGAAAGAGTATTGTGAGAAATGCATGATTTGATTTTCAATGACTTATTGCATATGGAAGTGTATATTTGGGTTGATCGTGAACCATAAATGATTGTATATGAAATAAGTATATGTATTGTATTGACATTGATCATCAAAGATCTGAAAGTTTGTTTTAGCGCATGATTTGATTTAAGCGAAAGCGAGAATGAAGTGTATAGAACCATTAAGCATGAAAATGTTTAGCGTGTAGTTTTATCTATGCATAGGGTACCAATTGAGCAGGAGAGCGAAAATCAAGATCGAGGCAGTCATAAAGAAGAAGAATTACGGGTATGTTAGACATATGCATTCACCCCACGTATCTCTTTTTGAACATTGAGATTTTGTATAAACAATTCAACTCACCGAATATACATTTTGTAAATCATTTGAAAAGGTTTGATATGCTTTTATAGTAATTGTACTTTTGCATGAATGAAATGAAATGGCCTTACCCCTTTAAAAATGCTTCCGCATATTTGAAAATGATTTTATGCCAACTGAAGTGTAACGCTACGACGTGTTTTTGAAAAATGATTTTGATAAGGTGATTTGGTGACAGTACAAAACAGCCGGACTCAGTTCGGACATGAATTAGTCGGAGGTAGGAAGAGGGTGCCACATTCATTCACATTTAAATCTAAATATGAAAATAAGGCGCTTAATTACAATCCATAGAGTGCAGTCATAGCCTCTTTACCATATTTACATACTGACTATTTATATAATAGTCGAATTTTAATTATAATTATTTTACGCAAAATACTTTTATAAAAAGTATTGTCCAGGCCACATGTCGGCTTTCTTCATAATCATATTTCGTCGAAACCTTTGTCTCCATGTACACCTGTACTGAAAGGGAGGTCCATGCTGAGGTGGCTTGATACTTGATAGAAAAATTCCTCTGAGGGCTACTCCCAGCCTAAATGCACATGAAGTAAATCACGTAAACATCGCACCATATTCCATATAATTTAATGCAATCCTACATGGAATGTTAAAGGTGTCATGCATGAGATGAGTATCTTGCATGGCCAGTCGATGACTCCCTCACATGTGCAATGCCAAGTGTGAAAAACCAGTCATTGGTGTTTCACCGATGAGCTTGAGCAGGTGGGCGGCCATACAATTTTAATTTTATCAAATCAAGTGTGTTTAATTTTGGGTTCATGAATTTCCGAGTCTCTACAGGCTTCCCAAACGCCTTCGACACTTTTGCAAACTTTCATATTTGGATACATATGTCGTGAAATAAAATTTGGGTCTTTCCTTTCACCTAGGGGGATTTACCTATCTTGCTTCACCAAACACACAAAATTTATTATTATTATTATTTTATACAGCCAGTAGTCTCAATTTTTGGGCTGAATTGTCCATTTTTCGAGTTCACCACATTCATCAGAATGGTGAATATGAGACTATGCACCCACGCTCGACTTAGCAGCGATGTGTGGAGTGCATAATCTCAATCATGCCATTTTCATGATATGTCATGCACATGCACAATAAGAGCCACATGCAACATTTATAAATGTCGGATAATTATATTTCCTATATATAATTTCCATTTATCACAATTTTCATGTTAATACATCAAGCAAGTATATATTAACATGATTTTTACATACAACATCATGTTATTTATCTTTCCAACAATAACACACAAAATGGCTCAAATCTCGGACCCATATAAAACAGGGCACCTCTTGGTCCCTTCACGATTCGTCATCGAATTACTGAGATACCAAAACACACCACAAAACCCGAAGACATCAGTCCCAGGATCAAAACGACCTCAGCCGATCGATTTGCCGGAAACAATTTTGAAAATCTGTAGAGACCATGCAAAACTTGGAATCTAAAAATTCAGCGGGTAATAAAAACGATGCAAAGTCGACCGGGTATGCAGCGATCACAAAAATTCCTACACTCAGCCCCAAAAATTTGGGACTGCAATTTACGGCCTCTCACGGCCTCTAAGCAAATCCCAAGCCATTAAATGGCCTTTAGGCTAGAAAAAACCTAAGTAGGAAAATTCCTTACCTCGTGGAGTTTGATGAAACTCCAAGATTTTGGTATCCACTCATAGCTTGTGATGCGTAGATCAACTTTGCCTTTTCCTCCGACGAAAACCTACAGTTTAATTTCCGTAGATTTTAAAGATAAGTGAAAAGACGAAAAAATATATTTTTCTCTCTCTATTCTCTCAAGACACCTCCTACCTCTCACAGATTTTCTTTTATTCCTTTTATTATTATTGGCCAGCCATTATTATTATTATTATTATTATTATTATTTTCCTTATTATTTTTTTCCCATTATTTCTTCTATTTGACACTTGGCTCAATGTGAGCCATTCCATAAGTGCACCATATATACCATGTGTCTGACACCAAATCTCAGCAGTGAAATTCCAGACTATCTCGAAATCCAGCAAATTGTGGGATAACTAGATTCGCGGTGAATTCAACCAGTGAAGTCGGATTTAGTCATCCAAGATCTAAAAAATTTCCGGTTTTCAACCGAAATTATACTCATATTTTTTTTATCTATCATCTATATTACAAAGTTGTAGTAATATGTTCTAATAGAGTCTCGAATTTGGTTCTTTTCCATGCCCTACCCGATCGTTTAACTATTGAGCACTTTATTGATAATGTATTTTTAAGACATCAACTAACAATGTGATTAATGTTTCGTAATTTAGTATTTTGTACTAAGTGATGCAATTCAACCAAAGTAATAGTATTTTTGCTACATCACCTAGATTATAAGAGATTGATATATAGTAATTTAGCACCTTGTACTTGTTCCTTGGACTGAAGGACGATTGTCCAGAACTCAAATCCGATCTCACCTTCGGATTAAGACCCGATGAGTCACAAACCTCTCCTCTAAATTGCAGGTTGATCGAACCACAAACAAAGTAGGATCAGACATTTGATGAAATTTGGGCAGTGAAGAGAAAAACATAGACTTTCTCTCTTCTTCTCTTCTCTCTCAAAATCCAATGGCTCTCTCCCTTTCTCTCACTCTCTTGGTGGCTGCACTCTACAAAAAAAATGGTTTTCTTCTTCCCTTGTGTATAAAGGCCTAAGAGGCCTTAAACTTTGAGCTTTTAAGTTAGGCCTTCCACATGAGGAAAAGCCTAAAACAACTAACCCACCTATTGGTTTACGACACATGACAAGCCTCCTAGAGACCCTGGTGACTTCGAGCCGAGAAGGCTTGACTCTTCAATACTATAACATAATTTAACAAAAGTGTTTGCACCAAAATTGAAAATTTGGCTTGATCCAGTAATGGGTTAGGCCTAAGTCCAAACCCATGAATAAAAGTCCAAAAGAAATGGGCTTAGATCTATTTGTACAAAAGCCATATAAAAGTCGAGGATATTTATGATTTTTTTTAAAAAATTTGGAAGTCAAACGAAGCATTATTAGATGTGGAAGTAGGTTGTTATGTGTTGATATGAAATATTCTTAAAGAACAAGCCTCCATGATAAAAATTCTTGAGGATCAAGACTCCACAATGGACGTGAAGAAGTTCTTGAAGAACAAGCTTCCTTAATGAAAGACATGGACAGTTCCTTCAAAAAGTGGAGAGAGTGAAGAGATAGAGACTTGGGCAGCAAGTCTTCTACGTCTATAAAAGGAGCAGATAAGACAACTAATGAACCAATCAATCAAAATCAATCAATAAACAACTCAATCAATCGACGTAATGTCAATCAACAAATCATAGCTTTTCAACAAGCTTTCAGCAATTTCAGCATTTAACTCCTAGTTGTAGCTGAGTTTTTGACAAATTTCCAACAGTGTAATTTCATTCATTCGTAGTGAAATCCAATATTTTATCTAGCAATTTCAGCATTCTAATTGCAAGTTCTATTTTACTTTATCAAGTTTTCAAGCACAATATTGTTTTCAAAGTCAAATCCAATACTTACTTCAGCAATTTCAGCATTCTAGTTGTAAGTATGATGTAAGTCTATCAACTTTCAACACTGTGTTATTTCATTACTTCATAAGGAAATCTAACACTTTCTTCAGTAATTAATTCATGCCAGATTCTCATTCGTACATTTTCCATTTTGATTTTAGGGAACTGTCAAGGGACAAGAGAATCTACATTGCCCGATTAGAAGTTTGATCTTACTAATCATTCTAGTTTGGAAACACTTTAATTTCCTGTCACATCTGCATGCTTATATTTTATATGTTTCATATGAGATTTAAAAATCACCACAACACAAAGTAATAGTATTTTCCACGGCTCACGTTTGAACCCATATATGATAAGTAACTCCATATTTTGCCACATGCTAGACTTAGTACTTTGTACTAAGTAACTTACTCTCTATATATATATATATATATATATATATATATATATATATATATATATATATATATATATATATATATATATATATATATATATATATATATATATATATATAATTAGAATAAAAATGGACATTGGAATATAATAGAGAAAAAATTAAAAAAATATATCTTAAAGTTATATTTTACAACTTATTTTATTTACTGAAATTACATTTGATTCTAAAAACTTTAAAATTAAACTTGAGATAAAATGTAAGAAAAAAAAAAAAACAAAAAGAAATTAAAAGCATAAAAAAACTCAAAGATTAATTAATTAGATTATATGTTTATCTAAATTTATTTTAACTATATTTGATTTTTTTTTAATTAATTAATCAAGGTAGTAAATTTAATAAAACAAATAAGTGAAGGCATTGAGAGAGAATCCATTTTTTTTTATAATTCAGCACTTTGTCACAATATAATAAATTGTCCTTGACATGTAACCTAGGACCCTCCCCTAACATGTCTTGCTTTTTTAAACTTCCAATGCTCTATCAATTAGCTAGACAATGTGGACGAGAGAGTTCAAATAATCTAGTTTGTATAGTGCTTTTACAAAAAAAAAAAAAAAATTTCAAATATTTGTCAAATTTGTAACATTAACCAAATAATTACCAATCATTTTTTCAAAATGAAAAAGTGATGTTTGAAAATGTGTATATAAAAATTAAAAGTTGAGTAGTTGGAAATTTTTTTTTTTTATTTTGTTCTTAAAATCAAATAAAATTAAAACTATTTAAAAATTTATACATTGTTATTTGATTTTTTTTAATATATTTTATTTTCAAGATAGTAAACTTATCTCATTATGACTCGAACCTGTGACCAGTAAGGAAATGTTCGATCTGCAGGAGATAGGCGTTTTTTGTGATGTGTATATAAAATTATGCAGAAAAATATAAAAAGAGCGCCTATTCCGCACAAGTATACGCTTGTCAAGTAATAAAGTGTACCTAAGTACGAATATCGATCACGGGGGAAAATGGGGATGCTAAGTGCCAAAATTATAATACTTCTCTAATATCCAATAACAGTGTGAGTAAAACAAAATTTAAGAAACTAAACTAATGAAATTTCTAAATCTAATGATGAAGTTACTTAAGTAAGGGATACGAGATGATAAATTCCTAGGGTACTTGGTGCAATCGGACAATCCTCTTAGATCTAGAGTCAAATTCTATACTCTATTATTTCATGAAAATGCTTTCCAAGGCGATAACTGTCTAATTTAATTATAAGCCTCTCTCGGTCGAATAACACCTGCCTTATTAGGCGCTTTTTTTGTACCGGCTCCCGACCCCGAGCATTAGAGATGCATTAAGATCCAAAAGTCTCACACGCCTCCTAATTACCAATAATTTCTACACTATCAGGCTAATTAGGTTGATTAAATACAATAATAGTTCTTTGCTCCCTTCTCGGATCTTCACTGAAGAACCACTCACCACATTGAGATTCTTGAAATCAATATGTAAATATAGAACCAAGTATGAATCAATAGAGGTGCATTCTGAGAAACAATAAACGGAATGTTAACAAATAGATATAAAACCCATGTTCAATACCTGACCAAAACCCTAGATCTACAATTTAAAGCATGATAAAGGTTTGATACATCATAAACTTAGGATAAAACATGAGAAAGGAAGAAGAAACTATAATGATCAAATGATGTGAGTCTCGGATTTTCTTCCACCGTCTCATGATCTTCTCCCAAATCTTCAAAAACAGCTCCAAACCTCCTCTCTGGTCCCAAAGTGTAGACAAAGTCCCGCACCAGAGCCACAACTAGCCCCCCAGCCTCTTTTGGGTTTGAGCTTAAAAACCACTCCATTATGGAGCTCAAAATGGGCTAAAAATCCACCCAAAACCGACCGAGAGCGTCGCTGACGTCGTGCGGCAACAATCGCGACGTCGGGATGCTATTCTGCAAAGTCACGACGTTGGTTCTCAGCGTCACGGCGATCTCTTCTCGATCCCCATTTTGCTCGACTCCGTAAGGCCATAACTTTGTCATACGAACTCCGATTTGGGTGTTCTTGGTATCCCTGGAAAGCTCTTTAAGTGTAGAATTCATCCATATATGCTTGATGCAATAAGAGCTCATATGATGTCTGGCATCAAAATTGATAGCCTTTCACAATTATACGTAGCGGATTTTCCACCGATTTAGCCTGAAATTCCTCGAATCGATGACTTTGATCATATGTGAACTTTTCGACATTAGGGCACTTATTTAACATAAAAATACTAGAAAAACTAACTTCAGCATGGGGATAAAATGAGTATTTAAGATACTCCGTATTGTGAGACAAAATTTGTTTTCCAAGAGATCTTTCATTTTCATTCCTTTTCAAATATTTTGTTGTTCTTGTGAGCTCTTCAGGAGTCCCAATAAGATTTAGATCATCAACATACACAGCAATAATTGAAAATCCGGTTTCTAATTTCTTAATAAAAATGCATGGGCATATAGGGTTGTTTGCATACCCTTCTTTCAATAAATACTCGCTGAGGTGATTGTACCACATGTGTCCAGATTGCTTTAATCCATATAGAGATTGTTGTAATTTGATTAAGCACATATTACGAGGCTTTGTATTATTTTCTTCAGACAATTTAAATCCTTCAGGGATTTTCATATATATGTCATTATCTATGGACCCATATAGATAAGTTGTGATGACATCAATGAGACACATATCGATCCTTGGCGCAGAGACCCCTGGTTTAGGGCCATCCTGAGTCTAGTATTACATAGCGTACATGGTGATCCTGTGTCGAAGCATGGGGTAGATTCATGTTTGTCCTCTCATCTTGTGTTTTTGGACACATGAACTTCGAGAGGTTGATCCCACTAAACATGGGGACGTATCCTCTCTTGGACCGTTTCATGCTAAACTTCTTTAGCATCTAAGCTATGCATGTAGACTGTGAAAAACCGAGCAACCTTCTTGATCTATCTCTATAGATCCATATCCCCAATATGTGTGTGTCTTCTCCAAGGTCTTTCATGGAGAATGTTCATGAACAACCAATATATAATTACAGATTGTATCTTTGATAATATATTGACCAATTGGCAACAATGAGACCTCATTCATTAAGTAATATGTCGTTCACATCCTTATGCATGTATGATTTGTTGTGATTGTGTAGATTTGAACGAAATTCTTTTAGAAGGGAAGAATGTAAGACCTAGAAAATTCTAATTTTACGAGAAGAATGATAAAATGGTAATTCGGTGAAAATCGAATTTTCTAGATCTCGGATGACAAAAGCAGGAGACTTAGATTAGAATCGTCTCGCTAATCAGCTACTTCGTTGGTCTGAGGCGGTCGAATTTCCGCACGTTTTTCGAGGCAGGGAGTGGTGCGGGACACTTGAGTGGCTCGAGGAGTGCGTGTCGTGCGAATGAGTCAAACATGAGGTCAAATGGGACCCATGAGATACGTAATGGCAGCTTATGTGATTGGGTGAAAATCCGGTAGATGGATAGAGGATAAGGTGTGTCAGGAGCGATGGGAAGGGCTTGACACTTGCGAGTAAGAGGACAATTCTCTTGGAGCGACCGATTGGATGGGGGAAAGGGAAATAGAGAGAAAAGGAAAGAGGAAAGAGATAGGAAATTCTGGGAGGCTCTCAACACGCTCTAGATTTCAGGTGCGTCAAATTCGGCGAGGCGAAGCCCGAAGTTAATCACGCTCACAAGAGCTCGGTGGGTACCGATGTGTGGGTTTCGACAAACTCCCGGGAGGTAAGGGTTCTTCTCTACTTGGTTTAGTTCTTGTCCCAGAACCGTACAAATGGTTGGTGTGTTTGAAATTTAGGAAGGCGGGTGCTTCTGTCCCCAGTGGGATCGGTACCGGAAATTTTTGGATTGTTCGGACGGAGTCCCGGGTTGGAGTTTGGAAGGCGCCTTTGGGTGAGACGATTGTGTGTTGCTGATGATTTGGATAGTACCAAGTTGGCTTGTCGGATTTTCCTATTGGCCCATGTGGTAGATTTGGTGTTATTGCTTACGATGAATAACATGTTGTTGTGTGTTAATTTTTGTTAATATATGCATGCTTGATATATTAACATGAAGTGTTGTGAATTGGCATATTGCATTTTATATGCACTGGGGCACCCTAGAATAGTAGGTGTGAGTGCATGACACGAAATACTTCGGAGGGTTGTCCAAAATTTGTATCGGAAAGTTGTTTGAAGAATTGTGTTGAGAAATCATCCAACAATTCACGTCGGAGAGGCCCATGAATTGTTTCAGAGAGTTATCCAACAAATTCACCTTGGAGGATTGTCCAACGTATTTATATTGGAGGGTTGCCCATGAATAAAACAAATATTTTTGTTTGGAAACGATTTTCATACATGGAATAACTGTGTGAGGAGTTTGTGAGGATTTCGAGCATGGGATTGGGCATGTAGACATTCGGTAGAATCATGATTAACTTGAATGTGTGTGTGTTTGCATTCAGCCAGGCACTTAGGTGAGTAATGATATAGGAAAATTCAACTACGGGAATTGCTTTCGCCCCGTTGTGGGATCCCCTTTCGGGTGCGGGGAGTATTCGAGAAGGCAGTATTTCATTAAGTAAGCTTTGAGAAGAAAGCTTGACATGTGACTTTGATTGTATAATTTTGTAAAACATGTATGAAACATTACTTATGATCGATCACGTGTTTTGTATAGGAGTGTAATTAACTCTTGAAACTATTGTAATATAGTTGGTTATATTTGGTAAGTATGGATGTATGGGCCCGACGTGGCAATTTTACTCATGTATGAGTCTCATGATATGAGACACATAGGTTTCCGCAGGTTGATGGTGGTCAACGAGACCCCCGGGTTTTGGGGCGTCACATGGGGACCCTTGTACATGTCAACACAATGTTACCACTCAATTATTGGATGGTCGTAATGTTTCGGTGGCGAGGAAAAAGATATGGGCCCTTGTTTTGGTATGTTTTCTTTAATATTCTTATGGAATGAAATATCATTATTATCATTCCTTTCAATTAACTCTTAAATCATTTATAAGAGAAGTTTAATATAGCGGAGGATCGAAAAGATTTTACATTGTCCTTAGCCTCAGGTAAATATAGAAGTTATCGAAACAAAATGAAAGATGCCTTCTATGAACCTTGGCCTACAGATGAGGAAAGGTTGAGATATAAGCCCCCATTTGTCACGCCCCAAATCCCGGTCCAACTTAGATTGGCGGATCAGAGACCGGTTTAGGAATGAGAACATATCTTAGGGACTCTTTATAACTTAATTAGACATTGGTATATCCAAGTCTTATAATATATCAACATCATATACAAAAGTCCAAATAACACTACCACCCAGTAGTGTATTTCTGATCATCACATATATACGTCTTGAGTCCCATTACATATTCCAAAACTATACATTTACAGTCTTGATCGGAGTGAGAGCCTCTGATGATGAACCCCCTAGTCGTGTGTTGTACCTGAAGAATCACGGAAGTTCTCGGACGTCTTCTCTTTTTATGCCTACACGGATTAAAACAGTGCTAAACTTTACGCTTAGTGGGAAACATATATAATATGCATGTATCACCGATTATAATAAGCATATAACAATAAGGATAACTTGAAATTACATGCATTCATCTCATGGGTTTATACATTACTTATGCTTATTCTTATATAAAGTACTTTCGTAGATCCTGTGAGTTTATTTATCTGGTGTGCAGTGGTACCTCTTGGACTTATCTTTGTGATACGGGACCCATATTTATTCGAATCTCAGTAGGAATTCTGAGCTTACTCATATTCGAGTACCCTTAGGTACAGGATCGAGCGATACACCTTCATGTCCTCTTATTCATTATTCGGGTTATTATCCTTATAATTATGGGAATACCTTGACAGAGTTCTAATAAAAGTGTAAGACCTTTGTATAATAAGTATCAGAAGATACTATCTGATACGAGTCTTAGTAGCCTGAAGTAGAATTTCAGTTTCTAAGCGGGTGTAGTGGCACTAATCGGGGTAGGGTGTCGTAGCACTTAGCGGGACAGGAGTGCCGTGCAGGGTGGATGCGAATCAAAGCAGGAGTGCCGGAGCACTAGCGAAGTGCAGTCTTGTCGGATCGGGGAGTGCGAGCCTTGGCTGAATCTTAGAAGTACTAATCAAAGCGAGGGAGTCTTGGGGCACTAACGGGATGCAGAGTACTAATCCCGGATCAAGTCTTGGGAGCACTAAGCGGAATGCCAGTACTAATCGGAAACGGGAGTGCTATTTCGATTAATAAGCGGCCTCGGGTATTTTATAATTAATAATATTCGATAACTTACTATCTTATAATAGGGCATTCTTAGCCACTTATGTGTTCATGACAGATCAGATTTCATATACTGGTAAGGTATGATGCGTATGTAATCACACCTTATTCATGTATTCTTATTATACTAAGAATCTACTTTACCCGGGAATTGGAATCAATCCAATCGGATCATCCAAACTAAAGTTATGCTTTCATGCAGCTAGTCCTTTCAGGTTACCCGAGGGACAGTTTGAAATACTCACTTTTTCGGGGTCTTAACTTCATATTTGGCACTATATCTTTGTACTCGTTTAAATTTAAGGTGCTAAGATTTCTATTCCAACTGGAATCACCCCATTCGGAGCACCGAAACTCAAGTTACGTCCGAAACAACTCGGACTACTCTATGATCAACTGATGCAGGAAATGGGCTTTTGCTAGCCCTACTTAGATGAATTTTGGGCTATCACAAGTCAAATTTGGAGATACTTATTAAATATATTTTGTTCTCCTTGAAGTCTATTTTTAAGTGGCCACTTGAATCACTGAAATCGGATAAGAAATGAGCAAGTTATGGCCAAAAATACGAAAACTGGTATTCAGACGGGAAAACCAAACGGGTTGTACCGGTACAAGCTCAAGTTGTACCCGTACAACTTGGCCAAAAATGACCAGAACGGTGTGCCGGTACAAACTCCAGAAGTTGTCTGGGTATAATCCCAATGCAGAATGGGTATTTTTTCTCCCCTTTCATACACTTATCATGCATAAGATCAAAAACCTATCATAAATACCTCCCAAGCAACTATATTATGGGTTATAACCCATACACTGGCTCCATTATAAAGGTTATGTAGAGTTTGTTGTAAACCCTAACACAATTTCCATGAATCCCTCCTCAAAATGAGTTCCTTTTCCAATCTTGTGCTATTTAAATTATAGCAGCCCCTACTCAAGGAAAAACCTTTGGTTAAGATGTAATCTAACAACTCTAGGTTTGGGTAAGCTCCTAACCATCCGTGCATGAACCTTCACATAAAACATAGAATTCCATCAAACATTCATAGTTCCATAACAAAGTCAAGCATCCATACATGGTTGCTCCCTCCTTCTTCTTCTTCTTCTTTCTCTTCTTCTGTACTTTTTCCTCCCTCGGCTTGTAAAAGCTTCTTGTTTGAACCCAGGCCCATTTTGGTCTCCCATTCTCTTTATAATAAGGTTTTAAATTATTTAGCATTCTAGCCATTAACTTTCCTTAATTTACATTACAAATCATTATTTATGCTGGCCTCTAATTATATAACCCATGTCTTTGATGTCCTCTTTGAATGCCCCAGTGCGGTTTTGCCCTTATAATTTGTACAACTTAGAGTTTTAAGTTTCTATATTTTCGCAGTTAAATTACGAAAATTTTAATTTATTATAAAATACCCTAAACATGTTGAGAAACAACTGAATATCTTTCGAGGAGTGTTACAATTCTTCCCCCTTAAAATAAATTCGTCTCGAAATTACGAGCTGAAGTGGGTATTGTACGCCATTGTAGATTCTGGTTCCGTGCTCAGCTTCTTCCATACCATGATGTGCCAAAGCGCCGCCTGCGGTGGAACTTGCTTGTTTAATGGCATGTATTTCACGATCTAGAATAACTTTGGCTCTTCGCGAGAAGGTGAAATCTTCTTGTACTTGTATATCTTGAGCTGGTAATTTGTGCGATAGGTCAGAACGATATCTACGAAGCATAGACACATGGAATACATCATGTGGTTGGCTAACCACGAGTGCCCAGCGATCGCCAGCTGGTCGACTCTTTCTAAAGAGCTTTCATAGAGGCCAATGAATCGTGGACTCAGTTTCCCTTTCTATTCCAGCAATTATCTTTTCACGAATGCTAAAAGAAAACCTTTATCTCGGCTTCTGCTACATGTCTTTCTCTTCAAATTAGCATAGAACCTTTGTCTATCCACAGTGACTTACAATCTCTGTTGAATAATCGGAACTTTTCTTAGTGTCTTTTTACTAATTAGAGGTCAAATAATCTTATGCTCATTCATCTATCGACACGTAGGAGTTACACATAGTCTTCATAGGAAGCTTTCATACGGGGCCATACCAATACTGGATTGATAACTGTTGTTATAGGCAAATTCCATGAGTGGAGCGATACCCTATCAAACTCCGGAAAATCTAATACACAGCCCCGAAGCATATCTTCTAATACCTGGATCACTCTTTCAGACTGTCCATCAGTTTGTGGATGGAAAGCAGTGCTAAAATTCAATCTCGTACCAAAAGCTGACTGTAACTCTTTCCAAAACCTTGACGTAAATCAAGGATCGCGGTCGGACACTATCAATTATGGAATGCCATGTAATCTAACAATTTCATTCACATAAAGGTCCGCTAAACGATCCATGGAGTAGTCAAGTCGAATCGATAAATTGAAGCGGACGGTCAATCGTCATATTTTAAATTGCATCATGTTTTAACGGGTGGGGGAGCCGGATCTGAAATCCATAGTTATGTTATCCCACTTCCGTTGGGGGGTGGAGAGATTCAATAAGCCGGATGGTACTTGGTGTTCAACTTTTTGCTGGCGACCGCGTTAGACGCCAGCCCACATGCTGATGTCCTTTTCATCCCTCGCCACCCGGTAGAATTTGTTTCATATCTGGTACATTTATTACTTCTAGGATCATGGTGAAACTTGATGTGTGGCTTTCACATAATATTTTCTTTTCAATTCCATATCATTCGATTTTACATAATGCATTCTTGTGCAATGACCTCCACTTCCATCTATGGCAAAATCAGTCTTGTCTTCAGTACTGACCAGTTGAGCCAATTCTTGTAACTTGTCATCATTTTTCTGAGCATTCACTATCATTTGTCTTAATTCTGGTATCACATTCAATTGAGCCAACAAGGCTCCATCGGATGTAAGTCTCCAATCATAATCTTTCCAAGGTTAGAGCGAGGAAATCATTTTCTACTCAAGGCATCGCTCACTACATTTGCTTTCCGGTGTGTGGTATCTGATCATAGTCTTTCATGATTCCAACCAGCGTTGCCTCAGGTTCAAATCTTTTGAGTTAGCAAGCCCCGAGACTCTTATGATCGGTGAAAATTCTACATTTTTCTCCATATATAAATAGTGTCTCAAATTTTCAAAGCAAACACTCATTTGCTAACTCCAAATCATGTGGGATAGTTTGCTTTCGTGCGGCTTTAATTGCTGGAAGCATAAGCCTGCTTTCCCATCTGCATCAATACGCAGCCCCAAACCTATCCTCGAAGCATCAGCAGCCTCTTTGTGCAATCCCTACACTTGATGGTGATCAACTCTTAGTGCTTCAACCAGTATTTCCTTTAATTTTCAAAAGCTGGATTGGCGCCATGTCAGGTCAAAATTTCTCCTTTAGGAGTAATCTTGTAGTGAGGATGCTATAACTTCAAAACCTTGTACGAATCTCAGATAATAACACCTTCAAGCCCGAGGAAACTTCTACTCGGTTACATTATAGAGAGGTTTCTAATTAGCCGATTTTCTTTGGGGTCCACTCCATACCTTCCGCATACTCTAATATGGCCCACCGGAGATGACACTTCCTTAAGCCCATCATTTGCTTAACCCGGCAAACAGCGATTCTCTCAAGTTTGACCATCCTCAATTAGTGTTCATGTTCTTGTGCATCTTTAGAATGCAGGGATGTTATCAATAAATACCACAGTAAATTGATCCAAATAGGAGTAGGAACCCTATTCCATCAGGATCCCATAAATGCAGCTGGAGCATTGAGTCGACCCAAATGTGACGAAAACTCATAAATGGCCATAGTTCTGAAAATTTGTTCGGGACATCAACCTCTTTGCAGGAGTTGATAATATCGATCGCAAATCTATCTTGAAGGCACTTGCTCCTCTCAGGTGATCAAATAAATCTTCTATTCTTGACAACGGATACTTATTCTTACTTGTTACTTCGTTTATTGTAGGTGGTCAATACACATCAGAAAGTGCCATCTTTCTTCTTGATCAGCAGGCGCACCCCAGGTGAAACACTAGGTCGGATGAACCCCTTATCAATAGCTCCTATGGCAGTTTTAACTCTTCCCGTGGTTTCAGTTGGGCCATACGAGTGGGTGTGTCTGGAAATAGGAGTCGTTCCCTGCAACTTCAATAAGAGATCACTTCTACGTTCGAGGTGGTACTCCGTGCTCTTAGAGAAACACATCGAATTCCTATCAGTCTTTTCTAATTTACTTACTCTCTTTTGGAGTCAGAATCAAAGCCAAAAGGCTTCAGCCTTTTCTCCGAAAGCGTCGGGCTTTCATGGCGACATAACTGGTCTTGATTCGAGATCAGTTCTGTATTCTTGCCCGATGGAGTCAGGACATTTAAGCGAGGGACTATTTTCTTATCACGTCGACTATGGCCGTGTTCCAGATAGCAATCCCATTCCAGATCAAATCAAACTCACTTCCCAGCAAAGCAATTAGATCCAACTTGAGAATTCTATCATGGACGTGGGAATGATTCTTGCCACACGATTGACTCGGCTGCTATGCCCAGAGGACTTGTAACAGTAGGTCATAATCTAATAACTCTCTTTGCGTGGTTTGTCATTCATTTGTTCATGCATATATATGAATGTGTAGAGCCCGGATCAATTAAGCGTATAAATCAATGTAGAGGTGAATGTGCATGATAACCTGACATGTCGGATCTTCTCGAGCTCTCGTATGCTTCGTCTTTTGGTAGTAATGTAGGCCGATTCTTTACATCTCAGGCATTACACTCTACCTTGCAGCCGCCGTACTCACCCCTCTGCAGTCGTAGATTGACCCTCCTCACCACTTCCTTGAAGTTTCTAAGAACTTCCCACGATCCTCGCCGGACGGTTAGTATCCATGCTCTGTACTCCCACGCCAGAAAACAACCTCAGTTACTTCATGCGCAAAATACCACTATGATAATTGTAGCAGTAGTAGACATCGTGCTTTTCCTCTTATCCGATTGAAATGCCTCGGCCCAGGACTTTTGTGTGTGATGATTCTTGTCTCCCCTGCCCTTGTGTATTTGGATTCTCGTCTTGAGTCAGCCTGTGATCTCAGGTCTTTCCACTGAAGAGGAACCCTCACTGAGAGCACCTGCTTCTTTCTTTGTGGCCTCTTTGTTTGGTTCTCTAATTTTTAGCCGCTGCCGGGTGATAAAAATTGACCAGTTATAGCGAGTAACAGCCCAGGTGATTCTTTGATGTAGACTTCGTAGTAGGCCTCCTCAGTTGTCACATCTGAATTTTTCGGTAGAGACGGATTAGGTGCATATTCTTGAAATGTTGAATTCTTTCTCATATTGACCCTTGTCATTTCCCTTGTCTTAGAGTCGAGAATTTCTTCCATTTTGATTCCTTGTAATCATCGGTGACATACTTTGTATTAAGCTTCGGTGGCGAAGTAGTCATTATGGCCCGGATGCGGGATTGGTGGTTTCTGAAACCGGCTTCCACCCGATCTCATTTGCCTTGCGACAATGAAACACACATGTGACCTTTTGGTCCACTGTTTATTCGTTCATTTAAAACCCTTTCCAGTTTTGACCAAAACTCGGCTTTATCGGAATTCTTCTACATACTTGTACCGCTGAATTCTTCCACTTTGTACTTTAAATGGCTTGCATCGCACCGGAGCTCGCAGGCGTGCGGTCGATCTAAGACCCTTGCCATATCACGAGAAACTTTTTACGATAAGCGGTTGGAAGCATTTTCATTCCTCGTTGACTGGACGATAGGCGTTGGATCGAAAGGATTGGCGCTTTTGGTTGTTTCATCTGACTTCACGAGGTGGATCATTCTGAACCATCCATGGGGTAAAGACATCCGCATTAGGCGACCACATTACATGTAGGTGCATCGAAATCTTAGACTCTTTCGAAACGCCTAAACCCTAAGCTCACATTTTGACTTGTCACACCCCCGATCGGTCGACCCGATTGGCGATCCAATAGGTTTAAGACTGGCGAGAACATATAGGGACTCTTTACGCTTAGTGGGCATTGAAGCATATCCAAGTGCCCATATCTCTCAAACATATACAAAAGTCGAAAATAACACTACCACGTAGTGGTGTTTACTGATGTCACATATACGATGCTGAGTCCAGTACATATTCAAAAACTATACATTTTACAGTGCCCGATCCAGTGGGAACCTCTGATGATGAACCCCCAGTGGTGTCTTGGCCTTGAAGAATCACGGAAGTTCTCGGGTCTTATCTGTACCTACGGTTAAAAATAGTGCTAAGCTTTACGCCAGTGGGAAACATATATAATATGCATGTATACGAGTTACTAATAAGCATATAACAATATGGATGCTCCCGAAGTACATGCATTCATCTCATGAGTTTATACAATTACTATGCTTATTCTTATATAAAGTACGTGGAGTCTTACAGAGGTTGTGTGCGGACGTACCAGTAGGTACCTACGGACTTATCTTGTATTCTGGGACTTATATTTATTATTGAGATCTCAAGTAGGATTCACGAGCTTACTCTGTGATAAGAAATACCCTTAGGTATTGATTGAGCGATACACCTTCATGTCCTCTTATTCATTATTCAGGTTATTATCATATAATTATGGGAATACCTTGACCAGTTCTAATAAAAGTGTAAGACACTGTATAATAAGTATCCGAAGATACTATACAATACGGAAGTGCCGTAGCCTGAAGTAAAGATTTCAGTTTACGAGCAGTGTCGTAGCCTTGTCGAGGTGGGAGTCTTAGTAGCTAGCAGGACGGGAGTCTTGTACTAGCGGAATGCCGTGTGAATCAAGCGAGTCTTGGGAGCACTAACGAGGAGTACGGAAGTACTTTTCCGGTCAGGGGTGCGAGCCTTGGCTGAATGAAGTCTTAATCAAAGCGAGTCTTAGGGCGCTAACGAGTCTCAGAAGTACTAATCAGTCGGTGCCGGGCACTGGCCCAGATGCAGTACTAATCAGAGCAGGGAGTGCTATTTGGGTTAATAAGCGGTCTCGGTATTTTATAATTATATGAGTTGATAACTTACTATCTTATAATAGGGCATTACCAGCCCTTTATGTGTTATGACGGATCAGATTTCATATACTGAAGTGAGTATGATGCGTATGTAATCACCTTATTCATGTATTCTTATTATACTAAGAATCTACTTTACCGGAGTGGAATCAATCAATCGGATCATCAAACTAAAGTTATAGCACTTTCATGCCAACTAGTCCTTTACCCGATTTTGCAGAAACGATTTGAAATACTCCCTTTTCCGGGGTCTTAACTTCATATTTGGCACTATATCTTTGTACTCCTTTAAATTTAAGGTGCTAAGGTTTCTATTTCAATTGGAATCACCTCATTCGGAGCACCGAAACTCAAGTTACGTCCGAAACAACTCGGACCTCTATAGAATCCAGCGATGCAGGAAATGGGCTTGCATAGCCCACTTAGATGAATTTTTGGGCTATCTAGAGTCATAATTTGGAGATACTTATTAAATATGTTTTGTTCTCCTTGAAGTCTATTTTAAGTGGCCACTTGAATCACTCAAATCGGATAAAGAAATGAGCAAGTTATGGCCAAAATACAGACCAATAGTCAGAATGGGAGAAAACGGAGCAGGTTGTACCGGTGCAAGAAGCTCGAGTTGTCTTGGGGTACAGCTTCGGCTTAAATGACCCGAACCGAAATTATGCAGAGTGAGAGCTCAAGTTGTCTGGGTACTAATCCGATGCCCGGAATGGGTATTTTTTCTCCCTTTTTCATACACTTATCATCCGTAGATCAAAAACATCATAATACCTCCCAAAAACAACTATATTATGGGTTATAACCCGTACATAGAAATAATTATAAAAGGTTATGTAGAGTTTATTGTAAGCCTAACACAATTTCACTGAATCCCTCTAAAATGAAAGTTTCATACCAATCTTGTGCTATTTAGAATTATAACAGCCCTACTTTCAAAGAAACCTTTGATTTAAGATGTAATCCCCAACAACTCTAGGTTTGAAATGAGCTCTAACCATCCAATTGCATGAACCTTCACATAAAACATGAGAATTCCATCAAACATTCATAGTTCCATACCAAAGTCAAGCATCCATACCTTGGTTCCCCTCCTTCTTCTTCTTCTTCTTTCTCTTATTCTCGAGTCCTTTTTCCTGTCATCGCTAAAGTAAGCTTCTTGTTTGGAGACAAAATGCATTTTGGTCTCTGACTCTCTCTTTATAATAAGGTTTTAAATTATTTAGCATTCTAGCCATTAACTTTCCTTAATTACATTACAAATCTCATTATTTATGCTTTGGCCTCCTAATTATATAACCCCATGTCTTTGATGTCCCTCTTTGGACCAGTACGGTTTGCCCTTATAATTTGTACAACTTAGAGTTTTAAGTTTCTATATTTTCAGTTCATTCTGAAAATTTAAATTTATGTTTACAAAATACCCTAAACATGTTGAAAACAACTAGGGTATCTTTTGGGGTGTTACACCATTAGTATCTGATAGTGATTAGAAATGGCTTGTACAATTCTGGAGTTCAGAAGTAGCACAAGTAAGACTCTTATGATGTGTTTTATTGTGATTACTTACTAATTTCTTATTTTCCTCACATTTTTCTTTGTATCAAATACAACTTATGTCGAAAAGAAACAAGGAAAATAGAGTTAAGCAAGATTCGCAGCTACATCAGGATAAGAGCTTTGCTTTCGATTCGCGTTTAACCAGTTAGTTAATCATTTTTAATAATTTCTTACTTGTAGTAAGTTTATTATGATGCAAATCATTTAAACAAAAATTATTTATTTTTTCTTAACATGAAAGACACGGGACTAGGGGGATGACACAAAGCCTAATAGAATAGAAATGTTCAAGCTCACACACACACAGGAAGGGATGGAACACTGATGATGATGCATCAGGTGAGTTAATAGTAGTATAAACTTCATTTTAATATAAAAAATATTATCGCATTTCTATATTAATCTAAGGCGAATCTTCTTAACATCATTTTAGGCCCCGATTTGAGAGATAATGGTTGCTCGAACGATCACAAATGGGGGAGTCTTCACTCCATTGTCGTAGGCGACATATACCGCAAGTATTGGGCCAGAGAGGCATGGTCGTGTACGTAGTTTAGGATTTGGTGCAACTCTTACATCGTATTTGGTGCTTGCAAAAAAGAGACAATCACGTACCACATCAAAGCTAAAGGAAACCTGAAACGTGAGGAGCAAATGCAATAACAAATTCAAACAAGAAGAACCAGCGCAACAACCGCAGAGAACCTTCTATACTTGACAACAACAAATGGAGATAATGCAACAACACATGCAACAAATGCAAAATATGATGCAACAAATGCTTTAATTTCAACAAAGACACCATGACCAATAAGGCCAATCTTTGTGAAAAGGGAGTTGAGTATGCATAGAATATAGATACGCTTTGTTTTTTGTTGTGTGGTTACTTATGCATCAAAGGTTATGCCCTGAAACTCTTTTGACCTTTTTATTGTATTATACCACAAGAATTTTCTTAGTAAAACTATCTTTCTATTATGCAGGTTCAGAATAAAGGTTGCTAGTAACCCCGTGAGCTAGATCTTATACCTACCTGGTAATTTTTCCTTTACATCTAGATCCTTCTTTTACTTAAATAAATTGCAATGGCAATTGGACTTTTTGGGTTGTTTGGATTTTTAGTTCAAGTTAGTTATGAATTTGTTTGTTTATGTAGGACTTGACACGGGGTGGAATCGGTTAGTACGAATGTTTAGTTTACATGTCTTGCATCTGAATAAATTGAACCTTAGTTAGGCAGTGCGAAAAAAATTTACAAATAACATGCATTTGCTTTTCTAATTAATTAGTTGGATGGCTTGACCTATGGTTACAAGAGAAAGAGATGAAGATATCTCATAATTGCTTGCAAGTTCAAGGTTGAATCTCTCACCTAAGTTTATGTTAGGACCCTTGTGCAGAGCTAGGGATTGGGTTCTTTATGGGAATTTCTATATCTTTCTTCCATTATTTTATTACCACGAGAATATATTTATGTGAGAAGTTGGATTGAAAAACTGTGGATTCTGGAAACAACTAGGCTGGTTCATCATAATTGCATCCTCCTCATCGTCATCCTCATCCTCGTATTGGATATCATCATAACTTGGTTCCCTCTTCGTTGGCTGTGAGAGGCTAATACTCATCTTGTTATTTACACTTTTTTTACTCTTTCAATTCCTCAAAATGGTAAAGAGTTGTTTAATTTTTATATGTGATGTTTATTTATGTGGAGACCCTTGAAGACTCAAACTATTTATTAGAGAGAATATGATTTTTTTTACCATATGCATTACAGGTTATTGTATTTAGAAATCTTTAAGATGTGGCTTTAGTGTTGTATTGGTTTATTTTGCTTGCATTTTTGTTTTCATATTTGAATGCAACATCATATGATAGTTTCTTATATGAAAGAGATAATATATCTTTAGCCACTAATATTTTTTTATCTCTTCACATTATATTATCTGTAGTGAAGTTATCCATAGGGAGCGTGGAAGAGGAGACCAGAGATAGGGACGGGGAGAGGGAGAGGAAGTTCAGTGTCTTCATGTGCAATGCAACTTATGTTCATGGTATATGTATGACAGTCTCAAGCTTAGGTGTAGCTCTTGGTAAAAACGATATTCTGTTGCCGAGTTTGAATACTTTGTTTTCAATGCTATTAATTTTTTGTTGATGTAGTTTTTCGGATATTTTGTAAATCTGGATATTTTTGTTGAATACTTTGTTTTCAATGCTATTTCACTGTTTCTTCATCAGTCATGGGTCAATCCAGCTTAAATTAATTTTAAAATAAAACAGTGTTCTCGATCAATCAAATATGTTTCTTCATCAGTCAAATATCCTCTTATAGTTGCGACCAAGGAAACGACCTCATCCTTAGATATCTCTTTTAGTTGCGGCCAAAAAAGCCCCATCCATAGTCACCATTTTAGTTGCGGCCACAAAATAACCCCATCTATAGCCATCCTTTTAGTTGCATCTAAAAAATTGCCCCATCCATAGTCACCCTTTTAGTTTCACCCAATAAATTATGGTTGCCTCTTTTAGTTGCAGCCAAAAAATATCCCCATCCATAGCTACTCTTTTAGTTGGGCTAGAAAATAACCCCATCCAAAGCCACCCTTTTAGTTGCGGCCAAAAAATGCCTCTATCTGTAACCGTACTTTTTAGTTGCAGCCAAAAACATAGCCACATCCATAGCCACCCTTTTAGTTGTGGAAAAAATAGCCCCATCCATAGTCACCCTTGCGACCAAGGAAAAGATGATCATCTCTTATATTTTTTAGTTGCGACCATAAATGTCCCCATCCATAGTCACCCTTTTAGTTGTGGTCAGGAAATAGCCCCATCTATAGACACCCTTTTAGTTGCAGCTAGAAAATAACCCCATCCATAGTCATCTCTTTTAGTTGCGGCCAGAAAATGCCTCCATCCATAGGCCAAACCACCTTTTAGTAGGGGCCAAAACTAAAAATTGTAACTATAACTTTTAGTTATGCCCCCTATAGACACGCCTAGTTGCAGCCCATTTTCTTCACATCTATATCATATGGTTGCACTTGGTCTTACTTTTGGTTAGGGTCAGTGACCCAACTAAAAGCTCACTTTCTTGTAGTGTGTCACTCTCCCCAATGTGATAACCCCGACTATTTCACACTTATCCTTTCAACTCTCTGTGATTTAAAAAATGATCTTTGAAACTCTTTCTAATCTCTTGGAATTCCCATTTGATTATGTTCCTTGAAGCCTATTTATAGGCAAAGGTTTGATCCTTTGATGGATTTCATTGGTTGAAATGGAAACCAATTTCATTGGTCGAAACAACGACCAATTCTCATCCACAAAGAATAGTTGGGCGACATTGCATTAACGTGGAGAAACTTTCTCCCTCCTAAAGAAAAAGGATGTTGTTGCAGCAGCCATTAATGGAGCTGGACCCCACAAATTTCCCCTTCTGGACCCATGCAACAAACAAATACAAATGGAGGTGGGAGTCTTCTTGATTCCTTAGTAGGAGCTCATGCCCGTGTTTTTGATACATTGTGCCAGTTTTTCTTTTGTAATAACCTTCATCATCATATCAATAGTATTCTCGTCAATGTGGATCTTTCGTATTTGGAACAGTTGTTCTTCAATAGCCTTCCTCATCCAATGATATCTCACATCTATATGCTTCGTCCTTGCATGATACATAGTGTTCTTGCTTAAGTCTACCGCACTTTGACTATCGTAATGTACTATGTAGTATATACTATACTTCTATAGTAGAAAGTGAAACACACTTTTGTAGCTTTGACTGTCATGATATAGCTCCCCCTGCAAATGTAAATAAGTACCTAATAGTAGATTTTCTACAATCTAGGTCTCGACCATATCCCGAATCACGTATGAACCTTCAAGAGATGGTTACGATTCCCTAAATCTTAAACATACCTTTGAGTTACCTTTGAGATATCTAAAAGATGTTTCACTACCTCCCGATTATTGCTTTACCGGGATTTGCTAGGAAAATGCGCACAACTCAAGCGTATGAGATATATACGGATGTACACACCATAGCATACATCAGACTTCCAACTACGGATGAGTATGGAATGATTGACATTTCACCTTTTTCTTTCTCCGTAGATGGGATTGTGAGTGATACCAGTTGTTGGGATTGTGAGTGACCCGTGGAATACAACAAGTAATATTTGGGTAGCTTTGCCAATCTTTTGTATATGTTAGCAATTGGGAGGCAAGGCCAATCCACAGGATAAAACAGTGATTGGGTGGCAATGTCAAACCTTGAGAAATTAGCGACGATTGGTGGATTTGTGCCAATCCCGCGAGAATGTAAATAAGTAGTTTTTGAGGCTGAGTCATTCCACATAATAAAAGCAGTAAATGGTGGTTATGCCAACCTTCGGGACATGAAAGTTTAGATGGATGATTAAGCCAATCTTCAAATAATAAGAAGGGAAGATAATAATGACACCATATAACGTGGTAAAACCCTCGGAATGAGGGAAAGTTCCACGAGGCAAATCCGAGAAAATAATCCACTATGAGATAAAACTGGCACAAGATGTCAGACACTCAGGATATGCTCACAATCCTCTCATTTTTATCTCTCAGTACTCTCTCTGTGAAGTACTATGTTTCTTGCCACCCTCCCTGATGTGATAACCTCGACTATTTCACACTTATCCTTTCAACTCTTTGTGATTAAAAGAATAATTTTTGGAACTCTTTCTAATCTCTTGGAATTCTCATTTGATTATGTTCCTCGAACCCTATTTATAAGTAAAGGTTTGATCTATGAGTGTGCTGGTATTTCATTGGATTGAAATGAAAACCAATTTCATTAGCCGAAACAATGGCGGTCTCATCCCGCAAGAGTTGGGCGACGTTGCATTAACGTGGAGGAACTTTCTCCTAAGGAAAATGGTTGTTGTTGCAGCAGCCATTAATGGGGCTGGACCGCACAATTACTTCATCTTATTGCATCAATTCATTGATCTTCTCCTTGTCAGCATCCCTACCATATGTGAATACCCTACTCATCTACATCTACCCAAGGAGTGAAGTAGTCTGTAACCTTTCCTCAATTCCAAATAAGATCCCTCCAACACGTACCCTCTCTCAAACCAAGCATGGGTCTCCTTCTGACTTTAGCATCTAATTCCGTTGTGATTTTCTTTAATTTTTCACTTATCGTTATGTTAAGGAACATAAGTTTAGGATCTAAAGCTCCTAAAGTTGGGATGATTTTGCGTATCTTACTTGTGATGGCTTGAGTGCCTTGTGTCAAACTTCTGCTCAGATTCCGTATCAAATTCATCTATCAGTTCTTCAATATCATAAGCCAAAGATTTTAGGTCATTCAACTGGATATATATGTGGATCCACTCATTGGTTGTCTCCTTTGAGCAATTTGTAACTCCCGCCTCTCTCCCCATTCCTGCCCCTCTAATTTTTCATACAAGAAAGTATAAGAGTTGGGTTGCATTTATACCAATTTCATAAGAACACTAATACTATTCTAATATTTAAATTTCTTTTTTTTCTAAAATTTTTTTCATCCATACTATTTGCTTCTTGTAGCCTTTTGGTTTGGAAACGGCTTTAATGGTGTACTGGCATATGTAAAGGAATAATCATGGAAAGAGACTTATGAAGAATTTACTATCAACATTAATGATTATACCCATTAATATAATAGTTCTATTGTCAACTCTTTTTAAAAAAAAAAAAAACTTCTTTGGACCAAAAAGAAGTAGAAAAATGTATTTGAAAATTAAAAAAAAAAAAAAAGATAATTCTTTATTGTTAAAAAAAATTATGTTTTTCTAAGAATATAATTAAGTATTTTCACTTTTTTGAGGTTTTTATCAAAAATATGGAGAATGATCAATTATAAAGTATTATAAATAAGGATTTCATTTAAAAAAATAAAAACATGGAATATAGTTTAAGAAGGGAAAATTATAGTTTATTTTGTGTAACATAGAAAATAGACCTAGTCTCGAAAACACCTTTAAAAAAAATTCTGCCTATTTGGTAACTATTTTTTAAACAGTTTTTTGTTGTATAGAGCAAAATTTGGTTTATATTTTTTTTCTTAAAATAAAGTATTTTCAAATAACATATTTTAATCATTTTTTATTATTATGACTATTTTATAAGTCATGCATTTAAACGTATAGAATGATAAAAAAATCTTTAAAAACATTTTAAAAAATCTATTCAAAACATTAAAAATAAGTGATGAGCGTGAAAGATGCTGACCTAGGCAAGTCACAGTTCTTGGGCTGCCACCTATATTTCAGGTAGAGCTGATGTGGGCGCCCATAGCATTAGATTATTTCGAGCCCAAAAATAATTGATCAATAATCGAGATCCGATAAATATGATATAAAATAATTTTATCGAAACAAAAAAAGCATGTCGTTTCGTAATGTGTAAAGCATCACACGACGTGAATCGAAATTATTAACCGTCGTTTGTGCCGAAATATAAAGAGGTGGTCGTATAAAGATAGGATTGAAAGTGACTCTTTTACATTATTTGAACGTAATGCAAAAACCACCGAAAATTTTGGACTACATTTACTTATATATATATATATATAGAGAGAGAGAGAGAAAAACCTGAGAGCAATTGGGTTTGGTTTAATGGAGCTTCTCAAAACAAGGGATAAGATAAAACCATGGAGGCCCATGCTTGGATTAATATTAAATCATCACATAAATAGCCCATGATTAACATGCTCAATTATACAGTTAAAATTGTAATATAATTATGCTTAGTCTATAATTAATAAATTAATTTATTATTCTTCCACTTGGACGGCATAATCATAATTCAAATGTTTTTTCAATAGATTTACATAGTCATAACAAATCATATACTATTAACATACCAAGAAGATATATAAATTATCTGTAATCGAATCTGCTAATCAAAATCATAACTCAAATACTTCCATAAGAGACTTACATAGTCATAACCGATACATAATCAGGCGCTACTAATCTAAAAGCATTACAATAACAAGAGTATTTATTCAATATAAAAAAAAAACATCATTCTGTCATTTATCTAGTTAAAATGATACAAAATCATAAGATAATAACCAACGTCAAAATGTGTCTGTAATAAAGAAAACATGAGTTTTCTTTACAAAATACATGAAAAGGCAAAACTCTCGCTAAAACAAAGAGTCTAAGCTCCTAACAATCCCATATGGGTGACATGTTCTTGAAACATACAATTAGGTAAACCATATTGCATGTCAAGTAGCCTTCCTTATAACACACCACATACTCTGCCTCCATAGTAGAAGAAATTAAAGTAAATGTACGTTTTGGCCAACTTTGCGAGCAACTCCTTGACCATCATAAAGAGATAACTATAAATTTTTATCATCCATCGATCTTGCATAATCGAGTCACATCCGTCCACATCCGTCGGGCCGAATGGCGGTTTGAGCCGAAGTCGGTGCGAGGCCCATATCGCAGGACTCGTGACTGTTCTTTCTGGTGAACTTGTACGTAGTTTATCTGAGCAATTTTACGTAATAACAAAATCATTTCATATATAAAGAACTACTCACCAGGAATTGGTGTCCCTCAACATCTATATACATATACTGAGTCCCACTTACTTATACATGTACATTTTTGTTTTCTTTTCTACAAAACATCAAAGATCGCGAGCGATGCGGTGACACCTATCTACGAGCGGCTGCTCTGGCGATGTGGGATGTCTGTCGCATCGCGTCGCCTGGCTTGCATGCGCCGCGGATTGAACACCCGTGCTGGCTACGGCTTAGTGGGAACACTCAGCATGGACAACCTGTAATTGGCTTGATCGCGAGCTTTATACGTATGCGTATAACATATTACTTATCATCTTTACATTCTTATCAGCGTATCGCGTATTCTGCATGTCTTTGACATATCTCCCTATCTATACTTTTCTTGTATTCTAGTGCTTTGTCATCTTTTACTTATCTCATCGTTCTTAGCACATATGCATTTCTATCATGTGTTCATAGCATATTCCTCTATTCATTTAGGTATGTCTATCATATATTCCTTATCATATATTTCTTATTCTAGTACTTATCATTTGGTCTATTATCTTTCCCTAATGGTTCATATTACATATCCTATTATGTGCATGTCATATTCTTATACATATATTACTTTCATGGTTATATACTATATACCATTTGTTATCTTTCTATTTTCGTATACGGTTTCATGTCTTTGTTATCATATCTTGTGATCATATGCTGTTTTCTACATCTTTATTATCACATTATGCAATTTAAACAATTCAAAACCTTCAAATCATTATGGATGATCAATATAAATACGATACATATACTTGTTTTATATACAGTAGTCATGGTTCATTGATCATCGAAAATACGCTTTCATTTTCAATATTTAGCGATCTCGAATCAATTCCAATTATGCTCACAAATTCGATTCGGTTACGCGAATTGATTCAATTGTGCAAATCAATTCGATATCACGAATCAATTTAGATTTATGCCCATAGCGAATTTAACCTATGTCTTGATATACGAATCTCGAGTCAAGCCGCGGTCAAGCTGGCTGAGGCGGTATCGAATGGTTTTATAACCGCAGTCACGGTCATTGGGCTCTTGGCCAGTTATAAACAATCAAATATAAAGTAGAACACTACGTCACGGTCCGCGGGAGCTGCTGATGGGTGACACATGTCTGATAGTCGCGTCTTGCTATTTGACCCTATTGGTATACCCGTCCCCATCGCTTATCTGTCGCCGGTTAACATTCTATTAAAGGCGTTCAAATCCTTTATGGCAAAATATAGTACAATATGTATGCTTGTATAAATAGTTTATTTTAATAATCATGCAATTTTATATGCAAACATTTTCTGCAATCACTATTCTCAAATCAATTAAATCAATTTAATATGCTTTTAGAACAATCATGCAAAAACTTGAAACGAGGAATATGAGTAAGTAGAACAAACCCATTCCTTTGTTTAGGTTTAAATCACATTATGCAATTTATACCATCATTTCTTTAAATTTATATTCGTTCTCATATCTGTAGCTTCATAGTATGGCTATCATATTTCTCTATAATACTTATATTCCTATAGTTTTATCATGCATGCATTTACTCATTCTTATATTCATATATATGCTTATCATTCGGTATCTTAGGTGCCCATTCCTATTAACATCTTATATCTTATTAACTTATATCTTCATATACTTTATTATACTATACGTATCTTATGACGTATATCGTTTTAATACTTGTACACGTTTTACTTGTGTTTTATCAAGCGTTCTATCTCCAGCCAGTCTGAGAACCTAGACTTCTTCTTAAATACCCTTAGGTACCCTTCATGTCAAACTATTACCTTTTTATCCTTTCTTATTCGAATGCCTGCAGTATAAATATTCTTGCTTGGACCGGAGATAAGGAATGAGCGGACTCGGTACAATATATGCAGAAGGTCTGATGCGATCTGAGCAGAGGCGTGCACGCCCGCATTAATAGAGTGTGAAACATGGCGGTCGCGGAAGCGCGATCATGTATCGTGCCAAAGCACTAATCTTATGTGCGTGCGCCGTGATAGAAGCGTCGTAGCACTAGTAGGAGTCTGAAGCGCGATCATATATGTCTTGTCATTCAATATCAGTCTTGGCGGTCATCTGATTATACGTTTTCTCTGAACTTATCATTTTATTCTTTTCTTCTATATTCCTTTACATATCAAATCTACTTATGTGATTAGTTCTTGTTCATATCTGCTTACTGTTTTTCCTTATTTCTGGACCTAATATGAGTTCCACTTTTATCATATTATGTATGGCTGTATTCTTGACTCAATGGGCTTTCCATAGAGTCTAAGAACACCCGAATCGGAGTTCGGACGAAGGAGATATGACCTTCCGAAGTTGGAGGTCATGCATAGTCAACCTAGACGAGCTGACCTGAACTGACGAGCTGAGCTGACCTCGGTAAAATTGGTCTATCACCTCGGTCAAACATCTTCTATCCTCCTCAGGCATATCAATGTATTCTTGACTCAATGGTCTTTCCATAGAGTCCAGAACACCATCAGTTCAAGCAGAAGGAGATATGACCTTCCGAAGTTGGAGGTCATGTGCAATCAGTCTTGACGAGCTGACCTGAACTGACGAGCTGCACTGAAGTGACGAAACTAAGTCTAACACCTTGGTCTGACATCCCAATATCTTTACTCAGGTATATGAATGTATTCTTGACTCAATGGGCTTTCCATAAAGTCCAAGAACACTCAAATCGGAGTTCAAACGAAGGAGATATGACCTTCCGAAGTTGGAGGTCATGCGTAGTCAGTCTTGACGAGCTGACCTGGACTGACGAGCTACACTGAAGTGACGAGCTCAGTATAACACCTCGGTCTGACGTCTAATATCTTCCTCAGGCATATGGATGGATTCTTGACTCAATGGGCTTTCCATAGATTCCAAGAACACCCAAATCGGAGTTCAAACGAATGAGATATGACCTTCCAGTTGGAGGTCATGCGCAGTCAGTCTTGACGAGGCGACTGGACTAACGGCTGGGTGACGAGCTCTCGACTCTACGGGGTGAGCTGAGGCTCTTGGGACGAGCTAAGCTCTACATGGCAGAGTTGAGCTACGTATGACAAGTTGAGCTGCGCATGACGAGTTGGGCTCCTTCCAATACAAGGTCGACCTCCTGTTGGCGACCTCTATGGGCTGACCCTTCACGCATTTGTGTTGAGTAAAGACCATGCTTGGTCTCTGAGGTCAGTGAAAAATTCAGCCTAACTATCGAGTTAAATGATAATGGCTACAATTTACAAGCAGGACTCACTCCTGAATACCTGTATTTCTTACCCAAAAACCCATCCTAAGATCATTCTTGTATGATCGAAAATAGGAGGAAGTTTTACGGGTTCGACTTGTGTGGAACCGCCACCAAGAAACACGTATCCCAGGAATTCATAAAGCTCTTCTCAACTCAACCCCTCTGAGAAATGAGTTTAGGGTTCACAAAACAAACCGTACACAAGATAGAAGGTTCTAAACCATATATCCATACCCAGAATTCCATACACCAGTAGTTTTCATATAAATATTCCTAGTTCCATACTTTTCTATACCCGAATCGTAGTTACTTGCCTTGAGAGCGTGTATTCGTACAAATGTTCACGGGTTCCATACGTGATCTTACTCTTCTATTTTTTATTTCTTTTCTTGCTTTTCTTTTCTCTTCTTCTTCTTCTTAGTTTTTGCTCTCTCTCTCCTCTCTGCAGAGCCAAAGTGAGATATTTATTTTAGTCTTTATCGCACCTATTTCACTTTAGGAGGAAACTTCCTCCTCTTTCCTTCAAGCCACTTGTCTCTTAACAATTTCTTGTATTTTATTCTAATATCTTTCTTTTATTACTCTTTGGTCCTCCAATTCTCTATTACTCTTGATTTAACTTATGCTTATCCCTACTTTGGCATATGAACTTATTATATTATGACCCTTGGGTCATGAATTGGTAATTTAGTAATTTACCCTTAATTGTTGTATTAATTCCAAATTCTTTCTTATTTATTTTGAACAATTCCATTTAGCTTTTAATATACCTAAACAAGTCGAAGCGTGGGTATATTTAGAATGTTCTGAATCCTAAAACCAACCACCTCAAGAGTGTCGATACACCAATTATGTCAACATGAAATCTTTGGTATCTTAAAGATACTTGAAAACTTCTTAACCGCTTTCTAGTGGCTTTGACCAAGATCACTCAATTACCTACCGAACAAGCGACAACAAAAGCAATATCAGGGCATGTGCATACTTGAGCATACTTGAGCATACATCAGGTTGCCCAAAACTAAAGAATAAGGGAATGTTTTTGTGACACCCCAAATCCGGGGTTTCCGTTAACAACCTATCAACTTGGGGAATTTCTGTGGATTTCGGGTGACCCGATACCACACTGTTATGTCCCATTTATCGGGATCCATATTTTTAAAAATTCGAGAAGAGTCTCCTTTGTTAGGGCGCTGCCTTGTCGACTAATATAACAATATAATCATAACTCATCCGGGGTCTCAACATAAGTAGTATTGACCTACGGGGTCCATCGTCCATATCTGATGAACAATTTATATATTACAACTACGTGGACACCGAGGTTACTCGCACCACCTCAAACCTCCTTTCTGGGATCCATTAATTCACATTTAAATGCGAAATATGAAAGTAAAATGTAATACAACTTAGTAAGGAGAATAGATCCACGACCCTCTTACCATAATTACATACTGTATTTTATACAATAGTCCCGAAAATAATTTAATTCTGATTAACATACGAAATACTTTTACAAAAGTAATATCAAGGCCACACATCGACCTCATTCGTAATCACGGCCTCGTCGGAGCGTCATCTCCCTGTACACTCCTTGTACCTAAAGGGGTTCCACGGCCCGGAATTGAGAGGCAATGCCGATGAAAATTTTTTCCTCTGAAAATTTCGCCTCTAAAATGCACATGCAATGGCGTACATAAACATCAATCACATTTCATACAATTTATGCAACATTATATGAAATGTTTCATGTCATGCATGAGATCACGACCTCATGCTCACAACACGAGTCCCAAATAGACTCCCCACACTGTGATTGCCAAGTGTGGAAACTAATATTAAGTATTTAACCGATGACTTAAACCGATGGACAACCCTCGATTTAATTTATCAAATCTCGTGTGTTTATTTGGGTTGCGAATTCCAGGAAGTCTCACCGCGAGCCATAGCCGCCTTGTTACTCACAACTTTCATCACTAGATACATATGTCTGACCAAGAATAAAATTTGGGTCTTTCACCTTGGGGGGGGATCTGCCCCATCTTGCTTCACCCAAACACACGTGATTTATTATTATTATTTTATACAACCATGAGTCTCGATTTTGGACGTTGTTCCATTTCCGAACTCCTGCTCATTCACAGAATGGTGAATAGCGATACCATGCACCCACACGCTGGGCTGATGCGTGTGGCCAGGTGCATATGAAATGCATGATGTCGATGCATTTTCCTTCATGTTTCGTGTATATATGAGTGCTACATGAAATATTAATACACCATGGACAATTATAATTTTTACATATAATTTACGTCCATGCAATCCACGTTAATACATCAAATAGCATATATTAACATGATTTTTTACACACAACAACATGTTATTTAATATTTGACAACAATAACACACAAAATAGCTCAAATCTCGGATCCACATAAAACAGGGCACCTCTTGGTCTCTTCACGGTTCCTCATCAAATTATTGGGATAGCAAGACACGCATGAAACTTCGCGGGCACGTCGGTGCCGGGATCAAAAACCAAACCCAGGCCTTCGGTCTGAAACCACGGCAGTCCACGAAATTTGGTCTAGGCTAATACGAAAGCAGTTCAAAATTCAGCGGGAATTTGTCCATGATCCGAGTCGGCCGGTTGTCAGAAAGCAGTCCAAGAATTCTTAAATTCCTACACTCAGTCTAAAAAGTTAGGGACTAAAATTCTGACCTTTCCACCGGCCCTCTAAAGTCAATCTGACCATTAAATAGCCTTTAGGCTGAAATAACACAAGTAGGAAAATTCCCACACCTTGTGGAGTTTGGCCGAAACTCAGATTTGGTGCCCTACGTAGCTCTCGATGCGTGGATGAACTTCCCTGTACTCTTTACTCAGATGAAATCCTACGATCGGTTCAGTAGATGTAAGAGAAGCTGAGAAGAAAAAAAATCAAAATATCTGCCCACTCGCCTCTCTCTCTTGATGCTTCTACTTTTTCTTTTGTTTTTCATTTTTTATCCTTTATTATTATTATTTTGGATACATGGTTCATATTACTTCATTCGGTTCCGTTTATGCCCCGAAACAATTTACTTCTTTTTAGTTCACTTTATTATAAATGAACTTAGCCCAAGTTATTTCCTGACTTCCGAAATTTTCGTAAAAGTCTCGTCTTTGGAGTCACTGGCAACTTATCACCCAGAAAATCATAAAAATTTCCGATTGTCTCGAGTCGTGAAATTTTTTCAGTCACTAGATTTCGCAGGCAATTTAGCAACCGCGATCAGTTTAGTCATCTAAGATCCCCAGAAAATTTTCGATTCAAGCGAAATTACTATTTACCCTTTTGGTGATTTTGCGGGTTTACACTCTCCCCCCCTTAAAAGAATTTCGTCCCGAAATTCCCAGGGTAATCATATACCAATACTGTCCTGTGTTTTGGTAATAACTCTCCTTCAATCACCATTTATGACGACCTAGTGTGCCGTCAATTAGTCCATCTCGAGGATTACATCAACCTCGAATCTATTCACAATTCTCTGGTCCACCGTGAGTCCTAGAGATCTCTCACTCACAATCCCGACGTGTATAGTCAACCCTTACCTTAGTTCCTAGGGGAGAATTTCCAAACAACTACTTTTCCCGGGGTCTGAAGGCCTCGAGCTTCAAATCTATCACCTGAGATCTGACAGTGAACATGATCGTGAACCCGACAAATGTAGGTATGGCGTGCCACTGCATATCCCGGTGATGCGCACTCATTTCATTAATTGCCTACCGGCGTAGACAAGCCCCTAGGTCCTTGAAGTACCGGCCTAGAAATCTTGGCCTCGACTTAGGCCATCCTGGCCTCTCGCTGTTATGTAGAAGGCGCTGTCTGTAAACACCACAGGGGCGTACTTGTCCTCGGCCCTTGCTTGGGGTGAAGAACAAGCGTATCCTGCGCTGTCCAGTGATAGCCCAGGCGCAGCGTACAAAACAGAGATCCATGCCTCCGTGGGCAATCTCGTTTCATATGTCCATGATGATGGCAATAGAAGCATGTCATCGATACAGGCTGTCTGTACGGGCGCTCGTGAGCAATGATCCTTTGTCTCTTTCACAAACTTGAAAAGGTTGATCCTCTTCCTGCTTCCCCGCAGACACTAGCATCCCAAATGCCCTAGTCGTCCTCATCTCTCTCATGGCGAGTTGTCCTAACCATAGAGTCCATGTCCTATAGGCGAAGGCCCACAATCTTGCCCCGAATGGACAACTTCAGTCCATTCTCAAATCTCCTAACCTTAGCCATGTATATGGCCACATAGTCATCACCAAAACGTGCCAACTTGGTGAATATGGCCACGTACTCCATCACTGTCATCGTTCCCTACTTCAGCTCTAGGAACTCTTGGGCCTTTGCATGTCTAGTAGTGGCCGGAAAATACTTGCTCATAAAGAGCCCATGGAACTCTGCCCCAGTCATTGCCTCTAAGTCCCTAGAGGTCTTAACCCAGTCCCACCACGCGGGACTCACCCTCCTAGGCCCCGGAGCAGCGGCTAGCCTGATCTTAGGCGCATGGGTAATATCCATAGCCTTCAATACCTTCTTAATCTGCTAGAACCAATGATGCTTTACCCGTCGGATCACTCCACACTGAGCGTCGGAGGATGATGCGTGACTTGAACCTGGAGGTTACTGGACCTCCCTAACTACCCAGTTACTGGCACGTGCAATGGCAGAACTACAACTAGCGACCTCGTAAAGGCACAGTCAAGCAGTGGTGCTTGGCGGCACCTGCGTGGGCAAACCTCTACATCCTCGACCTCAAATTTCCATCTACCTGCGTCGATAGCGAAACTTTATTTAATTTCATTTTAGTCTAACTAGTAATGCACATGCCAATGACTAATAGACTTGACAACCATGAACTGACCCGTTCATCACCTAAGCGGTGCTAATTGCCAACCACTCCTTTTATTTATTTCAATAAAATTCAAAACTTTCATGTTCATTTCCTTTTAGAACCCAAGGTTATAGTTCCTAACCTTAGTATTCCCTTTTTTCCTATATACATTATGCCATGTATATAATTTTCATGTGACCTTTCACCTTGATCACATTTCCCATATACATCATGTATATATGTCTCCATGCAATTTGTAACACCTGATTACGCAATCACAACTCTGGAACACATATCGGAAACACAACATGAAACACACCATGCATGCATTAGTGCAAGCCGATCAGTGAACTCCATTGTTATTCACGTACCTAAACTCAGATACCCAAGCTATGTATTTGGTATCAATTTCACCACAATAGCCATGGCCTAAGCCCATGTCTCTCAAGCCCTAGATAGTCGTATACGTATGCTATGATACCATGCTATGACACCACCAATCAAGGGTTTACGGTGACAACTTTGTAAAAGCAGGAAAATTCTAATTTTAAATGGTAAAGCGGTAATTTTGGTAAAAATCACGAAATTTTTCTAGATCTCGGATGGCCAAAGCGGACTTCACCGTTAGGTCGTCTCCGCGAAACCTAGCTACCACAGCCGAATTTCATCGAATTCGAAGGCGGTCGAATTTCCGCGGTTTTTCAAGGCCGCGAGTCTGGGTGCCTTAAAACGACTTGTGAAAGACATGTGATGGCGACAAAAAGTCACCCGCTACATGTACCCATGTGACACATGTTGCATGATTAGAGAGATGATGAGCATGAATGGGAGATTGTGCCAGTCTTCGAAAAATCAGAGAAAATGGACACATTGGGAATTGGCAAATGTTAATGAGAATAAGACAAAATAGCAAATAGTCTTCTTCATTTTGGAGACACAAAAGCGGACGGAGAGAAGTTTGGTTCGGGGCGGTAGCTTGGGTTTTGAGCTTTAGAGAGAGAGTGCCTTCTCTCACAGATTTCCCGGCCGTTTGAATTTGTCGGTTCTCGGCCAGACGAAGCAGGATTGATGCGCGGAGAGAGCTGGCGGGACAGGTGGGGAGGTGGAGTTAGATAACTTCAAGAGTGGGATCTTTTCTACTTGTGTTATTCTTTGGCTAAGAGCCATGTAAATGGTTGGGGATACGAGGCTTGGATTAGCCATTGGAGTCTGAAACATTTGAGCAGAATGGAGAAAATCCCGTTGTTATGTCAGTGAAACGGTGCCAACCCAAGGGTTTCACTGTTCATGTGAATAGTGACATGATTTTTTTTGTGCGAATTTTTATGATGTTGAGTGATTCAAAATGAATTGCTTGTGTTTGTTAATTAGCCCATGTGAGCTAATTTTGGTGTTATTGATTTTTAATTTATAACGCACATGACATGTGTGGATTAATTATGTTAGTATATACATGTTTTATATATTAGCATGAGTTGTTGGGATTGGCATAATGCATTCCCTTATGCACTAGGCACCTTAGAATATTAAGAGTAAGTACGCTGACTACTGAAAATATGAGAATGTTTGTGAAAGGAATTTGAGGAAGATTTTCTAAGGAATTTGCCTTGAAGAGTGATCTAACGGATCACGCCGGATGATGACCATGGCTTGTTTCGGGCGTTATCCGGCAATTCACCTCGGTAGTCAATATATTTACCGAATCTCGGTAGTAAGTTTTCGAGAACAAAAAGCTTTTGTTTTGAAAACTGTGATTTTACTCGCATTTGGCTTAGGCATGTGTGAGGGAGTCGGTGAGGACTCAAGACATGGGATTGGGCATGTAGACTTCGAGTAGGCTCATGTAATTGCTTGGATGTGTTTGTTTTGCTATGACATGTGCACTTAGGTGGGGAGTAACCCATGTAGAAAATTATCAATACTAGGCTTTGCTCACCCTGTCGAGGGATCACTATTTCAGGTATAGGGAGTGTACAGAAGGACGGCGCTCACTAAGTACGTTTAAAGAAATAGGGTTGTGGCTTTGGTAGAGACTTTTGTATAACATGTATTAGAAATTTTACATTTTGATATATGTTGAATTAAGAGTGATTTATTAACTCTTGAACTATGGTAATTATAGTTGATGTATTTTGTGAGTATTGATGCAGGGGCCCAAGTGGCCATTATTTTACTCGCATGTGGACCCTGTGTGGTCATTGTTAATTTGTTGGGACAGGTTTTGTACCTTAGGTAGAGCTCCCTGTACAAAGGAGACTCTGCTAGATTTTCGTGAGTGGTGTCGGGTTACCCGACATCCACGAGTATTCCGTGAGTTGACGGGTTGTCAACGGATCCCCGGGTTTTGGGGCGTCACACGACCGTCGACCCTCTTGAATTCTGTGGATTCGGGTGACCACATGCCACCTTTGTTGTGTCCCATTTATTGGGATCCATTTTTAAATTCAAGCGAGGAGTCTCCTTTGTTCGGGAGAGCCTGCCACGACATACAGCACGTATATGTCTGATCATAACTCATCGAGGTCTCGACATAAGTATTATTGACCCCACCGAGGTCCGTGCATCCATATCCCGATAGACGGATTATATTCTGACTACCCAGTGGACACGAGTTACTCGCCACCTCAAACATCCCTTTATCGGGATCCATTCATTCACATTTAAATCTAAATGGTGAAAGTAAAACACTTAATTACAACCCTGTAAGAGTCCGATCACGACCCTTTTACCATAATTATATATTAGACTATTTATACAATAGTCCTAAAATAATTTAATTACAATTCTTTTATACAAAATACTTTTTACAAAAGTAATATCAAGGCCACATCGGCCTTGTCGTAATCACGGCCTGTTCGGAGTGCCATCTCCTGTATCGAAAAGGGGGTCCCATGACGGGATGGCTTGATACTTGATAGAAAATTTTCCTACAATGGCTCTCCCCTCTAAGAATGCACATCTGATAATTCTGTAAACATCAAATCACATTTCATACAAATTTATGCAACATTATGAAATGTTCCATGTCATCACGTAGAGATCGACCCCTCATGCTCCACATTTGAGTCTCAAGCGAAACCCCCACACCTACAATTGCCAAGTGTGAAACCAGCCATTGGTGGTAACCTTGATGACTTAAACCATTGAATGACCCTCGATTTTTAATTTATCAAATCTACCGTGTGTTTATTTGGGTTGCAAATTTTCGAGTCCTCACCGCCCGAGCTTTACCAACGCCTTAGGCAGCTTTCGCGAACTTTCATCGCTAGATACATATGTCTGACCAAGAATAAAATTTGGATCTTTCACCTTGGGGGGGGATCTGCCCCATCTTGCTTCACCCAAACACACATGATTTATTATTATTATTATTTTATACAACCGCGAGTCTCGATTTTGGACGTTGTCCCATATCCGAGCTCACCACTCATTTTTCAAGAATGGTGAATAACGATTACCATACACCCACACACCGACTCGGCGATGCCGTGCATATGAAATGCATGATGCAATGCATTTCCTTCATGTTACATGTATATATGGAAGTGCTACATGAAACATTAATACCCTGATGGACAATTATAATTTTTACATATAATTTACATGCATACAATCCACTTTAATACATCAAATAGCATATATTATTGTGATTTTTTACACACAGCGGCATGTTATTTAATATTTTACAATAATAACACAAAATGGCCAAAATCTCGGTTGCGTAAAGCAAGGCACCTCTTGAACCCTTCGCTACCTAGTCACGGTGTGGGATAGCAAAACACACCCTGAAAACACAGCAGACATCAGTACCGAATCAGCCGAGCGAGCCACGATGCAGCGCATGAGTCACGAAATTTCGATGCGGGTATTAACTTGATCCGAAAATTCAGCCATGACATCCAAAAAACGATCCGAAATTCAACGGACTATCAGCAGTCCCAAGAAATTCTAAAAATTCTACACTCCAGTCAAAAATTGGGCCCGAAATTCCTGACCTTTCACAGCCTCTAAGTCAATCCCAAGCCATTAAATGGTCTTTAGGCTAGAAATAACACAAGTAGGAAAATTCTCTACCTACCGACAGGTTTGGCCGAAACTCAGAGATTTGGTGCTTGCGCGTGGCTCTCGATGTGTGGATGAACTGCCTCTTACTCCAGATGAAATCCTACGATTGATTCGTAGATCGCCAAAAGCGAGATAGAGAAAAAATCAAATATCTCTCCTCTACCCTCTCTCTCACTGAAACGCTTCCCCACTTTTTCTTTTATTTTTTTCGTTTTTATCCTTTTATTATTATTATTATTATTATTATTATTATTATTATTATTATTATTATTTTGGATACATGGTTCATATTGCTTCATTCGGGTCCGTTTCTACCTCAAAATAATTTATTTCTTTTCAGTTCACTTTATATTAAATGAACTTAGCCCAAGCAATTTCCTAACTTCCAAAATTTTCATATAAATCTCGTCCCTAGAGTCACTAGCAACTTATCACCCAAAAAATCGGAAAAATTTTTCAATTGTCTCAGAATTCGACGAAATTTTTTCTGGGTCACTAGATTCCTTGAGGCAATTTAAAAGGCATTAGTCAGTTTCGTCATAAAATCTAGAAAGTGCCCGATTTTTTTCAGCAGAAATTACCGTTTTACCCTTTTTCGAATATTCGGATTTTCTAGGGTTTCACAGTTTTCATCTTATCTCTCTCAATATCATACTAAGGACATTAACCTTTGGAAAATCCATCACCTTTTACAATTGGTGTCTTACCAAAGAACATGATTGCATATTGAACCCTTTCATAATGCATTCGATATACGTCTGTTGAGACAATCTCAAAATGCGACTAGGTCTATCACGAAGTATCTATATGCCCAAGACATAAGATGCTTCCCCAAGATTTTTCATATCAAAATGGCTAAACAATAACTGCTTTGTCTCAACCAATAGGTAAATATCATTGGGTGTGAGCAAAATATCATCAACATATAAAACCAAGAATATGTATTTGCTCTCATTGACATTCATATATATGCATTGATAGATGATGTTCTCCTTAAAACCATTAGTGGTGACAACTTTATCAAACTTGAGATACCAATTGCCTGGAAGCCTTCTTTAGACCATAAATGGATTTTTGGAGCTTATAAACCATGTTTTCCTTACCAAACTCAAAAGTCGTAAGTTGAGACATGTAAACATCCTCAACTAAGTCTCATTTCAAGAAAGTTGTCCTCACATCCGTTTGATGCAACTCCAAGTCAAAATGAGCCACTATAGTCATAATGATGCGTAGAGAGTCGTTAGTGGATACGGGAGAGAAGGTTTCCTTAAAATCAATACCTTCTCGCTAAGTGTAACCATTGGCTACTAATCATACTTTATATCTCTCTACATGTCCCTTGGCATTGCACTTGGTCTTAAACACCCAATTGCACCCAATGGTCTACAACCATTTGAAGTCATCTCATCTTTCATTGAATCAATCTAGAAGTTGGATTAAGGACTAGCAATGGCTTCTTTGTAGGTAATTGGATATGATACATTACCCACATCATACTCATGCTTCTGCAAGTAGACAATGTAGTAATATGAAATTGTAGGCCTACGCGCCCTCTTTGACCTCCTCAAGGGTATTTCCATGGCTATATTTAAGGATTCTAGGTCTACTTCCTCAATTGGTTCATTATCAATGGTCAACAACATGGCTAAAGATTGAAGCGGAAGTAATTGGCACAAGAATAAAAACTGGATGTTCTTTAAACACAATTTCTCTTAGCCCTTGGCTTGTACCATTATCATCCTCAAAATATATAGCTCAATCTGACTCAATCACTATGGTGGTGTGCGATGGGTAATAAAACCTAAAACCATTAATCCCACACAATAACCAATAAACTATCCACTGATGGTCTTTGAATCAAGTTTCTTAGATTATTGATTGTACGGTCTCACTTCCACCTTGTAGCCCAAAACATGGAAGTGACGAAGACTAGGTCTCTTATGTGACCATAGCTTATATAGAGTATTAGGAAAAGACTTACTAGACACTTGGTTCAAAATATAAGCTGCGGTTTTCAAAGCTTCACCCCACAAAAGAACTCGGGTAGTGAGGAATTAAAAGCATACATCACCTCATATCAAGTGTGTGATTCCTCATCTCATAATCCCATCATGTTGAGGATTCTGAGGCATTGCATGTGGTATCAATGCCACATTCCTAAAGGTACTTCGCAAATGGTCCAAGGTTGCGTCTCGTCTCATCCTTATCTACCATATCTTTCACCCACGTATGCCAAAATAAATCAACTTGATCATCGTCCACTTTATTTGGAGCTGACTTTTCTTCCAGAAAACTCGAAATCGGACTTCTCATGAATGAGCTAAATGAAAACCATAATGGAATAATCATCAATGAGCGTGATGAAATATTTGTGACCACCCGCATAGCGGGAGGAGTGAATGGCCTGAATATATGTGTGAATAACTTGAACCTTTCGGTGCATTTGTGGCATTCCTAACCTTAACGATCAGTTTACCCTTGATGCAATCTACACAAGTATCAAAATCTAAGAAATCAAGATCCGAAATAATCTCATCCTTAATTAATCTCTCCATTCTCTGTCTAAAAATATGATCAATGACATGCCCCGAAGTGAAGACTTTTCATTTAATCTCAAACGTTTGGAGCTACGAGCAATATTAACAATAAGGGTAGTGGAAACAGAAGGCAAAGTTGTAATACCCAGGAATTTATATAGGTATAAGTTAGGGAAAATAATAATGACATAAATTTGTATAGGTATAAGTTAGGAAAAATAATAATGACAGGAATTTTTATAGGTATAAGTTAGGAAAATAATAATGATAATTCAATTAGTTAATTAATTAATTAATTAATTTAATGAAGAGGGGTAAAAAGGTCATTTTCCTAATAGATACCCTAGATATAAATTGGAATAAGAAAAGAAAATCTTTTATATTTTCTTCTTTGAATTTCTCTCTGACTGGTAGAATTCTAGAAGATGTACAACTTTCGGATCTAGGGTTTTTGAAGAACAAATTTCTCTAAAGTAAGATCTTGTATTTTATTTTTCTAAATTTCTTTGATGTAAATTCTTTAATTTTCTTCATTTAGATGATACTGAAGAAGTCAGTTAGATTTCCCTCTCACATTCTTTAAAAAAATGAAATAAAATAAATTTGTGGTGTCGTCTTGAATTGCTTTGAGTATGAGGAGATGAAAAAGTAAAAGAAAAATATAAGAAAGAAGGTGTTCTGTGAGCCTATGAGATTAAAAATAATAATAATAATAATGCTAGATATTCAAGATTTATTTTAGAAAAAAAAAACAAATATTTGAGGATAATTTTTGAAAGAAAATAATAATAAACAAATAAGATAAAATTGAAAAGGCTAAATTTTTATAAATATATGTATTTGATAAGTATTTAAAGATGTGTGTATTTTGGCAAATAAATATTTTATTAAAAATATCAAATTATGGAGGTTTAAGAATAAATAAGTAATTGATAGTTTCTTTCATATTATTTAGGAGAAATGTTTCATTGAAGTGAAATTCTTCGGATTAGCTCTTTCAAGCTTTTAAAGTCTTTCGCTTTGAGGTAGGGATATTAATGCAGATCTTTAAAAAGAAAATTGTTTGTTTTTACTTCATTTGATGAGGAAAATTATTTTAACAGAATTACATATAATTTTGGGTTATATGATTTTACCTTACACCCCATTGTTGAATCTCCATGGATCAAATAGTAGTTTTGTATGATCATACTTTTTGAGATTTGTTTTGTTTATGAAAGGAAATGTGGAGATATGATGTTTCGTAATTTGAACTTTTAAATGAAATATTTTACTTTGGTTAGTTCGACCACATCGGCAGGAATAGTTGACTATTCGGCCTTAATCGCGGGAATAATAGTTGACCTTTACATTCCTTGGTGGTGAATGTAATTGATTTGAACCCAGGCGCCACAGGGCTTTCGGTTAGAAGGTTACTAGATACTGGTAGTGTTTGGTTCGTCGCGCCAAAGGAACAATTTGCGTGCCACCTATTTGAAAGTCCCGCGTAATGACCGCACCAAATAATACAAGTTTTGTAACCGCGTTTTGACCATGTTTGACTAAGTTTGACCCGATTTGGCTAGGTTTGGCCAACGCCTTTAGTATGTGGACCAAAGTTGACTTTTCAAGGATGAATAATTTTGAGTTGACTAAGACACCATTTAAGCAGGCCACGCAAATGACCACGAGTTCATAAACGGGTTGAGCGTCCAATCCGACTCGCGGATAAAAAGTTATGGCGGTAGTTCAAGCGGCTGACATTTTTTACTTCGATGTCAAAGAAGCTATTTCTAGTTTTTGCACGGCGACGGGCCCTATAAACATACCTTAGGATGCAGAGTAAGAGCCTTAGCCCCGAAAACACCATCTTGAACTCGAAACCACAGAAGTTCTCGAGCTTGTGGACCCGAGTTGGGTCATTTTGGCCATTGCGGTAGTGGGGATTGGACCAAGCGGGGCACCGCGGCCGCCACCGCGCTGCAGCATGACAGGGAGGTGCGCCCTCTCGGCAGTCCTGCCGGCTAAATTTCACGACGACCGCCGCCGGATCGCCAGATCTGGCGTGGCCGCTGGCAGCAGCCCAAGTGCCGGGCCCATTCTTGACTTTTCCGGCCACTTCAGGCCACCCCATAGCTCCCTCCCACCATTTTTGGGCCCTCTGAACTCATTCCCGTGGTCCTTTTTGCAGATTCCTCACCGTTTGAAAGTTACGACGAAAACAAAGTTGGCCGACGGTTGGATCGAGTTTAAATACCACGGTGTATTTGTTGGATGCAAGGTAATAAGTGCGATGAGTTCTGGTCTCTTGAAACTCCATTGATATGTGGTTTGTAAATTTTGGACGTCGTTTGGTTAGTTTTCCATTTTGAGTTGTTTTGGAGTCATTACTCGAAGTTGGGATGAAATAAAGTACCCGAGTTGGTCAAATTGCCTTAAAGTGAGTTAGATTAGTGAAGTGGATGTTTTAGGAATTATTAGATGGATTCAATTCGATAAATTAGCTCTCGGGTGGCTTCAATTTGGAGTGTCCCGAAGACCTATAAGTATGTTGTCTAGTGGACACATGGGAGTCAGTATAGATGTTTATAGTTCTAAAAGTTATTCTCAGGCTTTGGGGCGTCCCAATATTTGTTGGATTCGAGTTATTAGAGCTGAGTGGTGTTTCATTTTATATTACGGTACTCACAGGCCGGTAGGAAACGATCATGTGGGGAAGCGGGGCGGCGTCTATAGTGCGTAGTGGTTTACATGTTTTAAATGATTTGGGGTATTATAGCGATATATCTATTGTGATTAAATATTTACATATATCTTTGTTTGATCGAATGGTTGGTTGCTAAATGTGATATCGGTCTCATATACATAAGTTATCATTTCATGTGAATTTGTCGACATTTTAAATTGTTTGAAGCGTCATTGGGTTCGTGGATGATCTGTAATTTAGATATTTTAGGGTATGGGGATGGGTTTTAACCAATTTGAAAACCTATTGTTTAAGAAAGGGATTTTGAGATTTTCTTGAAATGATTATATCACGGTATTAATGTTGGGGAAGTACATGTGAGGTAAGGACATTGTGTTGAAGGTTATAAGGTGATGTACAAATTGTCATAGAATTGGGTTCAATGTTATATTATAGTGCCTTTGGGATTGCCACGGTGTAGTGAGGTTGGTTACATCAACGGTCATTATATTTCCGTGGGGGTTGGGTTCTGCAAACGGTTTAAGTATCTTGAGATTGCCTGATTAATACGTGGAGTTAGTTTACATCCGATGGTCGCACTATTATTTCCCGCGGCGTGAGGAGTGAGGTTTACCGTGGTTTGGTAATGCAGGTTTGCCGGTGTCGTGAGGTTGGGTTTACCCAACGGTCATATATTATTTCCACGGTCGTGAGGTCGGGTTTACCGACGGTTTATCATCATTAGTTTTACCACAACATTTCCCGATGTTGGTTATCGTGAGGTGGGGTGTCCCACGGTTTATGACGGGTACATGGTACGATACATTGTTGATTTTGGAGTAAGGTGTAACTATTTCGATACTTATGGTTTTGGTACTTCCATGGTTATTTTTACGACATTGATGGCTATACATGTTTTATGCCTGATTTATATGTTGCGAACAATTCGAATAATAGCGTTTTCTTAAAAAATCATATCTGTTGATTGCCAGACATGAATTTCATATTGTTAGACTTGAGTAATGATGGGTTTGTGAAATGTTTTAAGCAGGAACCTTGCAAAGCGGGCGTGAGGTCTTGAGAGAAGAAATTTTGATAATAAAAGTATTATTTTCCTTATAGTATGTCTCAAAGATTATTTATCTCACGTTTATTGTTTGTTTTAAATCTGTTCCAAGTGCGTGGGATTCGTAGGGTCTACCTCGCACAGTTCAACACCTACAGCTCTTTTACGCTCTGAATTTGTAGTACTCTCTCGAGTCCATCTGTCTATGTTGTTAGACCTATTTATTTTCGTTACGTAACCTAAATTCTGGGCTACTCTTAGAATGCTCTTATATTAGTATTAAACTCATATGGGTCCTTGTGTATGTTGTGGTTATGACCTACATCTAGGTAGGTCGGTCGTGGATTTTCTATATGGTGAGATATTGTAATTGTGCATGTGTTTACTTCTCTTTTAGGTGGGGCCTTTGTGCATTCCTAGGGATGGTCTGATGGGACTCATGGCGGGTTCACCGAAACCACGGAGGGTATCGGTCAGGTCTGTCACCAACGTAGCTGAGCACCATTTGATATTTGATGACTAGAAAAAATATATTTGAAATGTATTTGAATTTGGACTTGATATGAAAGTGTTTAATCAAAATTTGATATGAAAATGTTTGGATCACATTTGATATGAAACTAATTTGAAATGGATGTGAGAATGTTTTGAAGTAAATTTTATTAATGTTCGAACTTATTTTTTAATCTAAAGTTTGATGAAAAACAACTCCTATTTGTTATATGATTGAAAACTTTTTGATCCATGAAAATGTATTAGTATTTCTTATTGAGCTTTAAGCTCACTCTCATTCGTTGACATATTTTCGAATTTACTTTTAGTCTCATGATGGTGATGGATACTTTGGGGGGATCGTCATAATTAGGATTTGATTAGAGCTTTATGTTGAATCATTGAACTAATAAGTTTCTTGTTTATGTGAAATGTTAGGTTTTGAAAGTTAATTGAGAAGTCACTTGGATAATAACATTCGTTTTTATATTAGTACAAAGTTGGATTTGGGAGATCCCAAATATTGTTATATTCTGAACAGCTTTATATGACATTCATAATTGAGATTTGGATATTTAGAAATAATTTTTGTCGGTATGAAATTTTGAATTTGGAGAATTTATGAATTTAAATTAGGCATTTACTTTGACGAGGTGTTGATGGTGGACAAAAATCGGTTACAAAAGGAAGGAGTTAGTGTCGTTTCACGCTGACCTTCAAATAGAAGGCTTGAGGGTGTGAATTGATGATCGTACTAAATTGGGTTTCGAGGCGTGACATAGTGAGTATCGGAAAGCCACTGGGGTTATGATCTTGATGGGAACTCGTTTGTAGTTTACCTTTAGGAATAGATGAGTGACAGCATTAACTAAACTAACTTCATCATTAATTGCTTTAATTCCCTACAATTCTAACTTACTTGGCTATAATCATAATTTTAGTTATACGTTTTGCTTTATAGACTGCATCATGAGAGACACAAATCTTCCCAAAATAGTCAGGCTAATGATGATATACCTCCTCCACCTAAGGCTTTGCCCCCTATGAGTACTGAAGGGATTTATAGATATTTGAGGACTTTGGCTGGATTGGTTGAGAGGCAGGTTAGAGCTACTGGAACTAATGGTCAAGGACAATCCTCATCTAGTAAAGGGTGCTCACTTTGATGACTTTAAGTTGAGTCCCAGTATTTTCCTGCATCATATCCAGTAGAGCGAAGGCTTGGATTATGAATGAAAAAATACTTTATTGTCATTTATTGTTCACGAGGAGCAAAGCCTCTTATGCGGCAGAAATTTATGTTAAACAAGGCGGATCATTGGTGGCTCATGACTAGAGCTTTTAGAGGATCGGGGGCTGTTGTTTTGGAACAGGTTTAAGGAGCGTTTTATAAAGTACTTTCTGTTGTTAATTCGACGACAAAAGGTGGGAGAGTTTGTCCGATTAGAACGGGGGAATTTGATAGTGGCCCAATATTAGGCTAAGTTCTGGGAACTATCACGTTTTCCCCACGAGTTGATTTGCTTCTGAGAGGAGGAAAAGCATTAAAGTTTCAGGATGGACTAAAGCCTTATTTGAAGAATAAGATATCAATTAAAGTTGGGTGTTTATTCAGAGGTGGTAAACCCAGGCCCTTATTGCGAGAAGGATAATGAAGAGCTTCACCCCGGTATGAGAATAACAAAGGAAGAGGAATATGAGTGATGGTGCTCATGGTAACCAAATCTGAGAAAAAGAAAGTGGCTCAGTGGAATCAGGCCGGGTTGTGCCTCTGTAGACTTGTTTAAGTTTGTGTATGGGGATAGTTGAGTGACGTTAGTTCATATCCGTTTGTGTATTCTTAGCATTCTTTACAAAGGTATGTTAGATAAATGATTTCTTGATGACTAGTTAAAGTTCACTACACTCTTTTCCTTTGTATTGTTTGTTGGTTTAGTGAATATACTTTATCAATACTTCAGATTATATTTTGAATTTGTCCTTCTATGGAACATAATACATTATATATGGACAATATGGTGGTTTGAAGTTATTTATGACGATTGGTAAGAAGAACCTCGAATTGACTTAATGCTCCTTAAACATTAAGGTTTTGTTTGATTTTGAGGATGAATTAAGGAGAAACACTACCTTTATTTGTTGATTGTTTTGGGAAAATATTGTCTTTCCATATTCTTAGTTATCTTGGTTAGTTGAAGGGAAACATGTGGATAAATTGTTACTCATAAGCTAAGCCTTGCAAGTAGTTATTTGCTTAGAAATGTTAAGTCTTCTAAGTCGATGTGATGAGTGATGAAAACAATTTGAAATTGAAAGGATCTAATATTGTTATTAAAGTTTAGGATTTCTTGGGATTTATTGATTACTACAAATAAATTATTAAGATATCTACAGATTATCTTATATTTTCGGTACGACATAGAAAGAAGTTAAGTTTTATTGGTCTTGCAACTCGATGATACTTCACGAGGAGTTGAAGAAAATTAGTAGCAACTCTTATTTTGATTATTTCATTGGGTTCAAAAAGATCTGTTTTGCATAATGATGTCTTTCATTAGGATTTATGTTGTGTTCTTATGCAACATGGAAAAATTGATATATACTTATAGACATTTGAAATTTTAAGATAGAGAAAACTACCTTATTATGATTTGAAGTTAGGTAAAATGATTTTTTCATAAGATATAGAACTTCATTTTTTTCTTTATTATGATCTACTCATAGATTATGAGTTTAGAAGTCTTTGTCTTCTTAAAATGATTTTAAAGCGAAATAGAAGATCATTGATACAATTACTTAAGGACTATCATGACATTATTCGTACTAATAAAGCAATGAGAATCTTGTGATTTATTCCTTAAATAGGAAAATAATTGACTCCTTGGAAATTATTTAAGGTTGTCGCAAACGATTGTGCCTGTAGTTTGAGATGTTGACAAGTCCATGTCATACCTTTGGATTTTAGAGTTCTTATATTGAGCATTATAGTGCAACTAAGCTTGTTTGGAGAATTAAGATCTTATAAAATTATTTGAAACTAGTTGAACTTTTGGAACAATTGTTTGTGTTTAATAGATAATAAGATCTTGAAATTTGAGATTAGACTTAATGTCTTAAATAATGGAGACATAAAGAAGACAACTTTTGAAGGAGGTTTATTACTTTAAACTTCTGATCTGCTAAAGGAGGCAAAAATATAAATATTTAAGACAAAATTTTGATGGTCATATATGAAGTAAGGTATTACATTATTTGTGAATTTGGGTTTAGTGTGATTGTATGTGGAGGTTTACATCAAAGACCTAATAGTACTTTGCAACTTCGCATATCTCTAAATGAGTGTGGAAACTTATTACCATGGATTTTGTGATAGGTTGCCTAGGGGTAATAATGCGATTTGGGTGATTGTTAATCGGTTGACAAGTACTCACTTTTTGCCTATGAAAGTCAATTTTTCAATGGGCTAGTTTAGCTTATCTTTATGTTAAGAGATTGTGAGAATGCATAAATTACGATTAATTACCCCAGTGTATTTTGAACCCCATTTAGATAGGTTTGAGTGCTTTGCGTACTAATCATATTAGATAAGCGATTGACACATGTAGGTCCTTTGGTACTAATGATTGTATTTAAAAATTTGTTGTGGTAGTTTTTGCAGGTTTCATAAACCTATTCTATCATATCAAGCTAGGCATATCGAAGTTGAGCTGATTTACACCGAGTTCGTATGATTTTTCTTCAATTACATCAAGTCAGGAATGAAGAATTTGATCCAGGAGCAAGCAAGTGGAAGCAGGAGCAAAACCAGGAGCAACAGGGGCAATTTCGCTATTATAGCGAAATTTCGCTACAATAGTGAAATTTTCACTAGTATAGTGAAATTTCGCTACAATAGCGAAAATTTCGCTAGTATAGCAAATTTCGCTACATAGCGAAATTTTGCTACATAGCGAAATTTCGCTATGTACCGAAAATTTTGTTTGTAGCGAAATTCTCTGCTCTTGCTGTTTTGTGTATAAACGACTCCGTTTTGGTTAATTTCGTTTCTGCCCTCGATGTAATTATTCTATTTAGGATAGATTGGTATTTTCACCTAGTTGTAAGGCTATATAAGCCATTTTGTGAACATTTTGTAACCTAACTTTCATTTTAAAAGCATCTCCATTCGGCCCTGTTTTTGGTCTTCACGTTCTCTCTTCTCTCTCCTCTTTCTCTCACTTTCTAGAGCGTGAAACACACGCAACGAGGGATGACAACTCAAAGGATGTTTGGCTAAAGATCCCCAAACCTTGAAGAGGGTTGCTGGAAACTGGAGTTGATGAGGTTTGCGAGGTGTTCTGTTTTGCCTTGCGAAGCAGATACTGCGTATTTATGTTTCAAACTTTCAAAACTAGGTTTAAAAGCTATTTGATGTACTTTCTTTGAGGTCGATACTTGGCCAAGCTTTGGGGTTGATGTATTCTTGAGTGTGGAATACAACGACATCCCGTCAGATTGTCATTTATGAGCCAGTGAATGGGTTAATCTTCGGATTTCAATAAGACATTAAATGCTCGATAAATGCTATGTTTCGAGAGGAATGGTACTAAGGGTTAATCTTAAGTTAAGCAGTCGGTTTTGAAATGACTATGGGTCATCACTTCCTAATGCGGGGTAAAAAGCAGAGGACACCTTTATAACCTAGTATACCAAACTGAGTGGCTGAAACTTCAAGGACTTCTTTTACATTTATTTGAATTACCTTCAGTTAGCATAGTGAAAACATCCCTTTGTTTTGTACAATCAAAATCGAACAAAACTCACCATTTTGACTCATTAAAAATCATTTGGCAAGGCAACCCATCCCGGTGTTCGATCCTAGAGCCACTATCTTTGCGGTAGTCATGCTCACAATGATAGGAGTAGTTTAAGAGTATAAATTTTGTTGATTCATAATACGCAGCGTGCGTACGAATCAAATGGTGCCATTCTTGGGGATGGTGCCTTATTACGGATGATGAGTTGATGGTGCTTGTAATCCTCCATTACAAGTGGTGACACCTTTAAACCTTTTGAATTTATATTAGAATTTTAAGTTGTTATTTCAATGATCCTTCTTTGAAGCATTTTATAACTATACGGTCATATTATTTCTTAGCTAACACTGACCTTTTTGGCAAGCCTTGTTGTTGTTCTTTGTTTTGTCTCTTTTTGTTTCACAGGTGTTTATGTACCACTGGGATAGAGTTATATCAAGTAGATTGCAAAGAGTTAGTACACCAATTGAACAAGTTTGTGAAGTCAGTGTACACAGTGATCAAATGGATCCCTACGAACGAGAAAATTGACAAGGGGCTCTGACAAATCGGCTTGACATATAGGTGTGGGGACCACATACACCCTCCTAGGTAGTGCACCTTCTGCATCATACCACAGATGATGTGGTAGTAAGAATATTATTTGATGCCCTGCTTCTACTTTTCATGGAATGGAGAATGAAAATCCATATACGCATATCAGGAGTTAGAGAAGCCATACCTGACTTTTAAGAAGGTGTGCGACATGAACTCCCCAGGCTGGCACATTTCATGACAGCGAAAGAACTGAGACGGGTGGCTCAAATTCTTGTAGAAACGATTATAAATTAGTAGAACAGTGAGTTTTGAAGAAATTTTTCAATACAACGAAGACAGCGGTTGAAGAGGCAAATCTCACTTACTTTCGGCCATGATAATGAGAAGTTTTATCGGTGTTAGGAGGAGTTCGCAAGAACCATGGAGTCATGTCCACCCATGGATTTAAATACATGGATGCTTAATGAATCACTTCTATGATAGTATGTCTCCAGCCGTACAAACCTTCTTGGAAACCATGTGTGGAGGACTTCACGAGCAAGCACCGGATAAAGCCATGGACTTTTGAACTATGTGTAGAAACATCGAAGGCATGGGATGAAGCTGAATCGAGAGGATGAAAAAATGAGGCCTTCGACCACGAGGAGAACATTTATGCACTTTCCGGCTCACGGAAGATGAAAGCAAAACTGACCACTTTTGACTGAAAGGTTGGAGCTTGAAGTAAATCGGCATGAGAAGTCTGGCGGTGATTGAATTTCACTGAAATCTCACCCGGCTTTGTTTAATTGTCGGTCAGTGGCCGTCTTGGGAAGCGTGTCAATGGTTCCTTCGATTGAGGGATTTGATCTTGAGGCATGCACATGTCTTAGGTCAAAATAAGCCACCCTACAAATGCTCGGATTTGGCAGCACCTACTGCTTGATTGGGAGGAATCATCGAACCTATCATAGGCTTGAGCCCTGCATATGCTCCCAAAGGCACGTGACGATCATCCACCTCGACCACAGCCCGGCCCTTCCTGCACTCTTCTCTGTTGAAGCGAAGCAATTCTGAATTTAAGCAAGGTAGTTGGTACCTTTGTGGAGGAACAAAAATTGTTGAATGTTCAAACTAATCAAAAAATTGAGGCGTTAGAAGCTCACTCCAACGAGAAAATAGGCGGTGTGCGTTAAAGATCCTCAAACAATGCCAAGCCGAAGGCACCGCAGATTCATTTCGAGGTTGTCTAACGACAGGTCACGAAAAAGAGATTCCCTTCTGAGCCGCAATGAAACCAGGGAATGCATGAGATAGAGGCTTTGCCGGTGATCTGATGCAGAATTGATGAAATTAAGCCGTAGTAGCGTTGAGAAGTGGTAGAAGCGGGGCCGTGATCCGGTCGGCCCAGCTCCCACGATGGGTTGAACCACTAGAGGAAGAACAACCAGCACAACCAGCAGGGGAAGAGTTGAAACATAGTGTACCCCCTCCTTTCCCACAGGCACTTCGAAAAAAGAAGAAGTCAAATAACCAAACTGAAATTTTAGAAGTACTACGGCAGGTAAAGGTAAACATCCCTCTTCTCGATATGATCAAGCAAGTCCCCACTTATGCAAAGTTTTTGAAGGACCTATGCACGGTAAAAAGAGGCTTTAATGTGAATAAAAAGGCCTTTTTGACTGAGCAAGTGAGTGTCATCATTGAGTACAAGACCCCTGTGAAGTATAAAGATCCGGGGTGCCCTACAATCTCCGTTAACATAGGCGGCATTTGTGTGGAAAAGGCATTGCTAGATTTGAGGGCAAGTGTTAATCTACTGCCTTTTTCCATGTACCAGCGGCAGGCTGGCGAACCGGCCCGACCATTATCACGTTGTCTCTGTAGATAGGTCCATCAAAATAACAAAGGGAGTTGAGGATGTTTGATTCGGTGAATGAATTCTACTATCCAGTGGATTTTGTAGTGCTTGATACCGAACCGGTCGCAGTAGGAGCTAACCATGTGCCAATCATCCTGGGAAGGCCATTTTTGGCCACTTCCAATGCGATCATTAATTGTCGGAATGGGGTGATGCAACTAACCTTTGGAAATATGACCTTAGAGCTCAATATCTTCCATCTTAGCAAAGCACATGCACAGCGGGGAGGATAGTGAAGAGGTTTGTGCGATAGAGGCCATCCTTGAAGAACAAGCAAATGAGTTGCTTGTGCAAGATGAATTAACCAGGGAGTTGGTTGACAATAGTGAAGACCAACAGGAGCTTCAGAAGGTGAGTCTACTGCATGGGCAATGGAGAAGAAAGGTTGAAATTTTACCTGCAACTGCGGAAATAGGAACCTGGTCCTCAGCGGTTGGATCTTAGACCTTACCCATCGAATTGAAATATGCATTTTGGGAGGAAAAATGCATTGTCCGATATTGATTTCTTCACTATTAAGCAATCTGAATTTGGTTGTAGATCCTCCACGGGAACAAGAAAGTAATTGGATGGAAGATTTCCGATTTGAAAGGCATCAACCCGTGTATGCACCATCATCTACTTAGAAGAAGAATCAAAAGCGGTTCGGCGGCCACGAGAGGCGAATCGCATATGCGAAGGTGGTATGAGTGGAAGTGTTGAAATTGCTCTGGCAGGCATCATATACCCGAATACCCGATAGCTCTTGGGTAAGTCGGCTCAGTAGTGCCAATCGGGGGTTACTACGGTGCTCAATGAAAAGGAAATGCCCTGGGCTTACTACGGGATGGAGGGTATGCATCATTCTGAAGGCTGAATGAGGTGGCGAGGAAGGATCTTTCCTTACCTTTCATGGATCGGCTCTGAAAGTATCGGGTCATCCATTTCTTTGCTTTTTAGATGGAATTATTAGGCTACTTCGGATCGTGAGATCGTTGCGGATGATCGAGAAAATGCCACTTTCACTTGTCCTTTTGGTACATATTCCTATAGGAGGATGCCTTGATCATGCAATGCAGGCCACTTTTCGACGTTATGCTGGTATTTCAGTGATATGGTGGAGCATATAATGGAGGTTTATATGGATGACATAACAATTTATGGGGAAAGCTTCGATGAATGCCTCATCCATTTGGAAACTGTCCTCCACAGATGCATCGAAAAGAACCTAGTACTAAACTGGGAAAAATGTCATTTTATGGTAAATCAGGGCATAGTGTTGGGGCACATCATTTTCGAGAGAGGAATTGAAGTGGATAAGGCCAAGGTAGAATTGATCTCAAAATTTCCATCTCCTACTAATGTAAAGATAGTGCGGCAATTCTTGGGACATGCAGGTTTCTATCGCAGGTTCATCCGAAACTTCTCGAAAATTGCTAAACCGCTCTACAAGCTCCTTGAAAAGGATGCAAAGTTTGAATGGGATGCAGAATGCGAAAAGTTCGAGAGCTTAGGCGTGTCGGCTACGGCACCCATTGTGAGGAGCCTACGTGGCACTTGCTTTTTGAGGTAATGTGCGTGCTAGTGACCTTCTTGTCGGAAGGCGAGTTCTCGAGCAGTAGAGAAAGTCGTATGTGGTGTGTATTATCTGAGCAAAACGTTAAATGAAGCTCGAGGAGAAACTACCTTTACTAAGGAGAAAGAATTTCTAAAGCGGTGGTCTATGCTTTAGATAAGTTCTGATCTTATTTGATTGGAGTGTCAAATGTATGAATCTTCACGAGATAATTCGCATTGAAATGTCTGCTCACAAAGCAAATTCCAAGGCTCGGCTTATTAGATGGGTTCTATTGCTCTGAGGTTCAACATCGAATTAGAGATAAGAAGAGGGTATGGAGGAAGTTGTTGCCGATCATCTCTCAGTTAACAATAGCACCATGATACCGCGACCCTCATATTTGATGAATTTTTGAGGAGTCTCTGCGGCGGTAGTATATCACCATGGTATGCTCATTGCCAATTTTGGTAACAAGAGAGTTACCGGTGGAATTGGACGGCCACGGGACGAGAAGTTCTTCCATACTAGGGTTCATTCATACTATTGGGAGGAGCCATATTTGTTCAAGTATTGTGCTGATCAGATAATAAGGAAATGTGTGCCGAAAGAAGAACAGGAAGGGATTCTCAGCCATTGCCTTGAAAGTGCGTGTGGAGGGCATTTTGCTTCACAGAAAATGGCCAAGAAAGTGCTGCATTTGGGCTTTTATTGGCCGTCATTGTTCAAGAATGCCTACGCGTGTACTGACGATGTGACAGTGCCAAAGGCTGGAAAAATTTTCACGTCGTCATGATGCCCTTAAACCCCATCTTAGTAGTTGAATTATTTGATGTATGGGGCATCGGCTTCATGGGACCGTTCCTACTTCCTTCTGGTATACCTATCCTTGTGCAGGGTGGACTACGTGTCCCAGTGGGTTGGCCGGTCTTGTACGAGGCAGTGACCTAGCGGGTGCTAAAATTCCTGAAGGAAAACATTTTCTCTAGATTCGGGGTTCCCAAAGCAATTATCAGTGATGGGGGTTCTCACTTTTGTAACAAACCCTTTGAGAATCTCTTTTCCAAATATGGTGTTAAGCCTGAGGTAGCCACCAGTATCATCCTCGAACCAGTGGTCAGTGGAGCTCGCTAACAGAGAAATAAAGACCATCCTGATGAAAGTTGTTAATTCTAACTGGAAGGACGAGTCTTTGAAGCTTCTAGCCTCATTGTGGGCATACGGAACTGACTATCTGAAGACCATTCTCGGCATGTCGTATGCGGCAGTTTATGGCAGAGCTTGCCATTTACTGATAGGGAAATCGAATACAAGGCGTGGTGGGCAATCTGAAATTGAACATGGATATGAACGAATTTGGCTGAAAGAGATGCTTGAGATTGACAGGCTAGAAGAATTTGAGAAAGCAGCCTTCATGATTCTGGTACAAGGATAGAGCGAGAAGAAGTGGCATGATTAGCTCATAACTCGGAAAACTTTTTTTCTAATCGGGGATCAGTCCTCTGTATGATTCCAAGCTCCATCTATTCGAGGAAGCTCAAATCGCGATAGACGGGCCCATTATCATCCACCAAGCATATTTGAATAGTTAAGTTGACCTTCATAACTGAAAGACAAAAAAAAATATTCAAGGTTAGCAGGCTGACAGTGAAATATTACATGTTGTTAAGCCATTTTGCGAAGAGGAGGAGATATTACCAGCCCGATCCTCCATGGCCCGAAATTCAAGTACGAGTTGGTTTTGGTTTCCATAGAACGAAATATGATAAAATTCTATTTTTTAATAGTCGAATTTTTTAATTTATTTTATTTAGTATTCTTATTTATCTCAGTTTTTTATTAAAACCTTTTTATATGTTCAGCTTAATGTTTTTTTTTATTATTTTATTTTTATTTTATTTTTTTCTTTGTTTTTATTTTGCAGGAGAAAAGCTGCTACATGGCAAATTTAGCTCTGATGGCAAAATTTACGCTGATGGCGAAAAGTCACCCTGCGACTCTTCGGCTGCAGGGGTCCTTGATTGCCCAATCGACCACATATAAGGGAGCCACCCCACCCTCATTCTCTTTCACCTTCCTCACACACACTTCTCTTTGTCGCGCCTGAGACAGCCCCACATTCTCCTCCTCCCACTTGTAGGCTTGAGTCTCCCCTACAGTCACACACTTGATCAGGAGCCACACACGGGTAGCTCGACCACGCCCCTGTAGTCACTGCGGTCCTATTTGCCTTGACTTCCGCCATGGTTTGCACGTGGAGGGCATCAATTAGGCCTGGGGTTGGGACGGTGCCTGCCCAGTGATCGCGCGGGGCACTTCGGGGCTGCGAGGCGGCCTCCCCGGCTCGGGGTGTGAGGCACCTGCGTGTCCACTGCTCCCGGCCTTGATGTGGGAGTCCGACCTCTGCGGATGTCAGAGAGAAGTCTCGGGGTCGCGAGCCCCCATCCGAGACGATACCATACCCGGTGGGACTCGCCCCCCTCTCACAGTATTGCATCCAGGCCACCACGGGCACAACCTTCAAGCGGGCAGGACATTTGGCGGGAGTCTTCGCGTTAAGCGGGAGCCTTCACGCAGCCTCCGGTACGCTTTCGAGTTCGCCGCCTTAGTTATCCCAGCTACCGGTTAGGCGTCACTTTTTCATTGTGACGATGCTGGGGCGTGGATTGTCGTGCCCGGACTTTCACGGAGAATCTGCTATGATATCGGCATTGGCGGCGGACATGATTCAAAGATTCTGTATGCGGTTGGTCAGTGATTCAGCTAGCGCCATTTATGACTCTAGGCGATTTTCTATCCCGGGTGGTGCTTGGTTTTACCATACCATGACATCCGGGGAGTGCTAATCGAGATGCGGCCGGTTCGGCATAGATGGTCGTCTTGAGTCCCTACGAGCTTTAGATATCACAATTGCTTTAGGCACGCGATAGTTAAGGTAACTCTGAGATTGAGTAGCCTCACCCTCACACCTAGAGATGGTTACTCTCTCTCTCGGGATCTGACCGGTCGGGGTCTATCCTTGTCGGAATGACTTCTTCCCCATGCTCCTCTGACATGTATGAGTCGATCTGTTCCCTTCAGCATTATTTGCGGCGAGGGTATTCTTGAGGCTCTCTATCGGATATCTGAGGGGTTCTGGTTCAATCCAGTAGAGCTTGTCATGACCGCCTTCCTTCACTTTGAAAGGTCCATCGTGAAAGAGGCTTTGGCTCGGTGAGCTATTCACTTTTGATGTCGAGGTTGTCATGCCATGTCTTTAGAGCATCTTGGGTTCGGAGGAACCACGTGATAAAAGCGTCAATTAGAGTTGTCCTGATTATGTCACAGGCGGACCTTGTCTATGCCACTTTCTTTTCTTTATCCCGGCGGGAGGAGGTGTGGATGATTCTGTGAGGACTGCCTAGAGTGAAGCGGCTGTCTCGGTTCAGATTCATCCCCTGGGTTCCGCCTCCTGCTTGCCCCGATTCCTCCACGGCGCATGCCGGAGTCCTCCGTCGCGGTAGTCGAGCACGTCCCTGTCACTTCCAAGGATTTCTTGGTTGCTATGGATGCCATCACAGCATTGACTAAGCGGATGGCCCCGTAGCCGAGTCCTCTCGCCTGAGTCAGGCTATTCTTCTTGGTCTGAGAGCCACCTTGGTCTTCCCACCGGTTCTGATGTGAGCCTATACGACCCGCTATTCTCGCCTTAGCCGCCAGATGTATCGGCTTGGCCCAGCTTCTTTGAATGTGCTCGCGGCCCACCGCGGTAACCACGATCCACCCGGCTTCTACACCACCAACCGCGGTGAGGTGGTTGCGCTTCCTTCTACAGCTTTCCGATCCTACCCGGTGAGGACACGGTGATGCTTTGGTTGGGGAGAGTTAGCGTGGAAGATGGAATTTATCATATTTATGTTTGTTTTGTTTATACTTGTGTTGTTTAGTTTATCAGCTAACGTACACTTGTCTTGTATGGGGCTTGTTTGTATGTATGTATTAATTAGTAGTAGGCGTGGTTTATTTTGCTTAGTTTGTGATACATTTAGCTATGATAAGCGGCACTGCAGCACGGTTATATTAAAGCTTTATAGCGTGTTACATTTTCTACTTTTGCTTACATTTTTTTATTTTAATTAACTTTTTTTGTATATGCATAATGTTTAACCTTGCAATTTGATGTTTTAGCCTTTTCCTAATGAATTATGACGTTAGAAAGGTCTATCTTCGAGGATTAGTGGATAACTAGTCAAATTCTTTATTGCTAACCTGTCTCTTGACCTTTAGCTATCGGCCCATTCGCGCCTATAAAGGTTAAGCTGAATTAATCCGTTCGGCGCAAGTGTGCGTGTCGTGGAATGGCGGTATAGGGGTGAGTCGAATTAGATCCCACAAGGGTTTGAATGCCAAATACTGACTTAGTTACCCTAATATTATCTAGGCTATGGTTATTGTGTCACTACTCTAAATCAAACTAAAAATCGAACTAAGTGAAATGACTATCGACGGTTTCTCTCTCTAGGTGAAGCACTAGGGTTTATGATTTACCTGACTACATTCCATGGTGAACTAATAAGGGATATTCATTTATAATTTATCTGAATGTTGATGGTAGGTTATCTTTTCTATGCATCAGCCTCTCTCGGCGTTGAGCACCTATCTCAGAGCGGGTTATTGCATCTCTGCCTCTAATCAGTAACTGAGATGATCTAACCTCGATCATGGCCCCACCTCTGGCTCCATGATATCTACATCCACATGGTTGATTGTATGATACCTTATTCAGTTCCCTAGAGTTTCGTCTTTCAACCTCAAAGCCCTAGCCTAATACATGTAAATAATGGCCAAATATCAACATGTAATCAAATTGAAATAAAGGTAACCAACAATTGCAGAGAATTATGCTATATAATTGAAGAATTAAAGTTCATCCATGATGTGAGTCAAGTTACATCATAAACCCTAGCTTAGAAGCTTAGAACATTATGAGATGAAGAAAATACAGATTAGAATTCAAAGTCATGAGGGTAGAGTAAGAAAAACGGGATGAGATGTTGTGAATCCAATCTTCTCAAGCCTTGCACTCCAATTGCCTCTTCTTCTCCTCTTCTCTTCTCCAAAAAAATCCCCTCATTATGTCTCACGAGGTCCTATTTATAGCCCCAACTCAAATCCCCTTGGATGGGCCTTGAAATAAACAAAAATAGGGCTCATATTCATGTCTTACGCTGGTGCGTGAAATCCTGGCCCCAGTGCGTGCGGCTTTGAGAAAAAATCACTCCTCGGAACTTTGGCCCAGGGCGTAGGATCCTGCCGTGACGTGGCAGGCGTGTTGCTTTATCACTTCTTGTCTTTGAACGGCCTGCTCTCATCCGAACTCCAGTGCGTTCTTTGGACTCTACGGAAAGATCTTGAAGTCAGGAATCCATACATACCAAGAACAGCTCCATCAGATGTCATTTTCTAAATTTAAAATGCACTAGAATAGAACTGGTTGGTTGCTGTGTTCTGCAGTCGCTTCCTTGTTTTTGCTCTGACTTCCCGAGTGCATATCTCCCTCATCCGGATTCCGAATTGAGTGATCTTGGTCTTGTTGGAAAGCTTGTGAAGTCTAGAATGTAGTTCTGAGTGGTTTGGAGCCATTTGATTTCCCCATTAATACAGAAAAACTGAAGGTAAAATCTGCTGTGCTCCATTTTGCTGATTTTCAATTTTTCGATTGTGTCTCCTTTCCAAATTAGCACCGCCGCCAAATGGATCACCTAATGCCAAACCTGAACATTTAGAGCATTGAGGCACTTGTTGACATAAAAACATTGCCTAAAACTAAGAAAATATTAGGTTTGTAATGAGTATTTTATATACTCATCACACCCCCAAACTTAAATTCTTGCTTGTCCCCAAGCAAGACACTGACTCTAAACAAAGAAAAAAAATTGAAAATAACATGAACTAACTAACAATGAGATAAGTGTGATAGCAAGATGCTAAATGGAAGAGTCGCTATGAACACAATTATCAATATGAGCACTGACAAAATTTAGGATCCTTAAATTTTTAAATTTTCTAAAGAACATGACCAAGCAAAGCATGGTGAACAAAGAAAGTCAACCCCCAAGTTCTCAATGACCTTTCCCAAGGAGTCTAAGTGCAAGTGACATCATGATCTCGAGTGTATAGCAAGGTCATAGCACTAAGCCCAAGCCAGCTCCTGTTTGGAGAAAAAGCTAACAAAAGAAAGGATAAGACCTTCCCTTATTATAGACCTAAGCATCTAAAGATTACTTAAGTACCTAAAAATGAAGAAACGGTGCCAAAGTTTTAGATGAGTGTTCTGTGTGAGGATCATTGGTGACTCCCCACCGATTGGTTAAGAGACATAGGGCATTCGATTCCTTCAAACTGCCCCGAACCACCGGCCCGAGCTCCTGAGGCCTAGGTTGTGGGAATGATCCATCTTCTGTCCCATGTAGCGGCGGTGAAATTAATGACTCCGACGGTTGGCTCGGGGCATTAAACTAGAAAAGGCCCCTCGGACTTTGCGAGATTAGATTGAATGGTCGCTTGAAATTCTATTCAGCGACTTTTGTCTATTTTCTTTTCTTTTGTTTTTGTTTTTGTTTTTTTTTTTTTTTCTTCTTTTTTTATTTTTATTTATTTTTTTATAATTGAAAGTGATTTGAGGCTCAATGGCAATCCTCTTTTGCAAAGGTGTCCCATCACCTGAGTGGTTAGAATCTTCAGGCTAGTTGAATTAAAGACAAGGGTTTTGAGCCAAGGTATACAAAGGAGACCAATAGTGTGTGTGTGTGCGATTCCTTGAGAAATAGTTTCTTGAAGCACAAGAGGGAGGTGGTAAGCTAAGTCACCCATATAAGTAAGCTCACAATTTAGGATCATTAAAAATAAAGGTCCGTCCACTTTCTATTGCCTTTTTAAAAAAAAAAAAAAAAAAATTGTTTGTGTTCAAAATGACCTTGACTAGCGTGAAGCATCAAACTCTCACTCATATAGGCACAAAACAAATAAAAAGAAAGAAAAAGAAAATCACATGAATAACAACCTAGCGCTTCTTTGACTAACTAAGTAACATGCATGATAAACGAGCAATTGGCGTAACTGGGATAGCATCCATGCCACGAACTTGGGACGTGATTAGCCATGATGATTAATATTGGAAAAAAATATAAAGTTAAAGCATAAGGGTATGGGAAACTCCCACCCAGTAATCATGGTGAGGGATGAGGGGATCTGCCGTGGGGGCGAGGACTTGAGGCTGAGGCACCACAGCATAAAACATCGGTGGCGACGACTGTGACGACTCTCTGATAGGCGTTGGGGGCTTCATATTTAAATGAATGATATCTTGCATATGATAATGCCAGCCACATTGAAATAGGCATTGTTCTTAAATCGATCAAAGAATTTCCTTTGTTGCATTATCTGGAGAATCTTGTGGAGTTGTTCATGCCGCATCAGCAGTAGGTGCCTTTAGAAGAGACTACATGTCATATTCTTAGAATGAAAGGTTGGTGGCGTCTCTCATCGAACTGCACTTGCGTCACAGAGTCATAGCACCTTCTAGAGTTGTTGGATGTCTTTTTCCCCTCAATGTCGTCTCACTCAATGGGAGCATGGGTTGTATCCTCTGCTTCATTGGATCCCGCCCCATTGTTGTGTTGTAGACAGTCGCATTAATCCATATTTGGGTGCCCAGGTTTTGTGCGCCAGTGCGATATTACTGAAATATATTGCTTTATCATTTTCCAGCATCAAAGTGAATGTTCTTTACTATGGCGATATCATGGAAATAGCTTTAGCTTTGTTACCTCAGAAATATTCAGAGGAATAGGAGGTTATGTCTTTATAAAAATATATACCATAGTTTGCCATCCCATGTCAACATAGAATTAGGGAACTTTACTACTTGATTAGGCATTGATCTTCCAGAATCCCCTTACCATCGGTGAGGAAGGATATAATAGAATCATAATCTGGACTTCTTTGGAAGAGAACATTGAAAATTTGAGTTATCCATCTTGTAGTCCGTAGAAAGTGTTAATGGCGATCTCTTGAAAGCGAGACCCATTTCTCTTAAACACCGCTATCCTGTGCTTTTCGGGGAAGGTTCAGCGTAGAATTCTCTCACTATTGTAGCCATGGCTGGTTGGTGCGGCAACAAGGTCCCACCCTCTACTTTAATTACTTGTGCGGTGAATTCTGAAGGGAGGTCTTTGGAATCTCTTTCGAATGAAGTTGATGCAGTTTTCATGGCAGCATAAGAAAATTTGTAACACGATGATGTGACAAACTTGTCTTCAATTTCTTTTGGTGGAGCGATGTGAATGACCGGATACTAGAGGACTTTGCTTTTCTTTGGTGCCATAATCTGATGCAAGATCACGCTTCTCGAATTAAGCGAGTTGGAGTACTTGATCCCGAACAAACAGCTTTTTCTAAGTGAGCCTGAAACACATTGATGCATTTCATCAAACACTTGGTAGTCACTTGGTGGTTGAAGCTTGATGGAAATATATCACTAAGTTGAGTTATGTTTGCCAATGCAACTTGATCAATTCTCGATGTCTATAATCGACTTCAATACTCTATAACTTGACTCTTACCGAATGACTTGCAACTTTCGTCCTCCTTTTCTTCCATGGAAGTTTGGAAACAATGGTTGATGGAGGCACTTCAAGCTTGGTGAGGGTATGTTTAGAATGGTGAGTTTAGCATTTGGGGTAATGTTAAGAGTGAAAAATTTATCAAAGAAAGGTGTATTGTGGTGAGAAAAGCATGGATATTTGGAAGATGAGTGTGCAGAATTTTTTTTCTTGTACAAATAAGTTTTTGGTGGGTTTGTGAGGAGGGGATAATCTTGCATCGGATGAGAAGGCGAATGTGAGACAAAAATGTGTTGCTCTGATTTATCTGTGGCTTCTTTGGATCCACAGCTGGTGCATGGAGCACGCCTGACTGTAGCTGCGTGTGGGTGATCTTGATGTGGGCGGAGGATAGCTGATTGTGGTCGGAAAGTCCCGTGAAGTGAGCATAAATTTGCCGGTGAGCCTGTTGGTGCATGAACCCACGCCGCGGCTAGCTGCGTGCGGGGAATGAAGTTCTTCAGCTGCGGGATACGGCTGAGTGCGTGCCATTTAAGCGGCTGGCTGGCGTGAGGATGAAGGCGGTTTTACGCATTGCGCCAGTCGGTACGGATCTGCGTTGGTCGTGGACCATACCTTATTGCTGGCGTGCAGTGAGTTCTTGGCTGCGAGAACCGCGATATTGGCGTGGTGTTTGGCGACTCTTTGGCGATGCGGATGATATCTCGGCGGCGTAGGATTCCCAGCGAGGGCGTGCGCACGACTAATCTGGTTCTTGGTTTTGTTATATCTGCGGTTGCATAAATTTGTATCTTTATTGTGGCTTCACAGTTTAAACTCAAAGAACTTTGAATTTCCTGCCCAAACATATGAGATGAATTAGTTGATGCAAGTCTTCATCGATGCATGACTTTGTAAAATAAAAGCAAAACCAAACTCAGTCTAACATAGACACAACAATGAAAATGAAGTTACTTTAAGAAAATAAGAAAATAATAGGGAATAAATAAATAATAATAATAATAATAAAACTAATAATAAAAAGAAATAAATAAAATAATAAAGAAAAACTCCCTATGCTTGGGTTGCCTCCCAAGAAGCGCTTTATTTAACGTCGCCAGCTCGACTTTCCTACATCTCCATGAGCTCTACACCTGCTCACAAGGCTGATCTTCCTTTTGTGTTTGCTTCATCTAATATGATAGAGACGTTCTCACTCTTGAATTCCTTGTCTGGTTTCACCCTTTGCCGTTTACCTTAAATGTGCGCAATCAGGGTGTGTAATTTCAATGGTACCATGCGAGAACGCGAGTTACAATGAATGGTAGGACCATACGTGACTTTAGCTTTCGGGGAATAGCCTAAGCCTTGAATTAAACAAATAGCTTGTTGGCCGGAGTGTAAAGTGCTTCCTTACTATATGCTTATCATGCCCATTACCTTAGTTTTTGCCTTATAAATCCCAGCATTCTCATAAGCTTCATTTCGGAATTCATCTAGTTCACTTAATTGAAGTAACCTCTTTTCTCCAGCTGCTTTCATTTCCATATTCAACTGTCGAGTCGCCCAATAAGCCTTATGTTCAAGCTCCACTGGAAGGTGGCAAGCTTTGCCAAAAACTGTACTTATGGGGGACATGCCTAATGGGGTCTTAAAGCCGTTTCTAGATGCCCATAAAGCATTATCGATTTTATTCGTTTCAATCTTTTCGAGAAGAATTCACTGTCTTCGATGATCGTTTTAATCTCTCTCGTTGGATACTCAACATCCCATCGGGCTCGTGGATGATAGGCTAGTGGCAATCTAAGTGCTTTCTGACGCCATACTCTTCACGCTTTTCAACCCACTTATTACAAAAGTGGCTACCCTCATCACTTATTAAGGCTCGAGGCGTTCCGAATCTGGTGAAGATATTCTTTTTGAGGAACTTAAGCACCACCTTAGCATCATTTGTTTGAGTAGCAATTGCTTCCACCCACTTGATACATAATCCACTGCTAGTAAATGTACGGTTGCAGGAAGATGGGAATGGGGCCCATGAAATCAATCCCCATACATCAAACAATTCAACTTCAAGAATACCTTTCAAGGGTGCTTCATCTCTCCTAGATATACTACCCATCCGTTGACACCTATCACAAGATATATCGAAGAACGGCATCTCTAAATGTGGTCGCAATAAAGCCTGATTGAGAACCTTGCGCCGTCCTATTTCCCCCAAAGTGTCCTCCACACTCCAAAGAATGACAATGAGCTAGGATGCTACCCATCTCTTCTTCTAGCACACATCTTCTTATTACTTGGTCTCGCACAAAGGTCTATGGGAGGATCGTTCTTCAGCAATAATAATGCTTCAATCCAGAGAAGAATTTCTTCTTCGCTGGTATGTAAATTCGGGGAATCACCTTAGCTACCAAATAGTTTGACATACAAGAAACCAAGGTACAGACTTACCGACAAAGCTAATGCTTGCTCATTCCGGGAAGGTCATTAATCAGATTTCACACAAAATTTTCAAGTCTCGATAGATGATCCCCGCAACTAGATTCTCTCGGTTTCTTTGTTTTTAATCTCGAGGTCAAACCTTTGAGTACTAAAAACCCATCCGATTAGCCTCGCTTAGCGCTCTTCTTATCCATGAGATATTTGATGGCTGAGTGATCAGTATGCACAATTACCTTGTTGCCTATTAAGTATGGTCTAAATTTGTCGAATGCAAAGACAATAGCCAAGAGTTCTTTCTCTGTTGTGGCATAGTTTAACTGTGCCTCATTTAAGGTCCTACTAGCATAATAGATGGTGGCTCTAAGACTTTGTCTCTTCTTCCGACCCAATACGGCTCCCCACCGCGGCTTCACCTCGCATCACACATCAACTCAAAGGGCGATGCCCAATCTGGTGTGACCACTATTGGTGCTGAAATTAATTTCCCTTTCGTAGTCATCATAGCGTTTGCTCAGACCGCTTCATCAAAAGTGAACACTACTCCCCGCATAAGAAGGTTAGATAGTGGCTTAGCCATTTTAGAGAAGTCTTTATGAACCTCCTATAGAATCCCAGATGTCCCAAAAACCCGAATTCCCTTCACAAGTAGTGGTGCAACTTCAATCACCTCTACCTTCATATATCCACTTCAATACTCCCTTTGCTGAAATTCAGGATCGAGAACGATAATCTTCTCGTACTCATGAAGGACACTTCTCCCCGCCTGAGCACTAGGCTGGTTTCTTCACATCTCCTTAGTACTCTCGCTTTTCTGGCGCAATCATCAAATGATAATCCCACAATGCAAAAAATCATCCATGAATACCTCAATTGGCTCTCCACCATATCTGAGAATATTGCCATCATACACCACTAAAAAGTACTTAGGGCATTACATAGCCCGAAAAGGCATCCCCGCTGAATGCAAATGTCCCATAGCACGCTAGTTGTCTTATCTTCGATCCCTAAAAGTATAGCTATCTCGATTGCTGTGCATCCATCTAGGAAACAATAATAATCATGTCCAGCTAATCTATCCAGCATCTGGTCCAAGAAGGGAAGAGGGAAATGGTCCTTACGGGTGGCCTTATTTAGCCTTCTGTAGTCAATGCATCTCATCCAACATCGCTTCAAGGAAGCAAACATCGCCAGCCTCTTATAATACCATGGGCCCCTTCTTTGGAACTACTTCGCGACCGGCTTACCGCATGGGTCAGTTTTAAATAGGTAGGATTACCCCCATCTAACCACTTAAGAACTTCTTTCACGACTTCCTTTCATTGTGGATTCGGCCTTCGGTAGTTTCCACTCGATTTCGCTTGTAACCGTCTTCTAACAAGATACTGCATGCACGGCGCGTGTCGGAATTTCCTTTCAAGTCGGCTAGTGATCATCCAATCGCGCAGCCTTTATGATCCCTTAATACCCCTCAACAACTTTCCTCTTGGGCTTCATCTGATGCCGAGATAATGACCGGTAATGTAGAAGAGTTCCCAACAGGCATACCCGCAAATGCCGTAGTCAAGCTTCTCGTCTGCTTCGGTGGTGCCTTCAATAGATGGTATTGACTTGTTCATACTTTCTCCAAGAGGCTCATAATATTTCCTCGCTGCCTCTTCTTCAAAGGAATTCATCCATCAACATACGCTTGCTTCATCGCCTAGTTCTAAAGGATCAACTCAGAGGAGGCTAGTCTCCAAGGGATCATCAGTATCCTCATGGTTAGACACTATAGCCTCAATGTTCTCAATACTCGTAGCAAGAGTCACTCATTGCGTCTTATTGCTCTGAACACACCGAATCTAACTTCCTCATCCTGTACTCTCAACCTTAGCTCACCTTTCTGCACGTCAATTAAAGCTCTTCCAGTGGCTAAAAATGGCCTACCCAGATGATGTGTATCCTTGTCTTCCTCCCATGTCCAAGACAATGAAGTCCAGTGGAAGGAACTTGTCACCTTCACTAGTACATCTTCAATACCTCCTGATGCTTCAATGATGGATCTGCTAGTTGAAGGGTGACTGTTGTTGGTTTAGCTTCCCCGAGCCCTAATCTTCGGAATATGGAAAGAGGCATTAAGTTAATGCTAGCTCCAAGATCACATATCGTTTTCGAAACCGCATTACCTACGTGCATGGAATGGTGAAGCTCCCGGATCCTTTAATTTCTGAGGCAACTTCTTCTGTATTATAGCACTGCATTCCTCTGTCAGGGCAATAGTCTCATATTCCTCCAACCTTCTTTTCTTCGATAAAATGTCCTTCATAAACTTAACATAGGTTGGCATTTGCTCCAGCGCATCTGCGAAGGGGATGTTGATCTGCAGTTTCTTAAACACCTCCATAAATTTTGTGAACTGCTTGTCAAGCTTACTCTTCCTCAATCTCTGCGGGTATGGGATGAATGGAGTCGGATCTTGTGAGGCTGGTTTATCCACCTTCTCACCTCCGACCGTCTCCCAAATAACCGCTTCGTCAGGGACAACTCCCCATCTTTATGCCTCAGGACACCTTTTCTTCATCCCGGTCCGACCGTTTTAGTTCTCATTATCATCGTGGTCCTCGTGCGCTACTTCCTTCCACTTCTCGTGAGTAATTGCCTGGCAGTTGTTCCTTTCCCTCTCCCCCGGGATTTACCAAGTGCTCGGGTAATGAACTCGAGGTCTTTCGCATAACATTGCGGGCCATCCGTCCCATCTGCACTTCTAGGTTTCCGAAGCCGGGCTCCTTGATTCAGAATCAGTTGATTGGTTCATAAAATGGCCGAGCTTGGTTTTGGAAATTGGTCTTTGTCTCATTCGTAAAAGCAATATGAGATGTCATCATATGAGCTAAGGCTTCCTCTCAGTCTACCTTCTTCGGGTCGAATATTGCTTTGCATTGGTCAGCTCGAAGCCAATATTCTTCCACGGAAAGTTCGATTATTTTCTCCATCCCCGACTCCCGAAAATTGCTGCCTACATATGGATTCTCACGATTGTACCTAGCTATGTATCATTTGTTCCAATGTCATTTGTCCCGACCGCATTCCATCGTCTCGTGCGATCCACTCGGCAAATTTACATAGCACTAACTGGGCCTGATGGCATGAGCCGAGGTCATTGATTCTGTAATTGCTTAGTGAGCAATGAAACACGTGCTGCTAAATTAGAAAACACATCGCATTTACCCATTGTTTCGCTTTCCTTTACCATTCTTTTTCTGCGACCATCGAGAACTGTCGCCATCCCATCCAACAAGCCTGAAGCCTGTTGTGTCAGTCTCCTTCTTCAAGAAAATACCTCCAGCTGAGGTATCAATCATCTGCCTTGTATGGGAGTTTAGGCCAGTATAAAAATTGTAGATCTGCATCCACCTGGTCAACCCATGATGGGGACACTTCGCACTCCTTGTATCCGTCCCACGCTTCGCTTAAACTTTCTATCCTGGGGCAAACTGGTTGATCTCTATTCTCATTCAGCAACTTCCAGCGTGGGGCAATACTTTGTCAAAACTTTTGGACCAACCACCCAACTTATGATGGAGCTCCGGTGGTTCTGGTTAGCCATCGCTAGCTCACGTCAAGGATAACGGAAAGGGCCTAAGCCGATGGCCTCTTCTCGTTACCCCATTATGTTTCACGTTGTCGCATACTTTCTCAAGAAGCTTCACAAGGAGTGTCAGGATCTTCACTTGGTAACCCATGAAACCGAATACCTCGGAGTAGTTGTGAAGGTCAGCGCCTTTAGTTCAAAATTATCTATTGAATCGGGTCTTCGTGATCACTGACCGTATGACCGTAGTGGTAATGCAAATTCCTCCACAAAGATATCCGTCATCAGTCGAACCATCGGTCGACGGGCGATATCGCTTCCTCGATTTCCATCTGCGCTCATTCCTCCTCCCTAAAATTCGATTATGTTGTAGATTCGGCCATATTCGCAAGGTAGCGCTATACACTAACAATCTTCTTTCTTTACGCAATCTGTTGATTGTTCGTTCGATTTCCGAGTCAAAGGGTACCAATTCCCCTCTGCCTTGCCTACGCATACAAGTGACCGAAACTCCCTGAAACACTACAAAATCACACCAATAGAATTGTTTCTTAGATAAAATGTATTAAAATATAAATAAATAAATAAATTAAAATAAAATAAATAAATAAAAAAATAAAAGTAAAAATTGCCTAGAGTAATATTTAAGCAAACTATTGTCAATATTGACACTGTTTCCAAATCACTTAAGAACGGCGCCAAAATCTCGACGGGGCGCTAAACCTATAAGGTTAAACTCGAATTAATCCGCTCGCGTTAAGTGTACGGTCGTGGAATGGCAAGATAGGGGCAGTCAAGGTCAGTCCTACGGCGAGCTCAATGCCAACACCGACTTAGGTTACCCTTAATATTATCTCAAAGGCGGTTATCAGGTCACTACTCTAAATCAAACTAAAAATCGAACTAAGTGAAATGACTAACGACGGTTTCTCTCTCTAGGTGAAGCACTAGGGTTTATGATTTTACCTGACTACATTCCATGGTGAACTAATAAGGGATATTCAGCTATAATTTATGCGAATGTTGATGGTAAGGTTATCTTTTCTATGCATCAACCTCTCTCGAGCGTTGAGCACCTATCTCAAGAGCGGGTTTTATTGCATCTCTGCCTCTAATCCCGTAACTCTGAGATGATCTAACCTACAGTCCTTATTTACCACATACAAAACCATGATATCTCTATCCTATGGTTGATTGTATGATACCTTATTCAGTTCCCTAGAGTTTCTCGTCTTTCAACCTCAGTTCAGGCCTAATACATGTAAATAATGGCCAAATATCAACATGTAATCAAATTAGAAATAAGGTAAACAAACAATTGCAAGAATTATGCTATATAATTGAAAGATTAAAGTTCATCCATGATGTGTAGTCAAAGTTACATCATAAACCCTAGCTTAGAAGCTTAGAACATTATGAGATGAAGAAAATACAGATTAGAATTCAAAGTCATGAGGGTAGAGTAAGAAAAAACGGGATGAGATGTTGTGAATCCAATCTTCTCAAGCCTTGCACTCCAATTGCCTTTTCTTCTCCTCTTCTCTTCTCCAAAAAATCCCTTCATTATGTCTCACGAGGTCCTATTTATAGCCCCCAACTCCAAATCCCCTGATGTCTTGAAATAAACAAAATAGGGCTCATATTCACCGCTTCACGCTGGTGCGTGGAAATCCCACGCGAGCGTGCGAAAGCACCAGAAAATCACCCTCGGGCACGCTAGGGCGTAGGATCCACGGCAGCTGCGTGGCAGACTGTGTTATTATCACTTCTTGTCTTTTGAACGGCCATAACTCTCTATCCGAACTCCAATTGCACGCTCTTGGACTCTACGGAAAGATCTTGAAGTCAGGAATCCATATTATTTCAAGAACAGCTTCCATCAGATGCTTCATTTCTAAATTTAAAATGCACTAGAATAGAACTGGTTGGTTGCTGTAGTTCTGCAGTCGTTTCCTTGTTTTTGCTCACTTCCCGAGGCATATCTCCCTCATCCCATTCGAATTGAGTGATCTGGTCTGTTGGAAAGCTTAGAAGTCTAGAATGTAGTTCTGAGTGGTTTCTGGAGCCATTTGATTTCCATTAATACAGAAAAATTGAAAGGTAAAATCTGTTGTGCTCCATTTGCTGATTTTCCAATTTTCGTTGTGTCTCCGCTCCACCAGACTCGCCGCCTAAATGGATCACCTAATCATAAATATGAACATTTAGAGCATTAGGCAATTTATTTGACATAAAACATTACTAAAACTAAGAAAAGGATAGTTTGTAATGAGATTTTATATAATTATCACTATCCACACACCGAGTATGTTAGGTCTCAAGATAGGCTAAGAACAAGATAAACCCCTTACGATGCAAATCTCTAACTAGTGTCGTTTACTCCCTTGAATAGATTACAGAGCCCCATGCATAGAAGGCCAATGTGTCTTCCAAAATAAAAGAAGAGAAAAAGAAAAAGCAAAAAGAAAAGAAAAGAATTGAATCGCATTGCTTTGCCTTGAAACCCGAGCACGGTCCGAGGGCTTATGCACAGAAAGCCTTTAAAGCCCGATGCCCTAAGCCAACTATCGGGAGCCACCATTCTGGTTCTCTACACTCGTGATAGCGAGTTTAGCGAGTTGTGTGCCGGAGGCTTCTGAAATCATTCTAGTCCGAGGTGAAACCTATAGAGTTTGTGGTCGAAGATCCTCATGGCTTGATGCCCTAAACTTCACTCGGTTAGAGTCATCGTACACCCACGCTACACCTGACTTTGATGAAGTCAACCTCAAGACGCACCCTACAACGCAAAAGAATTGTGTAATATAAGTCCCGATCTACAGAGTTGGTTAACATACAAGGTTATGGTATTAGCTCGGTTGGGGGGGAAAGAGTATAGTTTCGTAGTTTATGATTGAGACCTGATCAAACAAACCCGAAGCTTTTTGTAGAAGAGCATGGTTCATGCCTCGAGGAGTGTTTGTCGGGTCACTAACGCTAGATAGTTTTCTCATTCTTTCTGAGATGGTTTTTAGTTTAGGCTTCGCGATTCTCATCGCAGCTATGCATTACTTGTACAAACCTTTTGACCTCCCATGCTTTTGTCTTCACATTGTTGATTACTTTTGGCATTGCTACGAGACTAGCAATGTATCGGTTGGGGGTGTGATTAGTACCCAAAAAGTGCTATTTTGAACCCTATTTAAGATAGGTTTTGAGTGCTTTTTGCGTACTAATCAAATTAGTTAAGTCGATTGACACGTGTAGGTCCCTTTGGTACTAATGATTGTATTTCGAGGCTGTTTGTGGTAGTTTTTACTGGTTTCATAAACCTATTCTATCATATCAAGCTATACACTGGGTTGAGCCGATTTACATCGAGTTCGTATGATTTTCTTCGATTGTATCAAACTGTGAATGAAGAATTTTGATCCAGAGCAAGCAGCGGAAGCAGGAGCAAACCAAAGATAACAGGAAATTTCGCTTAGTATATAAATTTCGCTACATAGCGAATTTTCGCTTATCAGAGCTAAATTTCCTCATATATAGCCAAATTTTTGTTACATAGCTAATTTTTCTATATAGAGAATTACACAGCGAATTCCGCTATCATAACAATTTCAGTTATGTAGCGAAAATTCGCTATGTAGCAAAAAATTTTGTTTGTAGCGAAATTCTCTGCTCTTGCTGTTTTGTGTATAAACGACTCCGTTTTGGTTAATTTCGTTTCTGCCCTCAATGTAATTATACTATTTAGGATAGATTGGTATTTTCACCTGGTTGTAAGGCTATATAAGCCATTTTGTGAACATTTTGTAACCTAACTTTCATTTTAAAAGCATCTCCATTACAAATTCTCGTTCGTCTTCACGTTCCTCTCACTTCATGTTAAACACACCCTGGTGACGACAACTCAGTAGCTGACAAGCTTATTAAAGTTCTAAACCTCGCAGGAGGGCTGCTAGATAGGCTGATGAGGCTGCTGGGTGTTCCTTCCTGTTGCACGGAAGGTGCATCACAGATTTATGTTTCAAACTTTCAAAACTAGGTTTAAAAGCTATTTGATGTACTTTCTTGGCTAATACTTGGCAAGCTTTTTAGGTTCAAAGTGGTATTTAGTGTTGTATACACCGCATATCCATTAGTTGTCATTTATGAACCAACGGAGGTAGGTTAAATGTTGGATTTCAACTTACGGAACATTAAATGCCCAAGAAATGCTATGTCAAAGAGGAATGGTACTTAAGGTCAGTCTTAAAGTTAAACGAAGATCCGTCTTGGAAATGACTATAGGCCATCTTCCTAATGCCAGTAAAACCCGAGGACACTGCAACCCCTAGTATACAAACTAGCGGCCCAAACTCAAGGACTTCTTTACATTTTACTCAACACATCTTCCGCCAAGATAATGAAAACATCCACTGTTTTTGTACAAATCCGTCCAAACAAAAGCCTCACCATTTTGACTCATTAAAAAATCATTTGTAAGACGAAAACCCATCCCAGTGTTTGATCCTAGAGTCGCTATACTGTAGTAGTCATGCTACGGCAGTAAGAGTAGTTTAGGTATAAATTTTGTTGATTCATAATACCTGTTGTGCATGCACGAATCAATACCTATTTCTATAGTACCCGACAGAGATCCTCGTTTCACTTCTAGATTTTGGCATAGTTTACATAAAGCATTAGATACTAAGTCGAAGTTCTTAGTGATCGTTTCATCTCGTACTAATGGCCAATCAGAGAGGGTAATTCAGGTTTTGGAAGATTTGTTGAGAGCTTGTTCTTTGGACCTAAAAGGTAATTGGGTTGATTATTTGCCTCTAATGGAGTTTGCTTATAATAATAGCTTTCAAGCTAGCATTAGGATGGCACCTTTTGAGGGGTTGTATGGTGAGATGCCTCATCTCCTGCTTCATTGGGATGATGTAGAAGAAAGGAAACTTTTAAAGCCTGAACTTGTGCAATTGACAGTTGAAAGATAGCCTTGATTAAAGAAAGACTGAAAACAGCTCAAAGAAGACAAAAGAGTTATGTTGACAATCGCAGAAGAGATTTGGAGTTTGAAGTGGGTGACCATGTTTTCTTAAAAGTTTCGCCTATGAAGTCTGTGATGAGATTTGGGAGAAAAGGGAAACTCACCTCGATTCAGGGGTCCGCTTTGAAATATTAGAGAGAGTAGGTACTTTGGCATATAAAGTAGTTTCGCCCCAAGCCCGTCTAAGATTCAATGTGTTCATGTTTCACCTTGAAGAAATATGTTTTTATGCTTCTCATGTCGCGGAGTCGAGCCATTCAAATTTCTGAGGACTTGACCTATGAAGAGGTGCCCGTTCAAATTGTGGATGTGATGGATAAGGTTCTACGACATGCTGTTGTCAAGTTGGTAAAAGTCCAATGGAGCAATCATAGTATCCGAGAGGCCACTTGGAAGTTAGAAGAAGAGATGAGAGAAAAGCATCCTCAATTATTTCAAGACTTGGGTATGTCAAGTTTAGAGGACTAAACTCTTATAAAAGATGGGAGGATGTAACACCCAGGAATTTGTATAGGTATAAGTTAAGGAAAATAATGAATACTGTGAATTCAGATAGGTATAAGTTAGGAAAATAATAATGACAGAATCTCAGATAGTGATAAGCTATTAAAAATAATAATAACAAGAATTTTTATAGGTATAAGTTAGGAAAATAATAATGATAATTCAATTAGTTAATTAATTAATTAATTAATTTAATGAAAGAGGGGTATAAAGGTCATTTTCCTAATAGATACCCTAGATATAAATTGGAATAAGAAAAGAAAATCCTTTATATTTTCTTCTTTGAATTTCTCTCTAGCTGGTAGAATTCCAAAACGTACGACTTTTAGATCTAGGGTTTGAAGAACAAATTTCTCTAAGTAAAATCTTCCTTATTTTATTTTTCTAGATTTCTTTGATGTAGATTCTTTAATTTTTATTTCAGTTTAGTTAAACCCTGAAGAAGTCAGATTTAGATTTCACTCTCGTTCTTTAAAAAAAATGAAATAAAATAAGAATTGGTGGTGTCGTACTGAATTGCTTTGAGTATGAGAATGAAAAAGTAAAAGAAAAATATATAAGAAAGAAAGGTGTTACCGTAGGCTATGAGATTAAAAAAAAAAAAAAAAGAATAATGCTAGATATTCAAGATTTATTTTAGAAAAAAAAAAAAGAAACAAATTTTTGAGAATAATTTTTGAAAGAAAATAATAATAAACAAATAAGATAAAATTGAAAGCAATTTTTATAAATATATGTATTTGATAAGTATTTAAATATATGTGTATTTTGGCAAATAAATATTTTATTAAGAATATCAAATTATGAAGTTTTAAGAATAAATAAGTAATGATGATAGTTTCTTTCTTATTATTTTATGATAAATATTTCATTGAGGTGAAATTCTTCGGATTAGCTCTTTCAAACTTTTGAATATTCCTTTGAGGTAAGGGATATTAATGCAGATCTTTAAAAAGAAAATTGTTTGTTTTTACTTCATTTGATGATGAAAATTATTTTAACAGAATTACATATAATCTTAGGTTATGAAAAGTTTTACTTTTTTTTTATTTATTTGATTATCCATTGATCAAATAGTAGTTTTGTATGATTGTACTTTTTGAGATTTGTTTTGTTTATGAAATGAAATGTGGAGATATGATGTTTCGTAATTTGAACTTTTGAATGAAATATTTGACTCTGATTAGTTCTGTCATGTCAAAAGGAATAATAGTTGACACTATTCGGCCTTTATCAATGGGAATAATAGTTGACCTTTACATTCCTTGGTGGTGAATGTCATTGATTTGAACTCTAGCCTCTAGGGGTTTCGGTTAGAGGTTACATGTACTAGTAGTGTTTGTCTGGCCCACCTAAAAGGGACAATTTGCATAGCCACCCATTTGAAAGTCCTTACATGGTCAGGCACCATTTGATATTTGATGACCATAGAAAATATATTTGAAATGTATTTGATTTGGACTCTGATATGTAAGTGTTTGAATCGAAATTTGATATGAAATTGTTTGGATTACATTTGATATGAAACTGATTTGAAATTGATGTGAGAATGTTTTGAAGTAAATTTTGTTAATGTTCAAACTTATTTTTTAGTCTCAAGTTTGATGAAAAACATCTCCTATTTGTTATATGATTGAAAATTTTTTAATCCATGAAAATGTATTAGTATTTTATTAGCTTTAAGCTCAATTCCCATCTGCTGACATATTTTAGGGTACTTTTAGTCTCCGCGAGGAGGATGGATACTTCTTGGGATACGCTATCATTAGGATTTACATAGTTTATGTTGGATCATATTGAACTAATAAGTTCTTGTTTATGTGAAATGTTGGGTTTTGAAAGTTAATTGAGAAGTCACTTGGATAATAACATTTGTTTTTATATTAGTAAAAAGTTGGATTTGGGAGATCCCAAATATTGTTATATTCTGAACAGTTTTATATGACATTCATAATTGAGATTTGGATATTTAGAAGCAATTTTGTCAGATGAAATTTTGAATTTGATAATTTATGAATTTAGAAAGTTGGGCATTTACTTTGATTAGGTGTTGGTACTGGACAAAATCCACTACAAGGAAGGTTAGTGTCGTTCACACTCAAACCTTCGGGGATCAAGGCTTCGAGGGTGTGGAATTGACAACACGCTCTAGGTGGGTTTCACGTGACAAAGGCAAACAAATCTAATCTATAAAGACTTCCACAAAGTATTTTATTGCAAATTAACAAATAATCTTGGTACAATTTAACTTTTCAGGTTCCAAAAATAAAACTATATCTAAGTCTATCCAAAATAAGTATTGATATCAAATTTCTCCTAGTCGAGGGTATGTACACCATCCTGCAATTCCAAAAAAATTCATGTACTAAGCTGCAATCTAACAACTCCCAAAAAATCTATTTGGACTCTTGTATCGTCTCCTATGTACACATACTGTTCAAACAAGTTGGACTTCTTCTGCTTATCACCGCTTGCATAGAATTGCAAGAGTGAATGATAGCACCACTATCTAACCATCAAGTATCAGATGACACATCAATGACATTGGATTCAAAACAAATATTCACTCAATGATTATCAGATAGTTCATTTTTCTCATTCTTTGAAAACTTTGTATATTTCCTGTTAATAGCATCGAAGAACTCTTTTGCATTCTCAATCTTGGGAATGTTTGCATAAATAGATTCCTTCATATGATTCTATATGATCATCAAACAACAACTATTAGAATACTCCTAATCCTTATAGAACTTTTTGTCATTTGCAGAACTCTCTGCAATGGGTTTTGGAGGAGCTTCAAGTTTCAAGGCCAAGTTCAGTTTCATAATTGTCAAATTCATCATGAGAGATTTAACACATTGCTTGTAATTAGTCCTATTAAGTTTCATGATGACAAAGAACTAAGGAAAGCTCAAAGCTAAAGAATAAACAAGATAACAATATCAAAAATACATATAAAACAAAAACATACAAATTGTTCCATTATTCGACTTACCAAATAACTCACAAAAGTGGTCACCAAATGCTATAGTCTATAAAATACAAAAAGATTCATACACAAATAAGAGCAATTCACTAACCGTCACAACCAAATGTGTCAATTTCCTGCTTATAAGGTAGTTAAATTGTGCGGTTCTTGACACTTATTGAAATTTTTTCATCAAACTAAGAATTCTATCAAATAATAAAGTAACCAATAAGACAATTTCACTATCCATATGGATCTTAGTAAAATTAATGCGCAAGACGAGAGAAATTACAGTTACAACATCAATTCCAAAAAAATCTAACATGCTCAAGCTCATGAGAGACTAAGCATCCAATATTTCTCAATTTTACCCAAGTTCATAAGCATTCAATCTTATTCATAATATGATGTTATAAATAATCACAAATAACACTAACATAAATTGCTAAAGCAATATGTAAAAAAACTAGTGAAAATATTACAAAATTAGGTAAAAAATTCAACTTTTTGTTCCATAATCAAATTTAATGCATAATGGAATAAGAAAGTAAAAGTGAGGGCAAAAACTTAAAATTTGGCTCTAAAAATACCCACATAAAAAAATCTCAAGAAGAATATGAGATTAATAAATAAAATTAAAGAATATTTATTATATTTATTTCTCGAAAGCTTTCGGGCGATCAATGAAACAAAGGAATAATTATTAAAAAATAAATCTATCCTTGTTAGTTTGCCGAGAAAACCAATAATGAAATATAATTTTCCTGTTTGCCACTTGTGGCTGCCATTAATGAAAATCAAATTAAAAAAAAAAAATCCCATGAAAATAAAAAATGGAAATCAATATGCCTTTATTATATTTATTATTATTATTATTATTATTATTATTAATTAAAGAACAAATCATAAAGACTAATCCGTACAACTATGACAAGCATTTATTATTGCAATGAGTACCATTTATTCTCATATAAGGCAATAAGGCAATTTCGTCATTAAGGTCAATGAAAATAAAAAATAGAAAAATATTAATGATGGATCTAATAGAAATCACGATACCCATTGAGTTTTAAACGGAAATAAATTTTTTTTTTTAAATTATTAAATTAATTTAAAATTTAAATTAAAGACGAAAGTACAATGTAATAACGATAATTGAAATTTATAAATTATCAAATATCATAATTCATAACAACAGTTTTTGATGGTTTTAATATAATAAGTTTTGATATTTAAATTTAATTATTATTATCATGGATAATAATATTTGATAAAGTCCAATTATTATTATTCATGACAATGGTTTTTGATAGTTTTAAGTATAATTATCATTGTCATGGACAATAATATTTGAGAATTTTATATTTCTAATTATCGTTATCCATAATAACGATATTATGCACTATTTTGATAATTAGTTTGTTTTTCAAATCTTTTGATTTTACGGAACGACCATTGATTATTAGTCGAATAAAAATAATAATATTAATAATAATGTCTTTCTCTAATAGATGTCACGCAAACCAAGCGTCGATTATTGATGTCAATCTGAAAAAAATATTGTTTATTTGATGGCTTTTGGAGAATCAAATACAAACGAGTTCTGATGATTTTTTGGAGAATCAATTCGTCAACAAAAACGAATAGAACCAAATAATCGAGAAAAACGAATTTGACAGCTCGAATGTCAATTAAAATGGTTGTAATACCAATTGTTATATTATTTTATAAAATTAAAAGTATTTATTAAGCCTAAAAATAATTGATTAATAATTAAAAGACTCAATAAATATATTATAAAATAATAATTTTATTGAATAAAGAAGTATATCAATTTGTAGTGTATAAAAACATACCTGACATGAATCCGAAATTATTGACCGTCATTGGTCTCCAAAACCTATAATGGATAAGATAAAAGAAAAACTAGGATTAAAAATGACTATTTCTTTCTCCTCATGTTCTTCATAAAAATTCCCTTGGAAATTCTTAGAGTCATTTATATATATAACACAAGAAATATTAATTGGGCTTTCTTTGGTTCAATGGATTTACATAGCATGAGAAGATATATAGAACTATGAGCTATAATCAGTTATATTAAACCAGTTTTATAACATTACCCATAATTAACATGCACAATTACATCGTTAAAATTATAATATGATTATATTAGTCCATAATTAATAAATTAATCTAACACATACTTCTGGAAATTGAATTCTATTTGAATGTAAGGGCATGATGTAGAATTATACATTGGATATGATTCATCCACTACCCAACTCCCTTCATATCACATTTCGAATCCCTAAGTCCCCACTAAATGGTGTGCGGGGTGGGAACCGTAAGATCCTGTTCAAATTCCAATAATTATGTAATGCAAAGCACGTCAGGAATTCAAAAAAATCAGCATTCTCCCAGCTTCAGCATCTCCAGCCGCTTGCTTCACAAACATCCACTCCAGGCCTCAGGAAAACATCCATGGTACGACAGAAACAGCAGTCCATAATGGATGAGTTCTTAAAAACTCAAAACCCCATCTCCTGAGAGTGACACGTGAGAAGTTACAGCATATATAAGAGAAGAAAAGACAGAGATCGATTGCTTCCCAGAAATACTTCCATCTCCAAACTATTTTCTTTTCAAGAGGTTAGTATTCTGTAGTATTCAAGATTACCAATTATGTAAGTCTAAGACGTTATTCTTGGCATGAACTCGATATGCCATGTACTAGATGCAGAATGAAGAATGATTTAGTTTGATAAGTTAGGATTATGGGATGAACTGATGGGTGAGGGATGTCCTGGTACAAAGGTTATAGGACCTATTCGTGGCTTATAAGGGCTATGTATTTAAGTCAGTGGTTTAAATGAAAGATTTTTAGTTTGGAAATGTTCGAAGTTAGATTTGATGCAAACAACCTTTGTTTTGAGCTAGTTTACAAGTAGTTTTGTGGTTTTTAAGGTGTTAGGTTATTATGTACAATTATGTTTTTATAAAGTTAGGACAGATGGGTTTGTATGGTTTCAAAGTGTTGGTGTCAAAGTATTTGGAAAGAGTTCTAAAGTATGGAACTATAATTGGAAAGTTTTGGGTTGTAGTTGGATAATTGGATTTGGAAAGTTAAAAGAGGTAAAGATAGATGAGAGATGAGAAGTTATAGAACGATAGTACTTACTTAGCACCTGCCAAGGAATCCATCAAGAGGAAACCATGAACCCATTCATCAAAGGAATTCACCAAGAGATTAGAGAACAAGAGATATATATTTCACTGTTCAAGAATCCAATCTAGGGATAAAGTGAACAACCTCTACACTCAAGGGAACACACCTGGAGGATAAGAACAAGAGATAACTCTTAAAAATGGATAAATCTGAAAAGATATTAAACTTAAACTGATTCTTAAGTTAACAGGCTGCAAGGGGGTATAGAGAGGGCCCCATACTTTCTAAAATCAAATAAAAGAAATTCCCCGCTTGAAACATCTTTGATTTCCAAATCAAAATTTGACAATAGTGAACTCTTCTTCTCATCTTCTTGGACATGGTTAAATTCAACTACTTCTTCAACATCCATTTCTATTTCACAAAGAGTGAATTCTTCCTCGCCTTTTCGACATGATAGATTCTAACACAGCTATCCAACATCTTCTTCTCGGGTCACGATCTTCTCAATAGCGGATCACTTTTGGTTAGACATTCATAATCAATATGCCCTTGGTCCTTTGCACTTGTTTTGGCTATTTGATCATAGAAGCTCATTCTTGTTGCGCTTCACACTCTTTTACTCAGTGGGGTAAAGTACACACTCATACTAGATTCCTGAATCCCAACAAACCCTTCATTAAATACACTCAGTTATAGCAGAATTTCACACACTTTTTTTTTTAGCCACAACCTTCAAAAAAGCAAAAGCTCTATACATCACATCTTGAAGATTATGATATGGTTGCAAAAAAAATACTTAAAGGTCATCATATTCTCAAACCAGCAATGTAGTGGCCATGCAGGTTTCCTCGACCTCTTGTAGGTTCTGATAACTGCTTACAACCCAGTCACACCCTCCAGCTGATCAAATCTTGTTGCTTTAAAATTAATCTGAGATAGATGTCTAATGATAGTTAGTGGAAAAGGTACCTCCTCAGCTCTTCATCTTTTCTCCTCTAAGTTTTAATCTTCTTTACATCTTTCACATTATTCCTTCATGTTTTTCCACCAATTGGGAAGCATTCTATACTATCTTATAAATAATTCACATGAATTTTCAAGCTCAAGGGGGTCATAATACTGGGGCGACTCAAGCTCCAACATTTAAGTCAATCCAAAATTAGTATCCATTCTTCCATCAAATTTGAATGCGTTTTGGGAGTGAATCTTAAGCCTTCATCAGCTATACTTGTTGCCCCCATAGTAATCTTCATTCAAGTAGTAGCAACTATATTCTCCCATAATAATCATAATCCCGTGATACATACCCTTAGCTCTCTTCTCTCTTCTTGCACTCAAGAAACTTTGAAGTCATCAGCTCCCTGAAGAAAAAATCCATATTTCCTCCCTTGATCTCTGTATTTTCCCATACCTTCCACCAAGCCCCTCCATGTACATGCGATCTCACAAGCCTTTAAACGTCATTGTAGATGCTGGAGCAAGAATCCCAAGATCAATAATGCGCTTTGCCTTGTACTCCTGTACTACTTGAACCATGAGACCATAACTCTTGTATTTAGAACCAAGAACGCCTTTAGATTCGATCACAAACGACAGAGCCTCGATACCATATTGATGCTGATGGGACCGTGATGGATGATCTGGTAGGGGGTTTAGGTAGTGCCTGGGAAGGGGTGGGGTAGAACTTTTATAGGTATGTGGATAGTCTAAGTATTGTGCGTTATATGGCTTATTTGGGGTTTATATATGTTGGAATAAAGGTTTGAAATTAGAAGAATTTTAGGTTTAAATGTTAGGTTTGATTTGATGCAAATAACCTTGTTTTTGAGCTAGTTTGTAGTTTTCAAAGCCAAGGTAAACTAGGTGTAATGCACTTGGGTTTCTCTGGGTATCATCAGACAGATGGTTTGTAAGGTTTCTAGGTTAAACAAAGTATTTGGAAAGGGTTTTGAAATATGGAACCATAATGGGAAAGTCTTTTGTTATGGTTGGATAATTGGATTTAGAACGTTAAAAAAAAAGATGATGAGATGAGTAGAGGTTATAAAAGGATTGGTACTTACTTCAGCACTCAAGGAATCCATCAAGAGATAAGAAACCATGAACTCAATGATACTTTGAAGAAAATCCATCCAAGTGATTGTGAGAACAAGATATACTGTCACCCAAAGACCACTAGGAATAAGAAACAACGAACTCACCACTCAAAAGAATCCACCTAAGAGATAAGAGAACAATAGATAACTTTTAAAAAAAAAAATCTTAAAATATTATTAAACTTAAACTGATTCTCAAAAGACTATATTATGAGGGTATATATAGGTCTCATACTTTCTAAATCAATTAAAAAAACTCCTACTTTGACTAGGAAAACAAACTTTATAAATTAAATAAAGCAACCATTACTTTGACTTAGAGAACAAATCTTTCTAAAATAAAACAACTCCAAATCAATATAGTAACAAGATGCAAAATACTTGCATTTAGAAACATATCTTGTCTCAATGCTTCACGTACCTCCTCGAACTCCGACTTTCCATAATTAAGATCGACCTAATTTATGGTAGAAGCCCTCGCATCAAAATACTGTGTCATTTCAATAAGTTGCATTTTGTTTTTGTGTCAGATATAATATTTTGTTGTTCTGAATCAATAAATTTCTCTTTTGAAAAAAAAGAATATCAAAATCTTGGGATTTAAGGGGAAAGATCGGATATGTAATGATTTTAATTTATTTTTTTCATTTTACTTATACTCCATAGCAACCCCTCACTTTTTATGGGGTTGGGCTTTCCTTTGTTTGCAAATATTGTTCTAAAAGTGGAGAATAGAGAGAAATGTTAGAATTGTCTCTTGAAAAGAAACAGATGCAGACAATCATATACTACAAGATTGATTACATTATAAGAAAATAATTCTAACCTCATTTGGAAAATGTTTACTATCACTATATATATATATGAGTTATATATATATATATATATATATATATAAACCAAAGGAAGAAAAGATATTTTTAGAGTCGGGACTAAACATTATATCCCATGTCTCTTCATCAAACATGTGGGTAAGATGATTGAGTATCTCTTATAATTTCATAACGCTGTAGGTCTAAGTTCGAGCTCCCATGAATATGGAAGCATGCTCTATAATGTAGTTCTATCCTTGTGATCAATCACCCTCAATAATTAATGGGGGATTAGTCTGAGTATGGTATGACTTAAAAGGCAAGTCTTTTCATGTGCATAGGCACGCCAGTGTTATAACATCTCATGGCCTAACCAAACAAAAAGAATGATGGATAAGTGTAGGAATAAAAAATTGAGAAATAAATAAATAAATAACATATATATATATAGGAATAAGGTTCATGAATGCTCATGTGATTATAGCTTAGTATGTCCAATTATTCCCTAAGTTTCGTCTACTGGCAGCTTTAACTTTTATGCGTCATAGCTCATCCATGTCTCATCGTCATGATCTCTGCATAAATAGACAATCAACCGGGAGCTAATCACACAGAATGCGCCACGCCAGAGTGCAAACTCCTCTGTCATTCATACTGCAGTGGGAGTTCTTACTAGAGTATGAATGAGCTACAACACTAAACGCTCGAGGCACCTGTGGACCGAAAAAAAACTTGGGCTAAATTGTACTTACGACTATAAGTCAGAGACTCATAGGCATTTATGCACCTTTTCTATATAGCCGCCCTGAGCTCAGCCAAAAGTAGTAAATAGAGGAAATGAGCGACTAAGGTCAGGCTTGAGTTCCAGAAGAACCTTTATACTACAACTAACTAGTAATATGGGTAATAGAGTCCGATACATCACTTTAGAATCCAGAGCTCTTTTCGTGAGAAGCGATCAGAAAATTTATGGTCTCAACAAACTTAATAAACTAAATGTAATCTGCTAATCAAGGTCTATGTAATAGGACCGGTCATTCTGATTAGGCCCAATTGAGCTCAAATCTTTATATAATATTTTTATAACTAGCTTTTAAATTGAGATTTTTCAAAGAATTTATTACAAAATTTGGGATATTTGGCCTTAATATAGAGTCAAATATTTTAAAATATAGAGGTTTTGAAGCACAATTATTATTATAATATATTAAACTTTATTTTTTAACTATTAACTTTAATTTTTAAATATATCTTTTTAATATAATTTATATGATAATTTACATTTAAAAAATCTTATATAAAAGTTACTGAATGCATCAATTAAATAAAGCTCAGCTTTAATATTGTATATATATTCATCATCTCATTAATCATATTTAATATCTACAATTTCTATTTTTTTTTTTATTTGTCCTCCTTTAAATTTTATTTAATCATATTTGTTATTAAATTAAAGATATGATTAAAAATAAATAAAATTTAAATTGGAGGTAAAATGAAATTGTACTTACTTATAAATTAAATTAAATTTAATAACTAAATTATCAAGAGATATTAATGAATATATTATTGAAACTAGTGCGTGTTATCAACAAAATATTGTTTATCGAAAAAGGCAAATATTAGTTAACACCTTAAAATAAATAACAAAATTCAAAGTACACTTATTTCTTTTTTAATATGATTATAAGTTCTTCTATAAAGATGGATTTCACAAAACAAATAGGATATATTTCACAATATTATAAATTGAATTTTTATTCCAAAATATAAATTACCAGTTATTAATACTGAAAAATAATAATTTAAATAGAAAATATGTAATTATATAGAAAGTAAGAAAGATAATCGTATTAGAAAATAAGAAAATAAAAATATTATATAGAAAAGAAAAGATGTAATCGTAAGGTTAAATACGTTCAACAACTGAATAAATGTTAAAATAAATGATCGTAAAATATAATATTTATTTGAATGATAAAAATATTTATTTTTATTTAAATTGAAAACAAACATTTTTAACATAACTGTTTTTTAATTTTAAAATAAAGAAAATATACAATATATATCAAAGAAATTTAAGATAATTTTTATTAAAAAAATATTTTAAAGATGATTATCCTTGACCTAGTACTTAATTTCATCACTCATAATTTAAAACAATTTAACATGTATTGAATATTGTTTTATTTAATTATTTTTTGAAATTTTAATATCTTCATAAATTTTTAGATAATTTTAATCTCTATCAATGGTTTGTCAAAATATTCGTCTTTATTATTTTCTTCTTAAGACTATAAATTCTTCGAATTTGGTAAAAATTAAAACCCCCTAAATTGCAAAAGATAAAAGGAGAAGAAGGAGAAGAGAGATATCTAAAGTTGATGATGGACCAACTCCACCCATTCGTCAACTCCATTCAGCCACTCACAAATGGCCCGCTAACTGCTCATTTCTATTCAGCAAATGGTGTCAGCTCAAAATTTAACCTATGGTTATAAGCCAAAAATCTTATAAAATGTTAAAAAATAATTTTACAATTGCATAATTCTTCAAATAAAAATAAATTATATATAAATATATACACACCAATATATAAAATGGATTGAGTCTAAATAAAAATAATAATAGTAAACAAATTTAAATAAATTAATATAACAGAGGGAGCATTGTTATAACCAAAGTATCAAACCAACTAGTAAATAATGTATCAAAATAATAAAGATGAATAATCATATCAACATTCTGAAAACAAATTCAAAGTATCAAATGAAACCTCATACATATATTCTCAATCCTCCATCCTATCTTCATTATTAACAATACAGCGTGACTCTGGCCATTAAAAAAATGTTCATCCTCACATGCTTGTTGAGTCACATCATCATCACCCATAATAAAATTAGCATAGTTGGTATAGGTAACAGCAAAGGAAATGCTTCATTAGTAATCCTTAATAAAAGGCTAAGCTTTACCAACAAAACCAAGGCAACCAATTACGTAGGTACATATGAGAGAGTTTGAATTGTTTCATAAAGCATAACTTAGGCTTCGTTTAAAACATGAGATCTACACTAAAGCGGATTTCGATGCTACAATAGTTATTGGAATGCTTAACACATTGCATGATCACCAAATTTATTGCTTCTATCTCTCCAATAACCCAACACATCAAAAATTTCCAAGAATGAAATTCTTAACTCCTCTAAATAAAGATCAAGTTGCAATTTCAATTTACAAAATTAAAATCCCCACATCCTAAAATTGCAAATGTAGAAGGAGAAGGAAAGAATATGAGAAGAGAGATATACAGACCTACCATCACATAGTGGTTCTAAAATCTGTAATTTATTCCATATTTATATATGTTTAATGTGGTTGTGAACAAAAATTAGATTTCCATTATTATTATTATTATTATTATTGGTAATTTATGTGTAGTAACAATATGATTTCCTCTAGTATTGAAACTTGATCAAAGAAGACAAAGTATTAATCGTGATTTTGAAGATGACTAATAAATGTCACAAATCAGACTCAGGAGTGTACACAATATACATGTTAATGAGATTGTTGAACTAAAACCAACATAGCTTTAACCTTTCAATGGAATGTTGTGAAAAATTGGGGTGAATAAAGAGAACAAAGAAAATGCAAATGCAAGTGGTTTGGGGAAATAAGACATTGTATAGTGAATTAGAACTCAATAATGTGCCATATTCCTGAGATGTGACAAGTGATACCTAGATTTCAAGATGGTAGGTGTTAACTGACAGTGAAAAGAAGCCATAAATAAAGAAAAATCAGATCCCAAGACAGAACTGCAAAGATTGTCCAATTGTTTATCACTACATGATCATCTTTGGGGTGATACCATGAGGGGTGTTTAGAAATACCAAAAAAAAAAATTACCTAAAGACTGTAAAATAGCTTCCGTGAATAATGAATTAACAGATGATAAAGAAATACAGAATTGAAAAAGAAAAAGCTTAAAAAAAAAAAAAACAAACACATTTAGTTTCAAAATTCATAAGATGTTGACTTCATTATTGAAATCGATAGCCCATATTAGTTATATATCTCTTTAATAAGGTTTATTATATGTGCTGAAGGAATTGATATTGCAGTAAAAATTTTAGTATCACACGCAAATATAACTTCCACAATATCACCTTAATGATTTGTTTAAAAGGTAATTTAATTTTTAAAAGATTGTAATAAAGAGAAAATATTTTCTATTACTTTGACACGCATCTTCAATGATATATGCAAAACATCTCATAACACTTATGTTGCAAAAATAGTTTGTTACTCAATGGAGAGTTTTTCATGGATGTCTTCACATATTTTAAACTCCAGTTATTCAAGGTGGCTCAAGGTTAAGTAATGATAATAGGCATTAATAATAAATTAGGTACAAAGTGTATTATTTAAGGGCACGTAGTATAATTCTAAACAATTCTTCTCTCATAATGTTGAACAAGTTGATGGGATTGATACATCAAATTGGCTTGAGATCTTATTGTATTAGTAGATGAACCTCATTTTGGTATAAATGCTTGAGATTGTAATCAAGTATTGTCATGCTGTAGTTTGAGCTTGATTGAGCAAAATTTTAAGTGGTGTCTTCCGTATCTAATAGATTAGTCAGTGAGAACGCTTACCATAAATTCTTTAAAGTCATTTTGAAGCGCATAACAACCAATCCTTGATTTAACATCTTATCCTATCAATTTGTATTTTAGGGAAATTTGAGGACAGAGATTCTCTTGACATCCAATTTGACAAATGAGGATTTATTTATTCAAAAAGTATGTGGGGTGTTATAGAATATACAGAAAATTTTGATAAATATTGAGTGAATGTAGTAATGCCTTGGTATTTTGGTACTATTCTTGATCCAAACAAAAAAGCTTAATTTATAAAGCATATTTATTCAAAACTTGACTCAATATAATATAGAGAAAAATTAGTGAGTGCACTGAAGATTTGTATAAAAATCCAGGAGTATAAACAAAGGTGCATCAACTTTTCTTAGCCTTTGTTTTTCTAATGTGTCAACCTCTATGGCTATAGGGAAAGAAAGGGAGAAGTTGCCTAAATATGATGTAAGTTGCTTTAATAAATCCATTGTTTTTTGCTTATTTACATATATATATATATATATATATATATATATTATTATAATCAGTTCATTTGGTCAGGTTTGATAGACTTTAAAGAATTTGACTGCCAAGAAGTTAACAATATTGGAAAATTCATAACTTGATCTTTATTTAGAGAAGCTTGGTTCCCCCTTCAGAAATGGAAAGTTGGTTATTGAGAGATGAAAGCAATAAATTTGTTGTATGACTTAAAGATGAATGTGGGATGTGCTACAGTCTCCAAGAATAACCATCATCAGAGTAGAACAACTATTTTTAGTATTAGATCTCGTGTTTTAAGCAAGTATAGAAGTTCTATACTTGATGAAACAGTTCAAACTCTCATATGCACACGTAATTGGTTGTAATTGGTTGCTTAGTTTTGTTGGTGTGCCACTCTTATTAAGGATTTAGTAATGAAACATTTCCTTTGTACAATATTTCCATAGTTAACTTATGCCAATTTTTTAATTAATAAATGAGATGATGATGATGATGACCTTAAACAAGCATCGACTGAATATCTTTTTAATGATGAAATACACGTTAATGTTGTAGATACTCCAGAAATTAAAGACAGACATTAGAGGCATATGGAGATTTCATTTGAGCATTTAATTTGTTTTTCGAAGATGTTATTAAGTTTCGTTATTTCTTATTATTTTGGCACTATTTACCTAGTTAGTTTGATACTTTGGGTTATATCAATACTTATCATGTTATTAATTTATTTAAATTTGTTTACTATGCACATATTTGTTTAGACTAACTATTTACATATTAATTTATTATTATAGATTTATATATTATTATTTTTATTTGAAAGAATTGTAAATTTTAGAAATTATTTTTAATATTTTTTATAATAAGATTTTGGCCCCAGAATTCATATGGATGGTCGGGTCGGGCTAACAAAGTTAGCCCGAGCGTGAAATTGGTCATATTGGGGCTTCAACTGCTTTTGGCCTCTGTGACCCAAAAGTCGGGTCAGGCTAACCAATAACCAACTCAACTGAGAATCATTTTAATGTTGTGTAAGTCGTGATGTTATTAATCAGAATTATGAAATATACATCATAGATACAAGTAAAGACATTATAGTTGAAAATTGAAGAAAATAAAGATGGTATAAAAGCAGGTAATGCAAAGATAGAAAATATTGGGAACAGACGTGATGGTATAAATGGGAGTAGTAGTAAAGCTTAACCAAGATTTCCATTAGAAAGACAAACTTCACAAAACTGAATGATAATTGTTAATTGCATATATTACTTGCCGCGATATGATATTAGCTATGACTGTATACATTAACATATAGAAAAATGAACCTTAAAAATTGATTTGCTACATGTGGTATCAGTAATTTCTTGAGAATATTATAAACAGGTTGAACATCATTGAGGGAATATAGATATGAAATTGTTGCAATGTCGCACATGAATTAAAACATATTTTGTTGTCACCTTTATCCTAATCACGTGAGGTGTAAACTCCTGGTGTTCATGATCTGTATTAAACAAAGTAGAGCTCAACATTGCTACTATTATATATATCGATATTTGTATAGTTTGTCTCTTTTAAGTTACTAGTGTGGGATCAAACACTTGTGAAGATTCTGTAGAGTTTAGAATACCCATTAGACGTGCTATACATTTACTTATCAGAAAATCATAAAAACCTTCTAATGTTCATAATATCGCAAAATAGAATACCACAAATTCTAACCTCTAAACTCTTCTTATCTCAGATATATACCGAATTCTTCTATAATCTCTTTTCCTTTTGTGACCCAGAATATCTAAAAGTTTTTCTTATTTAATACAAACTTGGTTATTATAAGTCAATATACAAATATGTAATTATCTTATAAAATATTATTTACAAAAAGAATTAATACAATAGGAATTTGAGACATATTCTAACAATAATAAATTTTAAGGCATAGATGATTTGTCTAGTAATTAAAATGCCTGGAATTTTGTTTCTAATGTTTTTGTTATTATAAAAACAAAGAAAAATTGAGTTAAACTTTCTAAAAAGTATTTATACTTCCAAATATATCAAATACCCCCAAAATAAAGTAATTGTAAAAGTAGTAGTCACTTTGCAGGGTAATACACTTTCCTTTTTATGTTGGAATTAAATAAAAAATTATATTGATCAGTCATATTGTAAAGTGTGAGACTCGGAGGATATTGTTATATATCTTTGGTTATTGAAAATGTGTGAAAGAAAAATAGAGAATTTTTGAAAAATAATATAAAAAGATAATATTTCTTTTAACTTTTTTTAATTTGTATATAAAAATGAAATAATTAAAAAATTTAATTTTTACTAATTTTAATTATTCTTTGTTTTTTTATACTCAAACTCCAAAATATCATTTCTAATTTTTTTAATACTTTTCTAAATTTCCTTGGTTTGAACCCTCCTGAATATGTCTCAAGTTAAGAGCCTTAAAGTAATGCTAAAACTGGTAATTTCTAATGATAGCTTAATACTATTCTAGGTCCACGCAACCACAATAAAATGAAAACAAAAAACAAAAGTAAAATGGAAAATATTTATAGAAAGTCTGAAAGAAAAAATTTTAAATAAAAACAGGAAGTTTATCCAACAACCTATTTTGTTATGTTTGAATATACTGAATATTATGTTTCTCTACAGTATTAACTGGAAGAAATTTCAAAAAATATGATGTTAAAAATCTAAAAAAAATTATATTTTATTTTGTTTAATCTTTGGTAAAACAAAAAATGAAAAAATCATTTTCCTAATTTTTTTTTTTTCTTCCCGTACTTTTTCTAGGTTCCTAAGAGAGGATTTTCAGGGACTTATTTGTTTACAATTTTTGAAAATTGTTTATTTGTTCTAAAAAATAAGGTGAACAAAGAAAACATAAAAAACACATTTGGTTCCCTTTTTTTTTTTTTTTTTTTTTTGTTCTGAAAACACTAAAAACAATAAAAAAAGGGCTAAATTCAAATAACAAAAACAATTTTCAAAAAATAATAAAATAATATTATTATGTTCTCTAGAACAGTTTAAAAAAAAAAGGAATCAAACAAGCCCTTCGCGTATGAGAGGCTCTTGGTGAACAACTATCCAAGCAACCAACTCAACAAGATTCCGACACAATGGTTATTATAAAATGTTTGCAAATCCAAACCATATATTGGACCATAAAGAAATCAATTTCTCTAGAAACAGGAATTGAAATCCAATAAATCAAGTACCACAAATGAAATCATCAGAATAAGAAGAATCCCACATATTACAATTTTCATAGATTTATCCAAACAATGAACCAGGTAATGATACTGAATTCAAGGAGCTTATAAATGATAATTACATGAATTTACTCCATTAAAGTTTTTATGTACAAGCAGTGTTATGTTAGAACTTAGAACCAAATATGACATTATTACAGACAACATGGGGATGATGAAGCAAATGGTTTCAATAAAAATCTTTATCACACATCCCTTACCTTAAGCTTGACCTCCATATGGGGATGGAGGGGCTTCTTCGGACTTGAAGGAACAGGACTGAATTTCCGAACCAAGAGTTTGCAACACGGCAAAAATATTATGTAGAGTATGACCAATATAAAAGGTGCTGCAACTAGCCATCCCAACAACTACGAAAGAAGAAAAGAAATTCCGTGAGATGGCGTTTGTTTTTTTACTTAATACTGAACATAACTTTTGTTCTTAATAGTGCTTAATAAGAATAAGTAATTAGTCATTTGTTTTTTTCTATAAAAAATCATTTTTTTTATTTTTATCTAAATTGAGACAATCGATTTTTAAACTATATATGTTTTTATTTAATTAGCATGAAACGGATCATGGGAGTTTATATTGAATCATAAAGAATATGATTTTCTTATATTATAATATATGGTTTTTTCTTAATAGAAAAAACATTCAAAAAAGTTTAAAAACCAAATGTTTTGGCTTTTTCTATTCTCAAGAAAGAGTTTCAAAGATTCAAAGAATAAAGCTCATAAAAGTTTAAAACAAATTAAATATATTGAATGCTGAAAGCTATTTAACTTTCAACAAAAAGTCAAAAAACAAACGCCACCTAAGATCTTGCAAATTCAAATAAAGAAAGGTGTAATATCAAAACTCTACAATTTCTAATAAGAAATTGGATAGAATGTTTGTGTGGATGTTATTTAGTCGATTCAATAAGAAGTTATATAAAGTAGGCCCAACAATTTCCTAAATAATTACACATTCTCTGGCCACACATCTCTGCGATCTTTTCAAATTAATTTGCTCCCTTTCAATTCAAAGGGGTGATTTGATTAAATGACCTTTTGAAACCCCAATTCTTGAAATGACCTTTTGAAACCCCAATTCTTGAAATGTGACCCTTCTTCTATTTTTGGCCAGATTTGAACAAAAATGTCATTCTAATTTTCTTGCAAAAATAACCCTATCTTTCAAGAGACAAAATAAATACATGAAATAGTGAAAGGCATTTTTGTCTAACATGAGTTATTTTTCAAGAAAAAACATGGGAGATGTTAGATTCACAAATTTATGAGTATTTGATGTCTTTTAACCAAATATTTCTTGATTATTAAACAAATCCTGAGTCCTTTACTTAAAAAGAATCATCTTTATCTACCATTTTGCAAGTCATATTCTGGGATCCCTTAAAATTGCTTAGTTGAAAGAGAAAGCTAGTATCTTGTGGAAATAGTAAGTGACAACTCACTGCATGAACTATACCAGTACTTCAAGCATGGCTGGTCAAACTTTTCTAGCATCAGATGTCAATGGAAAATGAGGTCCACCGGAAATAACTTCACCAAAGCGCAAGAAGGGAACCACCAGACTAGAATAGAACATGGTAAAACAATTAGAACATATAGCTGGTAAACAAAACAAAAGCCTAAATATGAAGAGGGCAGCATCCATGGACAAGCATGTACATGTATTAGACAAACACCAGATGTGCCTAAAATTGTAAAACGAAGCTTGAAATTGAGGCTTTTCAAACTTTTTGTCAGCATCCATTTTTAAGTTATTTGTACATTGTCGCCTTACCATTTTTTATGCTAATGCTCTATATAAGGTAGCAAGTTGTGTCCTACTCATTAAAGTGTATAGATGTAGATTGTGGGTCCTAACTCAGAAGTTCAAGACATGAAAATTGGTTGTTTAACATGATATCATAGCCTTATTTGGTGAAATGTCAAGTTTTTGAACCACATCATTGCATACTTATTTACCCAATTTATTAAGCACAAAAATAACGGTCACACAGGAGGGTGCATGATATACATTGTAGGCCCAAATTCTACAAGTTTAAGCTGTTAGGAAAATTGATTATCCAGCACAACTAACTAAGTCATTTTTATTATTCCAAAATTCAAATTTTTTCAAATAACTGGTTAATCCATTGGGCAGTTTCCATAAACATACTTGAAATTTATAACCCAGCAAATATAATATGGAAAACAAAAAAGGAACAAAATTGATTATCCAGCACAACTAACTAAGTAATTTATTCCAAAATTCAATTTTTTTCCAAATAACTGGTTTTAATCCGTTGGCCAGTTTCCATAAACATACTTGTAACTTAAAACCCAGCAAAAATAATATGGCAAACAAAAAAGGAAAAATCATATGAATTAACCTCCGAGTGACGAAGTTAAGTAGCTAAACAAATAAACTACACAAAAGCTAAAAAGTAAAGAATAATGGATGAAATATGCAGTAAACCAGGTAATGCACAGTAATGAAAAAATATAATGTGGGTTTTTTAAAAAAGAAAATTAGGAAATAAAAAGATTTTTTTGTGCCAAATTAAACTTTTGAATTAGGTTCTATCTAAGAATCCATGCCAAATCCATGTTATATATTTGCATCCAAGCAACTTTAATTTCACATTTTATCTAACTTTCTAATAAACAAATAAAAGTATAACTTTAGATATGAACATCATACTAAAAATAGAATTGTACCTGTTAGAGAAATGCTTTAAAGGAAATTGCCCTTAGCACTTATTGTACATATTACATATTATTTAATATGAAAGGCATCTTCATTAATTTGATATTCATATGTTGAATTGATTTAGATCTGTAATTGAATTAATGAAGTCTATGACACATAACAAAACATGAAGGAAATCATGAAGAGATTATGATAATAAGATTCCTATCATGTGCAATTATATTAGTATAAAAAATATCCTTAGTCATAGGATCAACGAGACTAGACATTGTTGATCCAGACATACTAGCATATGTCATACTCCTTGATTGGATCAAATAATGGATGTTATAAACTGTGATGACGAGTTAATAAGAGTTGACATGTGGATGCTTGCTAAGAATAGCTAAGTACATCGAAGACCTGCTATGAGACAATCATATGGACTATCTATTATATGTAGATAATTGTCTCATCATAGCAATGGTGCAAGTATCCTTAGACTTGAGGTACTTAAGGTATATCTTGGATACTAATTATGTACTTAGACTTCATTCCTTGTTGCCTTTCAAAGGCCGCCCATAGGGTCGTGATTGGGTACAGCTTGAGGTGTTCAAAGGTAATTGAGTTACCAACAAGGGATTCGTCACTCCCAATATTGGGAGAGTATACCTATGGCCTCTTGTCAAGATCATTACTCGAGAATCTCTAGTCATAGTGGAAATTTCAATAAGAGTATCTTCAGGTGCATAACTAATAAGTAATGAGTCCGAGGACAAGATCAAATATCACTTGGGCTAGATGTGGCGTAGCCAGTCTAATGAAAGTTACACCTTGTTCATGCTCTGAACCGAGTGGGGTATAGATTGGTGAAAGGACGAATTACGTTGTAATTGTCTATGGAAGGGTTAGCAGTCAGACCACTAACTCTCCAGTAAATTAGAGGTCAAGATGTGTCGCTAGATACCACTCATGACTTGCTTAGATTCACTAGTTGAATCAAGTGGTCAACATAATCGAGAATCTAATGAGTCACACACTTAGAAGTGTGTGGGGCTAATATAAACCGGATTTGGATGTGATCCAAATATGAAGGAAGTTAATCTATGGAATGGAATGTTACGATATTAGTGGAATCCCGGGATCAAAAACCCTAACTAAGAAACAAAACAGGTTTGGGCTTGTACATGGGCTAAAGGGCCATGAGGGAACACACCATAACGCATAAAGATGCGTGTAGCCTATCATCTCTTAAAGAAAGTACTTTGGACATTTCTCTAAGGGTAAGTGGGTTTTTCTTATAAATAGAACTCATGAGAAACCCTAACTCAAGAGAGAAGGTGTTTACTTTACTTATTTCTCAAAAGAGTGTTCTTGAGTGTGAGAGGGTGTTCTTGAAGAAGAACACACTCTTCTTGAGATTTGAGTGTCAAATCATCAGGTTTTTGGCTTGCCTCTTCAAACATCTAGACTCAAGCAGCATTGAGCTTCATTTTGTAGGACCATTGCCTTGGAGGTTACTTCCGCCCACTTTCATGTGGATATTGTTATAAACCAAGGATGCGCTTGCTTCGGGCTGCTACGATCACCCTCTCTGGATCGCTTTACACCGACGTGAGGTATAAATCCCGCATCCTCTTTGTTTTGAATTGACTTGATGCCTCGAGGGATCCTTTTGGGTGGTTTTTGAAGAATGTTTTTGTTGTTTCCGCTACTTTGGCATGAGTTGCCTCTTTCAAAACCCAACAGTACCCTATGGCTAGAAACAACGAGCAACATAAGAGAAATGATATGACTTCACATAAAAGAAACATCAATTTACCTCAACTCTATTGGAGTAGCAATGAAATTAGCAAGCATCACACTTGGGGAATGACAAAGAGATCCAAGCAATGCAATCGCCATTGCACACAGAAACACAGTTACTCCTGTCATTAACAAAATTAGCTAAGACTATGATGTAATCCAAGACATCAAGTTACATTAAGTAGCTTTATGCATCCATATCATACGAACAAAGCATAATTGAGCACATGATTAATGAACTAACTCACTGGTAATGCATGTTCACCAATTCTGATCAATCAGCACAACCACTTAATTTTTTTAAAATAAGCATAGAAGGAGCGAAAAATGCCTAAGCAAAAACAACGGCCTTCTATAAATAAGAGAAAATGGCAAGATATATTAAGTGAGAAGAAAAAGGTATGCAAACACAACAATTCAGATTTGGGGAGTTATAGATTCTAACATCATTTTAGAAAACATCTAAAACCAACTAAAAAAATTAATTTTCATCTGAGTGGGTCTAACCATGCAAGAAGGGAGAACAGGAACAAAATGAGAGAAACAAGCTTGCTGTAGAACTCTGATCTACAAAAGTTGTTTTCTACCGCACCTCTTTCAATCAGTTAAGATATAGAAGTAGAAAGAACATCCATCTATTACTTGCTTGATGGCACTTTCACATTATTATCTTCATTTATTTTGTAGCCAGACAATTCTGGTAGGTATCTTTCATGAAGAGTAATTCACTAGAGAAGTGAAAACAGCACATGCAATAATGGAAGAGAACTCAAAAGAAGCAAATGCAAGAATAAAAAAAGGAAAGCAAAACAGGGATTTGAGAAGGTTTACAATGAAAAATGAATTTATAATTTCAAAAATCTGGAGTTCTCATTTCTGATGGTAGTTATAATGATGCACCTAAATGCATAAAAGGGAATGTGGGGATTAAACCTCAGATACCCAGACTACTCTCAGTGCTTGCTTTGCAACTCCAGAACATCTACAAAAGCATTCTCAACGTCGTTCAAGGAAAAGCCTTTAAAAAAATAAAAAATAAAAAATAAAAATAATGGGAGGGAAGAAGAAAAGCATCAGTATCCACAAGTTCTAGGCAATGATCGACAAAGTTAATCCTTGAACCAGCCTTTTCAGTTACACATTGAACACCAATCCACAACAACCCAATTCTAGGCTGTGAACAGCATTTCCGGCCAAACAGCCACCCTTAGTCCTCTGAATATAATTTTCACTAGAAGTTACAATTCTGCCAAATGATTAAAGACCCACATTCTCTTAAAGTTCAAAGACATCGAATGGCATCAAAATATCATAAAATTTGCAATACAAAATCGAGATATCATCTGGATGCACTCAGTTCATATAGTTGAAGTAAGGGTCAAGATTGTTGGAAACTGCTAGAACAACAAAATAATATTTCAGACAAATAATTTTTATTAATTGATAAAGTTTATTGCAACTAAATAAAATTAGAAAATGCCCAGAACCTGCATACCATATAGGAAATACTCCCAAAGTAATCCCAAGAGCTGCAGAGAAAGCCAACTGCTTCGGCTCCGTCCCCCTAAAAAATGAACCCAATTTCTCATCAACACCGCAAAAAATGATCATGAAGAAATCGGCACCTCAATCATTTGGTACCAAATTTTGGATCAAACAGCAAACATTTCAAAATCAATCTAAATAGATAACATCAGAAGGCAGATTATAAGCAACACATAATAATCCAACGAGGCTGACATATTAGCATTGAAAGAGTTGAGCATGCTAAGCAGCTGAAATACAATGGTGTTTGCAGTCTTTTCCCCCTAAAGAATTATATTTTTCAACTCTTTTTCAATCGCTGAAGAGTTTGCATTTCTCAAATCTAGTACATCCACGACTTGTGGAAATATCTCATCTTCAGGAGATCTCCAAAAAACCAATCCTCGAAAGCAGGTCAACAATTTTCCGATACAGAAAACAGTTCTAGATTCCCCAACAAGACAGGCCCTAATCAATCAAGCATTTCGATTGAAACAAAATACAAAGAAACACACTATTCAAGTCCAAACCTTGAACTGACGACACAGAAACATATTACAAAATGATTGGAAGTACTTCAATATCGCCAAATCCTAATCAACCGAAAGAGAAAAACAATGACCTGCGGAGGATTTGGAGAAGAGGATCGACGATCTTCTTATTGAACCAAGGGCCAACTCCGATCATCGAGGGGGAAACCGGCATTTTCTCGAGAAAACTCCGCCCAATTTCACCGGAATTAATGAACCAATTGTAGTTTAGGTTTTTCAAGATTCGTCTTCTTTAAAATTCCCCGGTGGATAAGAAACGAGACAATTCTAGATTCAGGCAGTATTAAATTTCCTCCTGAAACAGGAGTCGATTCTCTAGAAATGGAATCATTTAAATTTCGTGAGGCTGACACAAAGACTGTTTTTAAAGAATAAATTTTATTTTATTTATTTGATTTGATTTCACTTTACTTTGCATTTATTTTATTTGTAATTTTTAACAGCATGAATGAGGTTTGCCACGGTGGAAGGAAGAGGCTCTTTTCAAATAATAATAATAATAACTTTTTTATATGAAATTAATTTTCTTTATTTTTATTGAGGGTGAGAAACTTTAGTTACAAAATAATAAATTCAAATTGAAACCTTGGATGCGTCCCTTCTTGTGTTTTGCTTTAAAACATTGATCTTTGTACCACAAGAGAGGCTAAATTACCTTTATTTAAAAGGAAATAAAAGCAATGCTTTGATTTTTCTTATATTTAAAAATAATTATAATTATCTGTCCATCTAAATATTTATTATAAATTTAACTAAAAACTTATGGCTTCAATTTTTCAATTGTTTTATGAACATTCACATCCAAAAAAAAAGTGTTGGAAATGTTTCATGTCTTTCAAAACAATTTGTTTATTACTTCTTCAAAAGAAAAAATCGAATCCCCTTTCGGGTTCATCCTCATACATTATATACCAATCACATACTGACGAATCCATGACAAGTAATTATGAGCTACCAATTTTCTTACGTTACTCATTAATTTATACATTAACTACTACATTACATTAACTGCATCGTAACGCTTGTCGAGGTGGACAGCAACTCGTGCTCCACTCACTTTATCTCCGAAGCCCGAGGGGTCTTGTTTACTCGAGCATCCGATCTCATCCACCTCGATGCCCAAGGTGGTTGAACTGGTAGTATGCCTGACCTTCCTGCCTGTCAAGCTCAAGTCCCTCATACGATTATCTCGCGATCGAGTTCAAGTCACTCACGTGACTATCACATGAGCCAGGCTTGTCCCGATTCCACTCAAATTTCTAAAGATAATTTCAAACCATTGGGGTTGGAATGGCGATAGACCTTTTCGCTATTCGCTACAAGCAAAGACAAAGCTCCCATTTGCTCATCACTTGTCAGGAACAAGCGGTCATTCCGATTAAGTCAGTGGCCTTTGCCTCGCTGTTCAATACAATTACTACATTTAATGGCGCTTTTGAATATCCCGCTCAAATCATGACTTGGATTATAAATATTTTAAAAGACTGCTTTGGGAAGTTTCTCGCTTGTGCAATCGAAGAAGTGTTTGAGTTGTTCATCTCTTGTATTTCTACATTCACACTGTTATAAATTTCTCCATTTCACTAGTTCCTTCTACGCGTCCGACAACCACTATCCTACAACCGTTTTTCAAGGCAATGAACTGTAAGTGAGAAGATCAATGATCTATTTTTCTTTTAGAGGCTCATCGTTTGGTGGACTCATTATCAATTCTCTCATTAGGGTTTTTTTTTTTTTTTTTTGGTTTCCTCCCCTATGGCCGGAAGAGTTACCTTGGTTGATTTTCCGTGCATCAGATTTGTGATGCAGGCACTCGTAGGATGACCTATGGAGGAGACTATGGGTCAGATGGGTGAAGAGCCAGCCTTCTTCCTCATCTAGGGCATCTAGGGAGGTTCTCTCAAGCGCCGACGTTAACGGATTCATCACTTGGATTAGACCTGTTGGGGAGTCTCGGGCGAATGCCTTCTAGAATAGATTCTCCTTTCCTTCGTGTGTCCGCACCTCATTTTCGTCCTTAGGGCCTCAGTTTATGGTCTGAACGAATGGGGACTTAGGTGTGATGAACTCCATTTACTAGTCGTAGATCCACATCAGTGAGGCGCTAAGTTTCCCCCTTCTCCCACTAATTCACCAATTCCTACACTTCACTCGACTCCACCTTGTCCGTGTTCTGTTGGGTGTGAGTGTGTAAATAAGAAGCACGGGCTACAATTGGGTTTGGAGGAGGTGCTCTATGCCTACAATCAAGCAAAGATAACCCTAGTATTACCTTATTAAGCACGTAAAATCACAGAACCAGTGACAAACTTGTCAACATTAGCAAAATAATTCATAGGGCAATGTGTTGATATCCAACACTTGGGGATGCGCTAGGGATCCCATGCTCCAAGAGTTTCCGATGAACACCGATCCTGCTATAGGTTGGGCATATGTAACATCCCGAAATATACCCTGTGCCAGCTTGACTCGTTTGCAAGATATTAAAAGTTAAATATGAATTTTCTAAATAAATTAGAGACTCTAATTAATTGAGCTAAGGGTAAAGTGGTAATTTACCACTTGAGGACCCAAAGGTAATAAAGCCAAAAGATAGGATGCCAAAATAGAAATTTAATAAGAGATGGGATTAAAAGCAAATATAGAAAAGATGAAATAGAAATATAAGAGAATAAAGGGCTTAAATGCAATTATGAAAAGTTAAAGTCAAAAATGGATTTTTGCTTGAAGGCCAAACATGGCCTTAACTAAACCCATTTGGATAAGACCAAATTTGGTCTCCAAAAAGAGGGAGAAGAAACCGTAGAGAGAGAGAGGGAAGAGCAAAAGGAGAAAAGGAGAGAAGAAGAGGAAGAGGAAGAGAAGAAGAAGAGAAGAAGAGGAAAGCAAAGCAAAGAGGTATGGAACTTTAGTTTTTTGTATGGAACTAGCCTTGATTATGCATCCTATGAATTTTGTATGGAATTCTAGAAAAGATTATGAGTTCCAAATCTAGGGTTTGTTAGGATTGCATCCTAACCAAAGATATATTGAAGAAGGTTGGTAAAAACTATAAATCCAATAAGAGAAAGCAGGGAACTTTCCTGGCGTTGGATTCACGGTTAAATGACAGCACCTATTGTGGTTTAGAATAAACCCTAACAAACTTTGGGTTTAGCTTGTGTTTAGTTAAGACCCATATTGGAATGATCTTTGGAGGAATCTGCGAGCACTCAAGCAAAGATATGTAAATCCAGCATTTAAATTGAAGAAAAAAGAGATTACAAGAGACATAAGGAAGTGATCGAGAGCGCGTGTTTGAAGTATAGAATTGATTCGGGGTATCAAAGTATGGAAAATAGGTGAAAAACACCATCTCCGGGCATTTCAGGTTCTACCCAGAGAACTTAAGTCCTACCCCAGAACTTCGTTACCGGTCGATTTTACAAGTCCTACCTAAGAGTAGTTAAGTCCTACCGGTAGAACTTATTCCGGGTTTTCCGCTCTGACCAGTTTTCTTATTTTGGCCATAACTTACCCATTTCTTATCCGACGGAAGATTCAAGTACAATTAAAATAGACTTCAAGGAGAACAAAACTTAAAGAGAAGGAATCTCCAAATGCTGACTCTAGATAGCCCAAAAATTCACTCAAAGTGGGGCTATGTGCAAGCCCATTTCCTGCACCTGTTAATCATAGAATAGTCCGAAAGAGCCACGTAACTCGAGTTCCTGTTCGAATTGGGTGGGATTCCAAATGAATAGAACCCTTAGTACCTTAGCTTTAAATGAGTATAAGGACATAGTGTCAAAATATTAAGTTAAGGCCCCGGAAAAATGAGTGATACAAACAGTCCCGAGAAAAATCGGTAAAATGACTAGTTGGCATGAAAATGCCATAACTTTAATTTGGATGATCCGATTGGATGGATTCCAATTCCTAAGTAAAATAGATTCATAGAGGAATAAGAAAATATGAATGAGGTGTGATCTCATACATCATACTTCATAAGTATATGAAGTGCTATGTAATAGCCATGAAACAAGAAAAATATAGAAAAGGCAATATGTATAGATATGTTCATAAAACATGAATATGATATTAATATAGGATATGTCATAAGATATGATAGGTATAAGTCATAAGATATGATAAGATATGATAGGACATGTCATAAGATACGATAGTCTAAAGTACACTAATGAAAGGCACATATGAATATAAGATTATATGTTATCAACATATGATTGTCATACATAAACGAATAGATGAAACATGATAGAAATATAGAAAGTATATGAATAGATAAAGACATGACAGGAATATGTAAATGATAGGAATATATGATAGACATACCGAAATGAATAAGAGGAAACATGCTAGGAACACATGATAAGAAAGGCATAAATGATAAGAACGATAGAGATAAGCAAAAGATGACAAAGCATAGGAATGAGAACAATTGCATAAATGATAGGTACATATATGAAAATGTGAATGAGTGAAAGCCTACATGATAGGATTATAGAAAGTACGCGGATAGCTAAATTATGATAGAAATGTATTAATGATATAAAGAGATATGAATATAGAAAGCTATATATGAATATAAGGATTACAAGAGTGTATAGATGCATTCATGAAATATGATGGCATAAAACTAAAAGATAGAAAAGATAAGTGAATATATGTATTATATATATATATGAGAACCGAAATGTGAAACTACAGTTATGAGAACTAATACAGAGTAAAGTAATGATAGTATATATGCATAAGCAAATATGATAACAATAGTTATTCATGCTTATGAGATATGTACAGAAAATGTAATAAAGCTGATTGTCTGCTTAGGACCTGGTAGAGGGATAGATAGACATGCTTATGGAAGATGATGTCGCGAAGATATCTACGTATTTAGATATCGAGGCCCCGTTGTCGATGATATGATCCTGCTGGACAAAAATACTCAAGAAGTACTACCACACAATGTATTGTGAGATCACCGTCAGATAATGATAGTACCTTCGTACCGATAGCATATGACATAGGTCACCGTCTTCGTACAAAGGATTTTATACCTTCTCGTGAGCACATACAAAGATCACTATTTCAGATAAAGGATATAATTTTCGGTACAATATAGTTTCCCATCCTCTCAAGGTATTCAGACATGAAACCAAAAAGGAAATGATATGTATAGAACATATGACATGATATGAGAAGCATAACACTGCTATGCGATGAAAGTATAGACAGTTACAAGAACAAGAAGTACAGTATAATTTGATATGAAAATAAGTATATGAACTCAAGAAAAGTAATGAAAGTATATGAAAGCACAAAGTAGATGATAGATAGAATATGAATAAATAACATAGTGCCAGCATGAATATGTATGTATGAAAGTATAGATATAACATATGTCAAAGACATAGAATAGAGACTGACTTACAATATGAAAAAGACTGTAGACGTAAAAGACATATGAAAGAACAAGATATGCAAAGTATAAGAATGTGTAGATAAACGCATGATAGTATATAAGATAGGTTATATGAAAGTATATGAGACATGAAAGCATAGGAAACTCAGGAAGAATATGATACAAGCAAGAAATAAGACGAAATAGATCAAGTATACGTATATAAGCAAGGGACAAGAAATAGCAAAGTAATCTAGAATAGATAAGGAATGATATGATATACGTAATAAGACAAAGAATGCAAATAAAGACATGAATTGAAAGATGAAAAAGACATAGACTAGACACATGACAAGTATAGGAATGTGTAAAGTATTCGAAATAGGATTACATAAGAAGTATAAATAAAGGAGATGTCAAAGACATAGAACATGAAATAGAAAAGATTGACATGCAATAGAATATAAGATGAAAAGTAATCAGTTATAGGAATATGTTTAGAGATATATATAATGCATATATAAGCTTCTCAGGATACGCTATCGCGGTCAGTCTACGTTTATGTTCCCACTAAGCGTAAAGCTTAAGACGGTGTTCAATCCGTGTGCACAGGAGGTAAGACAAGATAGAGGACAGACATCTCCACACGCAGCAGCTCGACTCGTAGATAGGTGCTCATCGCCACGCTCCGCAATTTCCTAAGTTTTGTAATAGTAAAATTGTAATAGTACAAGTAAAGGGACTTCAGATATGTGTATTATTGTGATGGATATCACTCTGGGTGGTAGTTCTTTGTATGTATAAAATGATTTTTGTTTTTACGTAAATTATTTGTATACCCGTACAAAAATAAACTGAAAGAACAGTCAATAAGAGTCCCAAGAAAGTATATAGATATAGTATGGGATAGCATCACGCCCGACTTTTGCCTCGATCCGCTAACCCAAGCCCGCTCTGCCTGGGGGCGTGACAAAGATAGGTATTTCCCGTTTGTTTTGTCAAGTGGGGTGGACCTTCCTTAACCTTGATTGTCTACGCACAGGTGCCTTGGGTCGAGGTAAGCTCATTGAGGACCTGAGTTCGTCCATTTTCAACTCCTTGGTCAAGGTTTTGACCCTCCCAAGCTCCGTAAGGGACTTTAGATTCCTTCTCACTCCAACCAACCTTCGGAAGGTGTTCAACCAGCCCAAGGAGTTCATTGTCCCGAAGGTTCCCCACCTCAATTTTGAGAGATTGAGGGACGCCCGAGCTAGGGAGTGTGTTCTATCGCCCCTTTTGTCCCGCATTTAGGCGGCGTCCAAGGCCTAAACCCAATGGGCAACCAAGGATATGGTCATTGGTGACGATTTCCTGCTCCCCCCTCCTCACCGTCGTGACACACAAGCTCGGTTGAAGAGGCCGAGGGAGCTGGAGGCGGAATGCGTGTCCAAGCTACGGCTCTACAAAGGTCGTCCCAAGCTGGGGGAAGATCCTTTATCTCTCGGCATAGGGAGGCTACCCGGGAGGCCCCTCAGGCTGCTATCACCACATAACGTGTAACACCCCAAATTATACCCTAGTAGTTTTATGATATGTTTAGGGTATAATAAAAGTCAAATTTTTATTTTTCGAAAATTTAAGTGCTAAGTGTGAAAAAGGGTAAACAAGTAAATTGTTAAATTAGAGACTTAAGGGACATTATGTAAGAAGATTATATGCTATTGTTGGAATTGTGATAAGTGATTTGCAAATGAAATAAACATGGAGGATTAAAATGCAAAAAGGAAAAATTGGGTCAAATCCCATAAGACAACAAGTTATCTTTTAGATTGAGAATTTACTTTGTTTGTGAGCTGGTGGCATATGATTTGTGAGAAGAAGCCAATTTGGTCAGCTTCTTCATTTTCTTGAGTTCTACTTGTTCAGTAGAGGAAAGGAAAGCTACTTTGAAGCTTTCAAGAAATCAAGGTTAGGAAAAGTAAAACCCTAACTCGTTTGGTATATTGGGTTTTGTTAGTTTGAATTGGGTTTGGAAGTTCAAGGCATCAAGGTGAGAAAATTCTCCAACCTCCTTCCTTGTTATGTGTGTGTTAGGAAACAATCATAACTCCTTTGTTATGTGTGTGTTAAGAAAACCCTAACTCTTCGAAACATGTGTTTTTGGTTGGCTTGAGTTGGGTTTTGTGATTTGGTTTGAATTTGTTTTGTTTTGGATTTGGATGTGTCCGGTGAAATAGGGCAAAAATGCCTCATTTCCGGAAGCTCGATGTCTTAACTCCTAGGTGAAGGAGTGCTCACCTAGGAGAGTCCCCAGCCGCCTACGCAACCAGACCATATTCTCGACCCCACTGCCCGCCTAGGCGAGGATGCCTCGCCTGTGCGAACCACTCACCCTGGGCAAGCTCGCTTGCCTAGCGAACCCGTCGACAAAAGCTTTGCTCTTGCCTCTTTCTCTCGCTCTCGCTTTTTCTTTCTATTTTTATAAAGCCTAAACAAATGTTATAAAAACTAGTATAAAAAGCTCTAAAACACATATAATTGTAGGCCTACTTAACACCGGATAGTGAATGAATATGCATCGTCATTTGCTTCAAGACTTCAGATAAATACAATGCACACTTCGCTTCGTGACAGCATCGCTTGATTAGTGCTAGTAAGAATTTCAAGATAGTGTTACTCAAGACTCGCTTTATGTTGTGCACGCCCTGCTCGTCGACACTTCCTGTCCAATACCATACCGCACCTTCAAGTACCTATTGCGGCTACGCTCCTTTCATTCATCAAGCATTGTCTATGCATGCAAACATTTATATGATAAGTATCTGAATAATGAACAATATGAAAACAAAGTAAGTCAACTCTGATGCTAAGGCATATCTTAGTTATGTATTGTAGTGTACCTACGGGTACTTTCTGTTATGAAATTCCTGATAAGTACTCCTACGGGAGATATGAATACTTTGACATGTAAATTATCTTAAATGTATATTGTAATTAAGGACCAATAGAAGTGGTCATATCTGTTATCTGTTTTCCCACTAAGCTATAAGCTTAGCATATGTGTTTCATCCGTGTAGGTACTGAAGAAGTCATCAGAGACATCCCGCATTCGTCAAGGCCAACACAACAGTAGGAGTCTTTTTGATGTAGGTCCCCGAATTAGTTTTCTTTTAATGAAAATGTAAATTTAATAATTTGAGATAGTGGAACTTGTGTAAATACAAGTAGTTGGACTCAGGTATATATGTACAAGACAATTTAAACACCACTATGGTGGTAGTTTTACAAGTTTATGTCTTCATGAAATATGTTTGAAATGGGCCCACTAATGTCAGGTTAATAGTTTTCTGTTCTGTGTGACGTCCCCTCACTTGACGTGGTCGAGGGAAGAAGCGTTACAGTTTAGTTGGTATCAGAGCCTAGGTTTAGGCGTTTCTGGAAAACTATTTAGTTTAAAATGTACCTACATAGTAATGTGTTTGGCCTAATGTGGATGTCCTTGTTTTGTATATTGACTATAATGAACCAATCCCAAGACGCTATGGAGGAAACAATTGAAAGCGTCAATCCTTTGGACCTTGATCCATTTGTCTTTGGTCCGTCTGACTCAACTGGAAGTGAACATGTGTCAACCAAAGCGTTGTTAAAAATTTCTCAGGATATGGCAAGAGTCTTATATCAACTCATGGCCCTTAGAGCTTCAATTGATTCGATAAGAAAGCATGGAGTAGAATAATTCCACAGTACAAGTTTGGAAGAGTTTGAAAAAGCTGAGTTTTGACTTGAGAAATCAAGCAAAGGCTTTGATCAAGTGGAATGTCCCCTCCCGAACATGACCAAATGTGCGGTCTCACTTCTGCAAGGTGCAACTTATGATTGGTGGAAGTTAGTTCTAAGAAATCCACTGCTTCCAAACCCAATTTCATGAGACTTCTTTGTCCAAGAGTTTTAGACAAAGTATGTCACCGATGATTATAGAGAGATCAAGTGGAAGCAATTCCTGAATCTGAAACAGGGATATCTGACAATGGCGGAGTATGAGAAAAAGTTTAGCGACCTAGTGGGTATAAACTGCAACTTCAGCCTACTAAATTTTTCGATGTGTGATGCTTTGAGGATGGCCTAAATAGTCTATAAAAGGTACTTATAGTTGTTATGATCATTACAGTGGTGAATTTCTATCACCGTACAAGCGGCTATGAAAATTAAGAAACTTAAATGGATAATATCAGAAAGAAAATTAGAGAGAAAGCTCTGCAGGTAGTTCCTCCCTCGTGCAAAAGAGCCAGAGAGTCCTGCCAAATCAAGCATACAGTTCCCGCTTACTGTGAGGTAGAAGGCAGGGACCTACAATGACATCAAGTTCTGGTAAAGGCACTTCAATCGAACAAAGGAAAAGAATTGAATGCCTACACTACCACAAACATCATTCTGGTATTTACAGGTGGTTGATTGGGGGTTGTTTCTGATGTGGAAGCACAGGCCATCTTATAGTGAACTGTCTATGAGGATCTAGAACTTCTAGAAATCCTCAAGGAAGTAGCATAGGAGGATCAAATGTATCTCCACCGACTCATGGTAGGGGTAGAGGGCGAGGTAGTTCAGGGCAACAGAGAAGAAGTATTGCATCAGAAATAGTAAATCGCCCTACTGCTACTGTAACACCCCAAATTATACCCTAGTAGTTTTATGAAATGTTTAGGGTATAATAAAAGTCAAATTTGTATTTTTCGGAATTTTAAGTGTTAAGTATGAAAAAGGGTAAAATGGTAATTAGCCAATTAGGGACTTAAGGGACATTATCTAAGAAGATTATATGCTATTGTTGGAATTTTGATAAGTGATTGGCAAATGAAATAAACATGGAGGACTAAATGCAAAAAGGAAAAATTGGGCCAAATCCCATAAGACAACAAGTTGTCTTTTAGACGGGAATTTCTCATTCGGGGGTTTCGAGAGCTAAAGTACACATTTCAGGGGAGAAGAAGTCAATTTGGTTGTTTTATCTTCATTTGCTTTGGAGTTTTATTTGTTCAAGCAAAAAGGCGAACCCTCTTTTTGGCAGACTTTGTTCTTGCCTTTTTTTTTGCTTATTTTGCTTTCTATGTTTATAAAGCCTAAACGAATGTTATAAATACTAGTATAAAAGCTCTGTAATATAATCGTAGCCCGCTTTAAGACCGGACAGTTGAATGAATAGACACGCTTCATTTAGTGCTTCAAGACTGGTCTAGCAACTTAATATCTCTTGCTTTCGTGTGACAGCATCGTTTAATTGCTACAAGACTTCAAGATAGCTCCTAATTCAGGTCACGACATGTCTATTGCTGGGCTTCTGGGCACTTCAAGTAGTATCAGTGACCGCACCTTTAGGTACCTATTGTGCTACGTCCCTCTCATTCATTATTACTTGTCTATGCAGGCAAACATTTATATGATAAGTATCTAAACAATGAAATATATGAAAACAAAGTAATCAACTCTAATGCTAAGGCATATCTCGGTTCTGTATTGTAGTATACCTACGGGTACCTTTTGTTAAGAGATTTATGTTATGTACTCCTATAGGAGATATTACTCTGATATGTGAATTATTTTAAATGTATACTATGATTGAGGAGCATTAGAAGTTGTCATATCTATTATTTGTTTTCCCACTAAGCTTGAAGCTTAACACGAGTGTTTCCTACGTGTAGGTACTGAAGAGGTCGTTAGAGACATCCCTCATTCGCCAAGGCCAACACAGCAGTAGGAGTCTTTCTGATGTAGGTCCCAGATTTAGTTTTGTTGTAATGAAAATGTAAATGTAATATTTTGAGATAGTGGAACTTGTGTAAATACAAGTAGTTGGATTCAGTATATGTACATGACAATCTAAACACCACTATGGTGGTAGTTTTACAAGTTTATGTTTTCATGAATATATGCTTGAAATGGGCCTACTAATGAAGAAATTGGCTTCTTCTCCCACAAAGTAGAACTCCCACAAACCGTATGCCCAAGCTCTCCAAGTAGAACTCCAAAGAAAATGAAGAGAAAACAACCAAATTGGCTTCTTCTCCCACAAACCTATGCCCTAGCTCTCCAAACCCCAAAATGAGAAATTCCCAATCTAAAAGACAACTTATTGTCTTATGGCATTTAGCCCAATTTTTCCTTTTTGCATTTTAATCCTCCTTGTTTATTTCATTTGCAAATCACTTATCATAATTCCAACAATAGCATATAATCTTCTTACATAATGTCCCTAAAGTCCCTAATTGGCTAATTACCATTTTACCCTTTTTCACACTTAGCACTTAAATTTTCGAAAAATACAAATTTGACTTTTATTATACCTTAAACATATCATAAAACTAATAAGGTATAATTTGGGGTGTTACAATCCTCCCCCCTTAAATGAATTTCGTCCTTAAAATTAATACCTGAATGGAAGAGTTGCTGATACTGTGCCTTCATTGTCGATTCCGGCACCCAAGTTGCTTTCTCCATACCGTGGTGTTGCCAAAGCATCTTTATCAGAGGAACTTGTTTGTTCCTCAATTGTTTTACTCACGAGCTAGAATGGTCTGTCTTTCATCATATGAAGTCCTATTGTACTTTCTATACATCTCAGACTAACAAGATGTACGATTCATCATAACGGTATTTTCAAAGCATTGAGACATGGAATACATTATGTAATTTAGACAACTCCAAAGGGAGAGCCAAACGATAAGCTACTGGTCCAAGTCTTTCTAAGATCTCATAAGGTCCAATAAACCTTTGACTCAATTTCCCTTTCTTTCCAACCGTAGTATCTTCCTCCACTCGCGATACTTTCAAGAAAACCTTATTCGCCGACTTCAGACTCTATGTCTTTTCTTTCGTATCTACATACGACTTTTTCATCACTAGAAGCTTTTAACCTTTGTCAACACCAAACTTTTTTCTCCGGCTCTCTTTCACTATGTCAGGACCAATTACTTTATACTCATTTAGTTATGTCCAACATACAAGGGTTCTATATTTCCTACCATACAAAGCTTCATAAGGGGCCATACCAATGCTAGACTAATAACTGTTATAATAGGCAAATTCCATAAGGGGAATATACCTATCCTAATCCTAGGAAACCCAGCACACAACCTCAAGCATGTCCTCTAACACTTGAATCACTCTTTCGTGATTATGTACGAAACCAGGATGAAAGACTGCACTAAAATTCAGCCTAGCACCCAAGGTCGATCGTAATTTTTTCTAAAACCTTGACGAACTGTGATCGCGATCGACACTATTGACGCTTGAATCTCATGTAATCGACAATCTCATTCACATACGCTATACTATCCATCCATGGAATACTTGAGCCGACCGTATGAAGTGAGCAGACTTTGTGTGTCCTGTCGACAATTACCCATATCAATCATGTTTTTAGCGTAGGGAAAACCAGACACAAAATCCATAATAATATTGTCCCATTTCCATTGTGGAATTGGGATGAGATTTAACAGACCGGATGGTACTTGATGTTCAGTGTTTAATTGCTGACAAGTCAAACATTTGGATACATACTCTATTATATCCCTTTTCATCCTCGCCACCAATAAGATATTTCAAATCCCTAGACATCTTGTTACCTCCGGGATGCATGGTGAATACGGTATTGTGGCTTTCATATGTCAACTTCTTTTTCAATTCCTGGACATTCGATACACATAATCTATTCTTGTAAAACAAGCCTCCAACTTCTTATATAGAATAGTCAAACTTGTCTCTATTTTTGACTAATTATAACCTTTGTTGTAACTTAACATCATTTTTTTAAGCATCTATCATCATCTGTTTCAGATCAAACATAACTCTTAATTGAGCTAACAAAGCCCATCGATAAATCTCCACAGACCGTTTGTGTGGACAAAAAATTGTTTTTCTACTTAAGGAGTAGTTCCTCTCCACCAATGCGGCGTGGTTGGCTCGGGAGTCTTTGAGAAGGCTCAAGCAGACGGGGACTATGCGGGATTATGTTAAGGAGTTCAGTTCCTTGATGATGGATATCAAAAACATGTCCGAGGAGGACAAGTTATTTAACTTGTTTGATTGCGTGCATGGGCTCAATAGAGCTAGAGTCGTGAGTAGAATTGCCCGCGCCATGGCAAAGCAGCAGATTGCTTGGTTGATCATAAACTGCTGGGGATACATTTGTCGGGAAGAAACTAAGACTACCTGGATCTAGAAAATGTATACGACCGGGAAGCCTTCCACCGCACAAGGGAAGAAGGAAGGCAATGTCGCCACTTTGAGAGCAGTCACACAAGTCGACCGGATAGCGTACATCTAAGCCAATCAAGTGTTTCATTTGCCATGACCCCATCGGGCTGTAGATTGTCCTAGAATGAGAATGTGTCTACCCCTCCAAACAGAGAAAGGGGAGGAGTGTGACTCGACCGGGATGACTTAACACAATAACTTAACCCGTTACAAGTGGTGAACACCTTCAACAAACCTAATCTTATTAACAAGTTGATGTATGTTCTTGTTCATGTAAATGGGGCGGTTGTGAGGGCGATGGTGGACACAAGGGCAACCGAAAAAGTTGCTCACGAAATAGTAGCAGCGGCGGTCAGGGGTTTGAGCTGAGCCTTACAGTGTGTGGTCATTCCATTGAATGGTGAAGCAGATCACAGAGTCGAGCAAGATGGCAAGAGTGCCTTTTCTATGGGGATTGACCACACCGTGGACTTCATGGTGATGTATCTGCAAGACTTCGAGTTAGTACTCAGTATGGACTTCCTTATGGCGGAAAAAGTAGGGATCCTCCCCTACTTAGGATCGTTGGTGTTTTTGGAGTTTGGGACGCCTTATGTCGTAAAGACCATGCCGATGGAGGAAGAACCAAATTTTGATTTGACCAAGATGGTGCTTACCTCGGATATAGTAGGTGCTTGGCCAGAGGGCGGCAACAACCAAGGTGCTCGTGATCAAGTGTCCCAGGGTTAAGGGACAAGCCGAGAAGACAGAAAGTAGACAAGGTGAGGATGCCAAGTTAAAGTCAACGAGGACATCGAATTTCATTTGAGTGGGGTGTGGGTTTTTTACCCTCCCCGGTCGTGGTGGTCGAAAAGAGACGCGATAGGTTTCCTATGTTACCTGCACCTCGAGGGCCTCGGGTCGGAGGAAGCAAGAAACAAGCTATAGAATGAGTGCGCCGCTGCAACTAAGATGGCTGGCCTCGGGGTGTTCACCGCAAGGCTCAAGAGCGGCATGTGCAAGGCATCAGCCGTTTGATTCATGTTAAAAACCTATGTAAAGGGCTGTCAGGTTCGGGGTTTTAATTTCATGGGTGTAAAAGGGGGTTGAGGGTATTTCTGGTTTTAATTAATATTTATGTAAATATTCCATTACACCTCCTCAGCCAGTTTGATGTCTCCTTGTGAATTTCTGAAAATGGCCTAAAACACTCTTTAAGGGGGGAGCATGTATGGAGGGAAAATGGGGGGCCATGGTCATGCCATGGGAGCACCCCGCCCTGGCCTTAGGGGCACCGTCAGGCAAATAGATGCAATGGGAAAAAGAGGCATGGGCTCCACAACATGCATGTCGCTTGGCGGCAAGACATGCTAACGCATAAGCGTTACGCCGCCAAGCGCGCTCAATGGCGGCTAAGGCAATGCGTTGTAGTGCACCTAAGAACACACAGCGCATGCGTGCAAGGCCTAGGCAACATAGAAGCATTGCCGCCAAAGGTCGCACAAAGGTGCGCGATCGCGCGCTAAACCCGCCTGTAAGGTTAAACCAAAATAAATCCGCTCGCGCAAGTATACGCCGCTGTGGAATGGCAAAGATAGGTGTCGGGCGGTCAGTCCCACAAGGAGTTTGAATGCCAAATACTCCTAATATTATCTAGGCTATGGTTAATGTGTCACTACTCTAAATCAAACTAAGAATCGAACTAAGTTAAATGACTAATGACGATTTCTCTCTTAGGGTGAAGCACTAGGGTTTATGATTTTACCTGACTACATTCCATGGTGGACTAATAAGAGATATCTTGGCCTATAATTTATGCGAATGTCGATGGTAAGGTGATCTTTTCTATGCATCAACCTCTCTCAAGCGTTGAGCACCTATCTCAAGAGCGGGTTTTATTGCATCTCTGCCTCTAACCCCGTAACTCTGAGATGATCTAACCTACAGTCCTTATTTACCACATACAAAACCATGATATCTCTATCCTATGGTTGATTGTATGATACCTTATTCGGGCCCTAGAGTTTCTCGTTTCACCTCAAAGCCCTCAGCCTAATACATGTAAATAATGGTCAAATATCAACATGTAATCAAATTAGAAATAAGGTAACCAACAATTGCAAAAATTATGCTATATAATCGAAGATTAAAGTTCATCCATGATGTGTAGTCAGTTACATCATAAACCCTAGCTAAGTTTAGAAACATTATGAGATGAAGAAAATACATATTAGAATTCAAAGTCATATGGTATAAGAAAACGGATGAGATGTCGTGAATCCAATCTTCTCAAGCCTTGCACTCTAATTGCCTCTTCTTCTCCTCTTCTCTCCAAAATCCCCTCATTATGTCTCCCGAGGTTCCATTTATAGCCCCCACTCAAATCCCCTTGGATGGGCCTTGAAATAAACAAAATAGGCTCATATTCACGCCCACACTGCGCGTGGAAATCCCACGCTGCGCGTGAGAAAGCACCGAAATCACCCCGCATGCCAGAAGGTAGGATCCACGCAGCCGGCGCGGCGTGCATCGTGTCGCTTTATCTCTTCACTCAATCCGCCATAACTCTCACCCAAACTCCGACTGCAATAATATTCTGTGAGACTCTACGAAAGATCTTGAAGTCGAAACTATATGCTCAAGAATGCTCCATCGATGTCATTTTATAAATTTAAAATGCACTAGAATAGAACTGGTTGGTTGCCGTGGTTATAGCCAGTTTCCTTATTTTAGCCCGACTTCCCAGTATGTATCTCCCTCATCCGGATTCCGGAATTGAGTGATCTTAGTCTTGTTGGAAATCTTGCGGAAGTCTAGAATGTAGTTCTCGTGTTTGGAGCCATTTGATTTCCCATTACTACATAAAAACTGTAAGGTAAAATCCGATGTGCTCCATTTGCCGACATTTTCCAATTTTTCAGGTTCGCTCCAAATTGCATCATTCGCCAAATGGATCACCTAATCATAAATATGAACATTTAGGAGCATTAGGCAATTTATTTGACATAAAAACATTAATAAAATTAAGAAAATAGGGTTTGTAATGAGTATTTATACTATCACACCCCAAAACTTAAATTCTTGCTTGTCCCCAAGCAAGAGACTGACTCTAAACAAAGCAAAACTGAAAATATGAACTAACTACTAATGATAAGTGTGATAACAAGATGCTAAATGGAAGATTCTATGAACACAATTTATCAATATGAGCACTTTCAACCAAAATCTAGGGTCCTTAAAATTTTAAATTTTCTAAAGAACACACTAAGCAAAGTACGGTGAGCAAGAAAGTCAACCCCTGTTCTAAATATCTCTTCCCATGAGTCTAAGTGTGTGACAACATGATCTCGAGTGTATAACAAGGTCTTAGCACCTCCAATCCTAAGTTCAACTCACCTGTTCGGAAAAAGCTAACAAAGAAAGGATAGGAACGCACCCTTTTTATTTAGACCTAAAGCATCTAAAGATTACTTAAGTACCTAAAAAAAGGAAAACCAAGCAAGAAGTTTTAGATGAGTATGTTCCCGAAGGGATCCATTAGTGACTCCCACCACCGTTATGCACCGCATCTAATTCACTTCAAACTTCACCCCAAACATTCAACCAAACTCAAAGGCCCTAGGTTGTCGGAAGGATTTATCTTCTATCCCATGTAGTGGGCAATGAAGTCAATGACTCCTACCGCTTGGCTCAAACACATTAGGCCAGAAAGGCCCTGACTTTGGCCCGGGATTCCGATTGAATGATCCCACTTATTCTATTCACAAGCAACTTTTTTTTCTTTTTTTTTTTATAATTGAAATTTTTCTTTTCTTTTGTTTTATGTTTTTCTCTTCTTCTTTTTTTCTTTTTTTTCTTTTTTATAATTGAAAGTGATTTGGGGCTCAATGACAATCCTCTTTTGCAAAGGTGTCCCATCACCTAGGTGGTTAGAATCTTCCAAGGCAATAATCTAAGACAAAAGGGTTTTGAGCCAAGGTATACAAAAAGGAGACCAATAGTGTGTGTGATAGATTCCTCGAGAAATAGTTTCTCGAAGAACAAGGGAGGTGACTGGCTGAGTCACCCCATACCAAGTAAGCACACACCTGCATCATCAAAAAATAAGGTTCTATCCACTTTATCGCCTCTTTTTTTTTTTTTTTTTTTTTAAATGTTTGCAGTTCAAATGATCTTCAACTAATAAAGAAAGATCAAACTCACTCATACGAAGCACAAAGTTAAAAAAAAAAAGAAAGAAAAAAATCACATGAAAATAACAACTTCCAGCAACTAGCACGACTAATCCAAGCTGAACATGCACATAAACAACAATTAAGCACTAACTAGGATAACAACCATACCCCCAAACTTAGGACATCAATGTCCGTAATGATGTGTGGAAAAAAATATAAAAGTAAATGCATAGGGTATGGAAACTCCCCTAGTAATCATGGTGAGGGATGAGGGGGATCCTGCCATGGGGGCGTGATTCAGGTCGGGTGCACCTTCAGAGAACATCCAAGGGTGACTCAACTCCGTGTGTGACAAAGAATGATGGAGGCGTTTAGGGCCCTATGTTCGACATTAAATGATATCTTGCCTATGGCTGAGTAATGCTTGGCTCACTTAAATAGACGACTGTGTAACCAAAACGCTTGGCCAAGAATTTCAAATTTCGCTTATGCTTGCTCCCGGAGAATGTTAGAGTTGTTCATGCACATCACTAGTAGGTGCACTAGAAGGGCCCCCTGTCTCACATATTCTTGGGAATGAAGGTTCAAATTGGTGTCTCCTTGTCGTAACTCTCTCAGACGTCCCAGTCATAAGCATCTTCCTCGGAGTCAGTTGCTTGGCTCTTTCACCGCCGTCTCACTTAATGGGAGCATGGGTTGTATCCTCTCTTCATTGGATCCCACCATTACCTTGTGTTGTAGACACAATGTAGTAATCAACGCTGGGTGCCCAAAGGTTTTTGTGCATCATGCACTGATGTTACTCAAAATGTCTTCTTCTATCATTTTTCCAACATCAAAGTAAATGTTCTTCACTATGGCGTATAAGCAAATAGCTTTAGCTTTTGTTACCTCAGAAATATTATAAGAGGAGTGGAGGTTATGTGCTATAAAAATATGCCATAGTTTTTCCATCCATGTCAACATAGAATTCTAACTTTACCACTTGATCGAGGTATCGATCTTCCAAGTCCCCTTACCATCGCGGGAGGAAGGATATAATAATCATAATTGACTTCTTTCGAGAACATCGAATGCTGAGTTATCCACATCTTGTAGTCCAAAGAAAGTGTTAATGGCGTCTCTTTGAAACGAGACCCATTTACCTCTTACAAACACCCTTCTATCCCTGTGCTCGGGAAGGTTCACGTAGAATTCCCTTACTATTATGGTCATGGCTGGTTGGTGTGGCTTAACAAAGGTGTCCCACCCTCTACTTTGAATTACTTGTGCCACCGCGATGCCTGAATCCTCTTCCATGATGAAAGTTGTTCGGTTTTCATGGCAAAGATGAAAATTGTGAGTACATTGAAGTGTGTGTGACAAACTTGTCTTCAATTTCTTTGAGGCATTTACGTAGAATCGACCACTGATACTGTAGGACTTTTGCTTTTTCTCTTTGTTGCCATAACTGGATGCAAAGATCACTTCTCAATTAAGCCTTAAGTCAGAGTACTTAATCCCCAAACAAACAAGCTTTCTAAATAAGCCTCAACTCATTGATGCATTTCATCAAACACTTGGTGGTCACTTAGTGTTGAGCTTGTTAAAATACACCATTAAGTTGAGTTATGTTCGCCCAAAATACAACCCATCAATTCTCCAATGTCTATAATTAACTTCAATACTGATAATCAGTTCTTAATTAAATGACTTGGTAACTTTCGCCTCCTCCTTTTCTTCCACGGAAATTTGAAACACTGGTTTGGCTGGCACTTCAAGCTTTATATGTGACAAGAATTCGCTAGCCAGATTTGTGCAGAATGCTAAGAGCCAAAATTTATCAAAGCAGCCAGATTGGCAAGTGGAGAAAAGGATGTTGATATTTGAAGATGGAAATACAAGAGGAATTTTTTTGAGACAAATAAGTTTTCGTGGGTTGGCAGAGGGATAGCTACTGCATCTTGTGTGAGCAACCATTTGTGGGAGAAAAAAATTATACAGTAGCTTCTGGATCCCACGCTGGTGCGTGGAGCACGCACGCTAGGGCGTGCGTTTCTGTGGCTGCTCAACTGCAGGACATGCTGGTGTGTCCCTTTCGGCGCTGCTGCGTGCGGATGAGACTGAATGTGGGCAGAAAGCCTCATGAAATGGAAGCATAAATTCCAGCTAAAGGAAATCCCATGTCGGGGCGTGGAGGACGCACGCTGGGGCGTGTCCGGGGGTAGGTTCTTCAACTACAGGACACGCTGGTGCGTGCCTTTAAGCGCTGCTGCATGCGTATGGAAGACTGTTTCTGCATGAGATGAGTCCAAGCAATGTGCACATCGGCTGGATCCCACGCTGGTGCGTGGACCACGCACGGTAGGCGTGCCCGAGGGTGATTCTCCAACTCAGACCACGCTATTGCGTGGCTTTCTCATGCAGTTGCGTGCGGATGATACGCAGCAGCGTAGGAGGCACGCAGTTGCGTGCCCGAGGCTTCAAAAAACTGTTCTTGGTTTTGTTATCTCACGCAGTTGCATAGATTGTACGATATTGCGTGGCAACCTGGTGTAAAGTTCAAGACTTTGAATTTCCTGCATTCTGCACCTGAGTATGCAAACATATGAGATGAATTAGTTAGTCTGAAGTCTTCATCAATGCATGACTTTGTAAAAATAGAAAGCAAAACCAAAACTCAATCCTAACATAGACACAACAATGAAAATGAAGTTAATTTAAGAAAATAAGAAAATAATAGGGAATAAAAAATAATAATAATAAAAATAAATAAATAAATAACATAATAAAAGAAAAACTCCCCATGCTTGGGTTGCCTCCCAAGAAGCGCTTTTGTTTACCGACAACTCACTTTCCCCGCAGATTCCATGAGCTTTCTACACCCGCTTCACAAGGCTGATCTTCCTTTTGAGTTTGCTTCATCTAATATGATAGAAACGCTTCGCCTTGAATTCCTCGCTCAAAGCAATTCTGGCTTCACTTTTGCCCGCTTACCTTAAAATGTGCCTTGTCCGGGTGTGTGATTTCAATGGTACCATACGGGAACACTTGAGTTACAATGAATGGGCTCACCATCGTGACTTTAGCTTTCCCGGGAATAGCCTAAGCCTTGAATTAAACAACAAAACCCTCAAGTACAGTGTAAAGTGCTTCCTTACTATGTGCTTATCATGCCATGCCTTAAGCCACTTTATAAACTCTCATTCTCATAAGCTTCATTTTGAATTCATCAGTTCATACTTTAATTGGCAACCTCTTTCCAAACGCCATATCCATATCTAACCCGTCGAGTCGCCCATCAGCCTTATGCTCAAGCCCACTCAGAAGGCAAGCTTTTGCCAAAATCCAAATTTCATAGGGGGACATGCCTATCGGGGTCTTAAAAGCTCTGCTCTGCATGCCCATAAAGCATTATCGATTTTATTTGCCCAATCTTTTCGATAAGAATTCACTGTCTTCTCGATGATCGCCTTAATCTCTCTGTTGGATACCGCCATCCCATTGGTTCGGGGGATGATAGTTAGCAATTCTAAGTGTCACGCCATACTTCAACAACAGTTTTTCAACCCACTTATTACAAAAGTGGCTACCCTCATCACTTATTAAGGCTCGGGGCGTTCCGAATCTGGTGAAGATATTCTTTTTGAGGAATTTAAGCACCACCTTAGCATCATTTGTTTGAGTAGCAATCGCTCCACCCACTTGGATACATAATCCACCGCTAGTAAAATGTACTGGTTGTTGTATGAAGATGGGAATGTCCATGAAATCAATCCCATACATCATCAGCCTTACCTCAAGAATACCTTCAAAGGTGCTTCATCTCCTAGGATATACTACTCCATTCTTCGACACTCATCACGTAGGATGACATGCTAATGGGCATCTCTAAATGTGGCTAATAATAAAGCCTGATCGATAACCTTATGATGTCCTATTTCCCAAAGTGTTCTCCACACCTGCAGAATGACAATGAGCCTCAGATGCTACCCATCTCTTCTCCCAAGACACACTTCCATTACCCGGTCTCGCACAAGGTCTATGTGAGGGATCAAGTTCTTCCCAATAATAATGCTTCACTCAAAGAAGAATTCTTCTTCGTTGGTATGTAACCTGGGAATCACCCATACCAAATAGTTGATTACAGTCAAGAAACCAAGGCAATGACTCCCACTGACACGCCCACGCTTGCTCATCCGGGAAGTCAGCTATTAACTGTACTTCATTAATAGCCTTTCCAAGTCCGGATGATGATCCGCAACCAGATTCTCTGTTCCCTTTTTGTCTTTAATCTCGAGGTCAAACTCTTAGAGCATTAAAACCCATCTGATTAGCCTCGCTTAGCCTTCTTATCCATGAGATATCTTTCACGGCCGAAAGTGATCGCATGCACTACACCTCAAGGTCTATTGCATGGCCTAAATTTGTTCAATGTAAAGACAATAGCCAAGAGTTCTTTCTGCCAGGCATAGTTTAATCAGGCGCTCCCATTTAAGGTCTTACTAGCATAATGTATGGCTCTAAGACCTTGTCTTTCTTCCTCACCCAATACGGCTCCCACCGCTAAGTCACCATCACACATCAGCTCAGCGGCTATGCCCAACTGGGTGTGACTACTATCAGGCCGAAATCAATTTCCTTTAAGAGTCATAAAGGCTTGCTCAAGATCACAAGATCAAAAGTGAACACTACTCTCGCATAAGAAGGTTAGATAGTGGCTTAGCTATTTTAGAGAAGTCTTTATGAACCTCCCATGTAATCCCGCATGTCCCGCAAAACCCGACCCCTTCACGTAAGTAGGTGGTGGCAACTTCAATCACCTCTACCTTCTCGCTATATCCACTTCAATACCCCTCACGAATCTGCGGACTGAGAACGATACCTACTGCACTCATGAAGTGACACTTCTCCACCGAGCTACTAGGTTTGCTTCTTCACATCTCCCAAAGACAACTCAAGTTTCAAGGCACCATCAAATGATAATCCCACAACGTAAAATCATCCATGAATACCTCAATTGTCCTCTCCCACCATATCCGAGAATATTGCCATCATACACCGTTGAAAAGCACTGGGCATTACATGTACCGAAAAGGCATCCCGCGAAATGCAAATGTTCCATAAAAATGCGAATGTTGTCTTATCTGATCCTGTGCGATAGCTATCCGACGAGCCCGAGAATCCATCTAGAAACAATAATAATCATGTCCGTGCCTAATCTATCCAACATCCGGCCCAAGAAGTGGAAGTGGGAAATGGTCCCCACGGTGCCTGGCTTAGCCTTCTCAGAGTCACGCGCATCCTCCATCCAGCCATCGTTTCAAGGAAGCAAAACGTCATTTTCAGCTTCTTATAATACTATACCACCCTTCTTTGGAACTACTTGCAATCGGCTTACCCACGGGTCGTCTGGAATAGTAGATTACTCCAAAGATCCAACCATTTCGTAACTTCTTTTCACGACTTCTTTCATGGATTCACTTTCTATGTTTCCACCGACAGCCAGAATCGCTCTTCTAACAAGATACGGCATGCACATGCCAGTCGAATTCTTCAAGTCGGCTAGTGACCATCCAATCGCAGTTTTACGATCCCTTACTACCCCTCAACAACTTTTCCTCTTGGGCTTCATTCAGTGATGCTGAGATAATGACTGGTAATGTAGAAGAGTTCCCCAAATAAGCATACCACAAATGCTTGGGTAGCTGTTTCTGCTCAAACTGTGGTGCCTTCTCGATAGATGGTATTGACTTGTTCATACTTTCTCCAAGAGGCTCATAATATTTCCTGCGGTTCTCTTCAAAGGAATTCATCCATCGAACATACGCCTTTTGCTTCATCGTCTAGTTCTAAAGGATCAACCTGTAGGAGGCTAGTCTCCAAGGGATCATTGGTATCCTCATGGTTAGACACTATAGCCTCAATGTTCCTACCACTCGTAGCAAGAGTCACCAAGGTGTCTTATCGCCTAACACACTGAATCTAACTTCCTCATCCTGTACTCTCAACCTTAGCTCTCCTTTCTGCACATCAATTAAAGCTCTTCCAATGGCTAAAAATGGCCTACCCAGGATGATAGGTATTTCCTTATCTTCCTCCATGTCCAAGACAATGAAGTTTGCAGGGAAGATGGACTTGTCAACCTTTACTAGTACATCTCACACCTCTGATGCTTCAATGATCGACCGCAGTCAAGGGTGACTGCTGCTGTTTAGCTTCCCGAGCCCTAATCTCTCCTCGAATATGGAAAGAGGCATTGTTAATGCTACCCAAGATCACATAATGCTCTCTAAACCGCATTACTTATGGTGCATGGAATGGTGAAGCCCCGATCCTTTTAATTTATGGGCAACTTCTCAGATATAGCACCGCATTCCTCTATCAAGGCAATAGTCTCATATTCCTCCAACCTTCGCTTTCTTCATAAAATGTCCTTCATAAACTTAACATAGGCTGGCATTTGCTCCAAATGCATCCGCGGGCGATGTTGGATCCGCACTCTAAACACCTCCATAAATTTTGGTGAACCGCCATGCTTACTTTCCTCAATCTCTCGCTGTACGGGATGAACGGAGCCTACCCGTGGAGACCGGTTTATCCACCTTCTACCTCTTACCGCTTCCTAGTCGAATTGTTTAATGGGAAACCCCCATCTTTCTACTCAGACGACCTTTTCTTCATCCCGGTCCGACTATTTTAGTTCCGTTACTATCACGCGGGGGTCCCGTGCAAGCATTTCCCTTCCACTTCTCGTAGTAATCGTTTCAGAGTGTTCCTTTCCTCTCCCGGGATTTACTAAGTGCTTGGTAATGAACCTTATCTTTCGTGATAACATCAGGGCCATCCGTCCCATCCTGCATCTCCCTAGGTTTCGAGTCATTCCTTTGATTCTCAGAATCAATTCACTGGTTTTGCAAATTTCGCTGAGCTTGGTTTTGAAATTAGCCTCATTCATTCCATGAAAGCAGTGATGAGACGCCATCATATGAGCTAAGGCTTCCTCTAAGTCTACCTTCTTCTCTTTCGTCGAATGTTACTGCATTGGTTGCCCCGAAGCCTGAGTATTCTTCCAAGGAAAGTTCCGATTATTTCTCCATCCCTAACCCCCGAAAATTGTCAGCTTACATATGGATTCGCCGCTGCTGATCGTACTCAGCTATAGCACGGGCTTGTTCCAATGTCATTTGTCCCGACCGCATTCCATTGAAACCGGTGCGATCCACCGCAAATTCTTTTTCACATAGCACTAACTAGTCTCGATGGCATGAGCCGAGGTCATTGACTCAGAATCGCTAGTGAGCAATGAAATCAGGTCGCTAAATTAGAAAAACACATCGTTGCTTACTCCATTGTTTCTCGCTCCTTTACCATTCTTCGCGACCATTGATAATCGTTTTGCTATACCATCCAACAAGTCGAAAGCCTGTTGTGTCGTCCTCTTCAAGAAAATACCTCCAGCTGAGGTATCAATCATCCGCTCAGATGGGCATTTCAAAGTCGCATAAAATTCGACCGCATCCAATTCGGGTTTAACCCATGATGGGGACACTTCCTCGCAATTCTTGTATCTCTGGTCCCATGCTTCGCTTAAGTTCATCCTTTCGGCAAAGTTGTTGATCTCTATTCTCATTTGTGCATTTTAGCATGGGGCAATACTTGTCGTACTTTCGACCAAATCCGCCCAACTTATAATGGAGTCGGGTGGTTCGGAAGTTAGCCACTGCTTAGCTCTATCACTCAAGGATAATGGAAATAGTCTAAGTCGTATTACCCTTCTGCTAATTCCCATTATATTTCACACGTCACGTGATAATTTAAGAAGCTTGTCATGAGTGTTGGGATCTTCACTGCAACCCGTGAAACCAATACCTGGAGTAATCAGAAGGTCGCAAATTCTTCCAATTCAAAATTATTCGCTTGAATCGGTCCGTGATCACTGGATCATGACCGTAGTGGTAATGTAAATTCTCCAATAGCATATCCGTCATCGTTGAATCCATCGTCGACGGGCTATATTGTTTCCCGACACCGCGCTCATTCTCTCCTCACCGATTATGTCAGATTCCCTGCCATATTTGCAAGGTAGCAGTTATGCACAGCTAACAATCTTCTTTCTCACTAACTGCCGATTGTTCGCTCGATTCGGGAGTCAAAGGGTACCACCCCTCCGCCTTTACCTACGCGCATACAAGGACCGAAACTCCTCGAAACACTAAGCAAAATCACACCAATAGAATTGTTTTTGGGATAAATGTATTAAAATAAATAAATAAATAAAATAAAATAAAATCAAAATAAAAGTAAAATTGCCTAGTAATATTTAAGTAAACTATTGTCAATATCACACTGCTTCCAAAACCCTAAGAATCTGCGTTAAAACTTGACTCGCGCTAAACTCCATCCAGAAGGTTAAACTAAAATAAACCCGCTTTCACAAGTGTAAGTATACGCTGGGCCGTGGAATGGCAAAGATAGGGTGAGCTGGTCGTCCCACAAGGAGTTTGAATGCCAAATACCGACTTAGTTACCCTAATATTATTCCAGGCTATGGTTAATGTGTCACTACTCTAAATCAAACTAAGAATCGAACTAAGTTAAAATGACTCAAGGACTATTTCTAAAGCGAAGCACTGTGGTTTATGATTTTACCTGACTACATTCCATGGTGGACTAATAAGAGATATTCAGCTATAATTTATGCGAATGTTGATGGTAAGGTGATCTTTTCTATGCATCAACCTCTCTCAAGCGTTGAGCACCTATCTCAAGAGCGGGTTTTATTGCATCTCTGCCTCTAACCCCGTAACTCTGAGATGATCTAACCTACAGTCCTTATTTACCACATGGGCCAAAAAACCATGATATCTCTATCCTATGGTTGATTGTATGATTCCTTATCCAGCTCCCTAGAGTTTCTCGTCTTCGACCTCAAAGCCCTAGCCTAATACATGTAAATAATGGCCAAATATCAACATGTAATCAAATTAGAAATAAGGTAACCAACAATTGCAAGAATTATGCTATATAATTGAAAGATTAAAGTTCATCCATGATGTGTAGTCAAAGTTACATCATAAACCCTAGCTTAGAAGTTTAACATTATGAGATGAAGAAATACGCATTAGAATTCAAAGTCATAAGGGTAGAGTAGTTAAAAAACTGACAGATGTCGAATCCAATCTTCAAGCCTTGCACTCTAATTCGCCTCTTCTTCTCCTCTTCTTTCCAAAATCCCTCATTATGTCTCCCGAGGTTCCATTTATACCACCAAATCCCTTGGATGGGCCTGAAATAAACAAAATAGGCCCATTGTCGCTCACGCTGGTGCGTGAAACCACGCTGCGCGTGAGAAAGCACCGTAAAATCACTCCTCGGGCACGCTAGGGAGGTAGGATCCACGCAATGCGTGCAGACTGTGTCGCTTTTATCTCTTCATTGAACGGCCATAACTCTAATTCAACCCGAATTGCACATTCTTGACTCTAATGAAAGATCTTGAAGTCAGGAATCCATAAATACCAAGAACAGCTCCATCAGATGTCATTTTATAAATTTAAATGCACTAGAATAGAACTGGTTGGTTGCTGTGTTCTGCGCCGCTTCCTTGTTTTAGCCCGAATTTCGAGTGCGTATCTCCCACCCAGACTCCGGAATTGAGTGATCTTGGTATTGTTGGAAAGCTGTGAAGTCTAGGAATGTAGTTCTGGGTAGTTTGGAGATTGATTTCCCATTAATACAGAAAACTGGAAAGGTAAAATCTGTTGTGCTCCATTTGTCGATTTTCCAATTTTTCGTCAGGTTCGTTCCAAATTATGACCGCCCGCCAAATGGATCACCTAATCATAAATATGAACATTTATAGCATTAGGGAACTTATTTGACATAAAAACATTACTAAAACTAAGAAAAGATTAGGTTTGTAATGAGTATTTTATATACTCATCGCCAGTTAAAGATACAAAGGCATACCTGGGCTTATTATGGACACCAGCCAATGATGGTACATGGCTTGGATTAGATGGTAATGAAAGACCCACTAGTAAGATGGAGCAGACCATGCCTAGCATTAAGTTAGAGCAGTGACACCTGTTAGGGCATTGTGCACCGATTTGCTACTGCTTGTGCTGACTCTTTGACATGGCCACTAAAATACAACATCAAATAATACAAAGGAACCCATGCTCTGAATTCTCTAACCCCTGCCCACAATGAGGACAAGGTCCTTATAAAGACCAAGGTGCCTCTTCCTAACAATTGCAACCTTTCACTGGATTTGAATATTTGAATTCAAATTCCCCTCCAATCTGATCAGTTGCACCTCTTCATGAAGAGGTGCCAACTTGAGTTTGAGTTGCCTTGTTCCCCCTCCTATCTCTTAGCCATGATCCAGGAATTTGAATGTTCAAACTCATTCAACTTCAAACCGCCACCCCTTATGACCAGCTACAATCCTTCCCAAAGAGGTGCTTGCCTATGAGTGTCCAAGTTGCCTCAAGGCTAAGCATTTGGTCTAGCTAATGTTTGGTGTCCATTGCCACCTTTTCCAAAAGGTGCAAGGCACACCCAAGCCTGTTTCCTGCATCCCTTAGTTATTGTGGACATTTAAAAGTTTCACCCCACTGCTGCAAGGCCCTACTATCCTGCCCAACCAACCATGTGCCACCAAGCTTCATTCTGAGCAACTGAAAAAGCTATGCATTGCCATGCATCACCAGGTACTGCCTAGTGTAGCCATGCATCACCAAGTATTGCCTTGTGCTCCCATGCACTACCATGCATCACCAAGTACTGCCTTGTGCTGCCATGCATCACCAAGTGTTTTTGCGGCCGCCATGCACTACTACGACCACCGCACCGGCCAGGCTTCGCTAAACCGCATCATGGAATTGCGCCCATGATTACCCACCGACTTGCACAGGCACTGAGTGCCCCATGCCCCCAATTAGTTTTAGCAGTGTGCATTGTCTACAATGCCTCAAGGCCCCGCTGCTTGCCATCCGATTCCACATGTGAATCCCATTGTGCCTTGCTTCTCTTAGGGTCTTCTCATGGGTGTAAGTCAACCCATGAGGCCCTTCCTCATGCTGATCCCCGGCTTAGGTCCCAAAGGGGGTTACAAACCCACCCCCACCAATTGAGATCGACGCCCGTCGACTGGGAACTCCGCATACCGGCCATCGGGCCACTTGATTTCATTCAACTATGACCGCTAAGGCTTCTAAAGCCTTGCTTCCGCCTCCCAACCAACTCCCATCACTATGTTTTGCTGAAGAATCCAACTCTCGCCCCTGCCTTCTAAGCCCATGGCCCATTTTCCACAAACATCACAAGCATCACAACCTTTTTCCATAAACGCCAATGTCCTAAAGTAAGGCATAATGCTTACTTCTACTTGCGTCAAGAAGTTCATCCCCATGATCATCTTGAAATCCCGCAAATGCATCATAAATTGTGTCACAACAACAACCCAATTATCTCTATGGGATGTGGATCTCATAATGCCTCTACCCAATGATCCCCGCTATTCAAAGAGCTATGTCACATAGGCCTCGATTTTCAATCCCAAACTGGCAACTTACACTGGCCACACATTGTGTGCATTCTATATCAACTAACGTTTCACATATTCCATTCACTTGAACATCCATATACCTTGGTTCAAAAATGGAATTTGATTTGTTAATAGTATTTACTATCTCGACCGATTCAACTTGTCTCTAAGTTTCACCTAATCATCGTCTGGGGCTGGTAAGCGACACCTTCTCCCTGATAACTGCTCATGACCTGCATATGAAGATCCACCCATTTGATGTCTCGCCGCATCGCTTCGGCCTTTAGGACCACAACCATGCCATTCCTCTACCCACGCCTTGGATTTCTTCCCCACCATCGTGTTTGTTTTTCTCGCATGTCACAATGCCATCACTATCTTAGATCAACTAAGCAATCTGCTACAGCCATAGCAGTAGGTAAATCTCGAACTCCTTGCCTTCGAAGTTCTGTTTTTGCCCATCCCTGAAGTCCCGAGACAAAGTTGAACAACTTGTCTTCATCGGACATGTTCCTTATGTTCAGTATCAAGGAACTGAATTCTTTCACATAATCTCGCACCAATCAGATACCCTTCAAGGACTATCTCGCAAGCTTTATCAAAGACTGGCCAAGGACTGATCCTTCAATTCCTTTTTCAATGTCTCCCACTCAGCAACTTGGGGCCTTCCCGCCTCTGAGTCCTCTCTAACCTAAGTACGCCACCATAGTTTTGCATCCCCCATAAGATACATGCTGGTGACAAAGACCTTTTCTGAATCCGGTACATGAGCATCCTTAAAGAACTACTCCATGTCCCATAGAAAATTCCTGAGTTCCTTTGCATTGCGGTTGCCATTGAAGCCTTTAGGCTCGAGGACTCGAACTCGTGGGCCTCAGATTCGCATAGAAGGATGTACCCGCAAATACGCCTTTTAAGGATCGCAACATCTCGCCTCGCAGCCGGGACGATCATCCGTCTGTTCCTCCATTTCGGGATCAACTTCCCCGCTTTTCGCCCATGAATCTCCTCCACATGCTTCGGAAAGGGAGACTTAGCTAAGTCCCACTAAACATCCAACTCATTGGATACATGTGCAAACAATGCAGAGACAGTGCCTTCTTCACTGTTCCAGTTTCCCACAATCTCTTCCAACTGAGACACCTTTTTTTTCAGTGTTTCACCAGCCATCAAAATTTGGTTCTTCCCACTCTACTAGAACACCTCCTTGTTCTCCCCTCCAGCCTCGCTCTGATACCATATTGTCACAGGCCTAACTTTTCATATCGGCATGGCCCATGAGGCAGCCCCTCTCGACACCCTGTCGAGGGACCCATCCTTCCACACCTCCATCTTCACCCATGTCGATTGCTCGCCGCCTCTTAACCTCATAAGGAAAGCGGTCGCAACCCCACTGGGGCTTGTGCAGTGGTAGGCTGACACCCTCTTTTCATTGCTTCAAGTCCCACTAGCGGACAAGCTCCCGCTCTTGCCTTGCACCTCCCGGTAGGCATGCCTTGACTCCTAAGCACCCCACTGACACACCCTGCCGCACCTCCAAGCCAAGGCTCCCACTTCTATTGGCTGCACGCCCACATACTACGATATTCTCCTATAATTATATGTCAGGAAGCGCCTAGCCAGTCATAGCACTCCTCCCCAGGTTCATTGTTGTCCTGCACTCGAAAGTTAAAGTCCGTCACAACTTACTTGTCACACCCCTAAAATTCGAATATTGATTTTTCAGGAAAGGCAGTTATTAAGCCCCGACTTAGCCAACTCTTCCCGTAACATGTGCAAAGCAAATTGATAAACAAAACACAATTCTTGTTTTATGGATCTCAACTAATTTATTGCTTCAACAAGATGCCCTCATATAAAATCGATGCACTCAAGCACTAAAATATAACATCAAATAATACAAAGGAACCCACCATCTAAATTCTGTAACCCCTGCCCACAATGAGGACAAGGTCCTTATAAAGACCAAGGTGCCTTTTCCTAACAATTGCAACCTTTCACTGAATTTGAATATTTGAATTAAAATTCCCCTCCAATTTGATCAATTACACCTCTTCATGAAGAGGTGCCAACCTTTGAGCTCAGCCGCTTGCTCTCCCACCTCGCCATGATCCAGGAATTTGAATATTCAAACTCATTCAAATTCAAACTGCCACCCCTTGTGACCAACTACAACCTTTCCCGAAGAGGTGCCTGCCTATGAGTGTCCAAGTTGCCTCTAGGCTTTGCATTTGGTCTAGTTGATGTTTGATGTCCATTGCCACCTTTTCCAAAAGGTGCAAGACACACCCAAGCCTGTTTCCTGCATCCCTTAGCTGCTATGGACATTTAGAAGTTTCACCCCACTACTGCAAGGCCCTACTGTCCTGCCCAACCAACCATGTGCCACTAGGCTTCATTATGAGCAATTGAACAATATAAGGCATTGGCCATGCATCAATAGGTGATCACGAAGGTCTACGCATCACCAAGTATTGCCTATCGCCACGCACACTACCATGCACCACTGGCACGCCTCGTGCTTACTCCCAAACTAAATCATGGTATTATCTAAGATCACCTGACCGACGCAGCAATGTGCACCGAAAGTGCCCCGTGCCCCTAATTAGTTTTTGCAGCATGCACTATCCGCAGTGCCTCAAGGCCTCGCTGCTTTCCATCTGATCCCACATCTGAACCTCACATCTGATCCCACATGTGAATCCCACTGTGCTTTCTTCTCTTAGGGTCTTCTCATGGGTGTAAGGCAACCTATGAGGCCCTTCCTCAAGCCGATCCGCAGGTTAGGTCCCAAAGGGGGTTAAAACCCACCTCAATTAACCGAGGTCAACGCCTGCCGACTAAACTGCATCATTATCAAAGAACTTTACTTCGCTGAAATAAGAAGTTCATCCCCATGATCATCTTGAAATCCCACAAGTGCATCACAACCAGGTCATAACAACCAACCCAATCTCCTATCTCCATGGGACAGGATCTCATGATGCCTTCTACCCAATGATCCCTGCCATTCAAAGACGTCACACTGTCATAGGCCTCGATTTTCAATCCCAAACTGGCAGCCACACTACTTACCACATGCGTTGCTCTCGTATCAACCAACGCCTTCACACCTATTCCATTCACTTGAACATCCATATACCTTAGTTCAAAAATGGAATTTGATTTGTTAATAGTATTTACCATTTGAATCGGATAAATCTTGTCTCCAAGTTTCCAATCTTCCGAACACCTGGTCTGGGCCAGGAGCTACACCTTCTCCTTTCGACAACTGCTCTATGTGGACCCTGGCACATGGAGCATCCGACCCATTTGGATGTCTGCTGCACGTTCTCCCCAGTCTTTGGGACCACAGTCATGCCATTCCTTTACCCATCAGCCTTGGATTTCTTCCCACCATCAGGTTTGTTTTTCTGCATGTTGTTAACGCCACTGACCATCTTGAGATCAACTAAGCAACTGGCATGCCCATAAAGAGCGTGTAAAATCTCGAACTCCTTGCCTTCTCGTTCCTCGTTTGCGCCCATCCTCGAAGTCCCCGAGACAAAGGAACAACTTGCCTTCATCGGACATGTTCCCTTAAGTTCAAAGATCAAGGAACCGAATTCTTTCATAATCCCGCACCGAACTGTGGAGGTGTTTCATCTCTTCAAGGACTCTCTCAGAAGCTATTATCCAAAGATTCGCTAAAAGGAACTGATCCTTCACCCCTTTTTCAATGTCTCCACCCATCAATCCTCGGGGCCTTCCCGCCTCCGAGCCTCTCAACCTAAGTACGCCACCATAGTTTGCATCCCCATAAGATACATGCCGGTGGATAAAGACTCTCTTTTCCTAACTGCACATGAGATTTTGAGAACTAATTCCATGTCCCATGAAAATTCCTAGTTCCTTTGGGTATCAGGTCACTATTGAAGTTTTCGCTCTGGGACTCGAACCTCTGGGCCTCGTGATCTCGTATAGAAGCTGACAACCCTACAACACAGCCTTCTATGACTCCGAACATCTACCTGCAGCGGATCTATAATTACTCGGTTTCAAGTTCTTCTAGGTCTGGAATCAACTCTTCTTCCTACAAATTCCCTCCACATGCTTGGCATGAGACTCAGCCAAGTCCCTCTGAACATCCAACTCATTGGATACAAGAAATGCCATGCATCCAGCAGAGATTAATACTTCTTTCAGATCGCTTCTTCGTTGTTTCTCCAACATCTCTCAGTTCATACCAATTTACACTCTAAAATCCAACATCGTTTTTTTTCTTGTGCGTATAACCCAACTTAGCCAACCTTTTCCTAACTGGTAAACAATTGAATACTGTGCAACAATTTTTTATGGATTCAACGAATTTTATTGCTCAACAAGATTCTATACAAAATTGATGTTCACTAAGCACTAAAATACAACAAAAAATAATACAAAGGAACCCATCCTCTGAATTCTCTAACCCTTGCCCACAATGAGGACAAGGTCCTTATAAAGACCAAGGTGCCTCTTCCCAATAATTGCAACCTTTCACTGGATTTAAATATTTGAACTAAATTCCCCCTCCACTGACGCTTGCACCTCTTCAGGTGCCAGCCAGCTTGAGTTGCCTTGTTCCCTTTAATCTCTTGGCCATGATCCAAGAATTTGATTGTTCAAACTCATTCAAATTCAATCACACCCTCAGACCAGCCTACAATCCTTCCCGAATGTGTGCTGTCATATGGAGGTCCAAGTTACCTCATGTCCAATCCATTGTTTGGTGTCCACGCCACCTTTCCAAAAAGGGCACACCCAAGCTTGTTTCATTCCTACGTCAGCTTGTGGACATTTAGAAGTTTCACCCCACTCATCAGAAGCATTCACCGTCTCCACTCCAACCAACCATGTGCCACCAGTTTCCATTATGATAACCCAAGAAGTATACATCACATGCATCACTATAATGTCTGAAGTTACCATGCATCACTAAAGTCATTGGCTCTCAAGCACACTGTGATCACCAAGACGCCTCAGGCTTGCTCAATCGATCACAAGATTCAACACCCTCGAATATTTATAATTTTACTGGAAGCTGCATACAGGTACTGCAGTGTAATTTTAAATTTTTCAGAAATTAAATGCAAAACGTGAAATCCAGAAACCCGGAAATAAGCAAGGTAAATTTGTAATTCATCAAAACGTGACACAAAAGTCATGAGATAAAAGATGAGGCTATTATAAAATATTATAACTCGTGATAAATAGAAAAAGAGTTGAATAATCAGTGCATAAAATGAAACTGATACAAAAAGAATGCATTTTGTGGCCAAACATGGCCTTAACTCCACATGATAAGCACCTCAAATTGGTCTCCTACTTGGGAATTTTAGAGGTTCATACGTGAAGGGAGCATGAAAAGTGAAGAAGAAAAGTATAGTGCTATAAGCTGCAGTGCTCGATACTTGTTTGAATTTGTTTTGGCTTTGTATGGATTTTAGTTTGTTTCCATTTCTAGGGTTTTAGTTAGGAATACATTCTATGTAAATACCCTCGAAATATACCCTAGCGCTTTCTTAGACTGTTTAGTGGTATATTAAAAGTTAATAGGAATTTTCTGAAATAAAACAAGATACCCTAATTATTACTGTGCCAAGGGTAACATGGTCTTACCACTGAGGACTTATGCTATAAGAGTAAAAGATGGATGCCAAATAGAAATTTAATAAGTTATGGAATAGTAAGTGTAAATAGAGAGATGAAATGAAATATAAGAGAATAAAGGGCTTAAATGCAATTATGAAAAGTTAAAGTCAAAATGAGGGGTTATAAGGCCAAACATGGCCTTAATAAACATGGGTTTTAAGACCAAATTCTGGTCTCCAAAAGAGAGAAAACGGGAGAGAAGAGAGAAAGAGAGGAAGAGAAGAAGATGCGATAAGAGAAGAGTAAGTGGCAGCAGGAGAAGAAGAGCGTTAAAGCCAAATTAAGGTATGGAAACCAACCTTGATTAGTGAATTCTATGAGATTTGCATGTATCTTGGAGAATGAGAGATGATTATTTTGCTCAAACCTAGGGTTTTACTAGGGTTTCATCTTAACCCAAAATGATAAAGGGGCCAGGGGTAAAACCCTAGGTATGCAGCACACAAGAAGCTCACAAATCTGAGATGAATCCATGGTTAATTGAGAGTACTGAGTTAGGTTTGGTACTGAACCCCAACTAATCCTCATGTTTTGTTTGTGTATGGGGTTATAAACAGATATATGGGTTTGGAAGAAATCCATGATCTTTGAAGAAATATATGAAATTAAGAGAAATTGAGTAGAAAAGAGATTCAAGGTGAATATGGAACTGTTTGATGTAAGAAGAAGGATTGGGATCAAAAGTATGGAAAATGTGAGAAACACACATTCCTCGGGCATTCTCGAGTGACTTGTACAGCAATAACTTGAACTTGTACTGCATTAAATCTCTGTATTCTGGTCATTTGCACAGAAGCTGTACCTGGCACAACTTGAGCTTGTACCCAGACAACTTTGTTCAAGTCACTGACTAGTTTTAGTATTTTGGCCATAACTTACTCATTTCTATCTGATTCAGTTGATTCCAAGTGGCCAGTTTAAAGACTTCAAGGAGAACAAAAACTATGAGAAGAATTCACAAATCTGATCATATCAAAATACACTTTGAGTGACCATGTGTAAAACCAAATTCTTGGTTTCAAAGGTTGAACAGCAGAGAAGTCCGGTTGTTTTGACAGAATTTGAGTTCCGGTGCTCCGACCAGTGATTCCATTGAATAGAACCCTTGAAGCACCTGATTTAAAACGATTATAAGGATATAGGTCAAAATATAGTTAAGATCCCGGAAAAATGAGTAATACAAACCACAAGTGGAAAATCTGAATGGGACGAAGAAGGAAAATGCCATAACTTTAGCTCGATGATCCGATCACTGATTCCAAATTTCTCAACAAAGTGAACTGAGAACAAGAAATACATAGGTTGCATAAGGTACAAGTATGAAAGGTATGAGAAATATGTCATAAGATATGATAGGTATGTCATAAAATATAATAAGATATGATAGAACATGTCATAAGATATGATAGTCTAAAGTAAAGCACGAACGACAGGCACATATGCATAGCAAGATTAAATGACAGGAATATGTTGAAGATAGGATTATAGATAGATATACTTAAATGAATAGATAGAACATGCTAAGAATAAATGATAGAATTAATGAAAAGATATGAGTATGCAAGATAGACATACCAAAAAAATAAGATGGAACACTAGAATATCCTCGATAGACAAACTAAATGATAGAAAAAGATAAGAATATATGTATTATATAGATATATGAGAAACCTAAATGTGAAGCCACAGCTTCCGAACTGAATATTAAGAGTAATGATAGCACATATGCATAAGCAAATTATGACAATGGGTCAGCTATTCATGTTTATGAGATATGTACGTAAAAATGTAATAAAGCCGCATTGTCCGCTAGAACCCGGTAGGGATAGATGGCAGGCACGCCATAGTAAGATACAATGTCAGCAAGATATTCATAGACGTATATTGAGGCCCCGCTTGGGTCGATGATATAGATCCCGTTGATCAGTACTACATGGTCACCATTAGATAGAAATCACCGCTTCGTGATGATAGTACCTTTCGCAATGATAAGATATGACATGTGTCACCGCTTCAAGATAGCGACGATACCTTCTGCATTAACAGAGAAGATCACCTGCTCAGATAAAGGATAAGACTCTGGTACACTCGGCTATTTCCCTAATCCACTTGAAGGTATTTGCGCATACGAAATAAAAAGAAAAAGGAAAAGTATACACAAAGGAAATGTATATGAAAAAGATATAATACGATATGATATGAGAAGCATACTACGCGATGAAAGTACGTGACGGTTACATAAGAATAAGAAGTACATTATAACCCGATATGAAAATAGGTATAAAACACAAGAAAGTGAAAATAGTAACAGATAAATGTGATATGAACAAAGACAAGATGAACACCCCATAATAGGAAAGTATACAATAGTACAAGTATGAAAGTGAATAATGAAATAAAACTGAGAACTAAAGATAAAAGATATAGGACTAGAGACATGCTATGTAACTTGACAAAGAATAGGAACATTGGAAAAGACATATAACAAGTATGAAAGATGCAGCACAGACAGACAAGTATAGAATATGTAAAGTAATCAAATAGGAATACGTAAAAGTATAAATCAAGGAGATGCTAAAGACATAGAACATGTAATAGAAAAGATCGACACGCAATGAATATCGTATTGATAAGAATTACATTATAGAAATATACAGGATATATAATGTATATGTATGTTTTCAGGATACGCTTATCAGGTCATTCATGCTTATGTTCCCACTAATGTGAAAGCTTAGCACGGTGTTCAATCCGTAGAAATTAAGAGATGTGCTGAGGATCAACATCTCCACATCAAGAAACAGGTCACATCAATAGTCCACCGTAGATTTTTAGTTAATGGGAGTAGTCTATTTCTTTTGCAAACAATGTAAATGTTGAACACATTAAATATACATATAATTGATAAGAATGGACCCCGTGATATGCGATAAATCAGGATGGACACCACCCTGTGGTAGTTCAGATATAATAAATGATTTTGTTGTTTATCAAATTGTTTGTGCACCAATAGTACAGTACAACTCCCCAGAGAGTCAAAATAATGAGGAGTCCAACATATAGTAGATATATCAGCGCCCTGACTTCCTACTGATCCGCCTCAACCTGCCTAAGCTGGATCTGGCGACATTCCAACCCTAGATTATTTTAAAGTCAGATCGGTAATGTCACGCCTAAAGGGAGGCGCGAGACCACCTGACTAGGACTCTTTTACCTTCTTTTCAAAACATTGTACCTCTGGTGTCTATAATTATCAAATATCGATAAAAATACAAATAAAAACTACCACCCCAGTGGTGGCTGTCAATGCTTAAGTATACATACAGTCCCGAGTCCCATTTACATATACAAAACTGTACATTACATTTACATGATCAGAGCGTGAACCTACATGTGGTGAACCCCTACAAGTGTGCCGTCCAAATATTAATGTGGAAGATCACGCCGTTTCTTTCCTAGACTCACACGGATTGAAAACCCCATATGCTTTACGCTTAGTGGGAAACATATGTTTTATACATATTACAATAATATTCCAGTTATAAGTACATAATACTAATGTAGATACAAGAATATATTAGAATTTAACATAAATTCACATAATAAACTTATATGCCTACTTGTACTTATAATGCATCATACTTATCTGCAGTCTCCCGAGGGGATCTAAACTTGTACTTATAGCAAAATTACATCGGTTCGCATCTCCCGTAGGAGTTAAGCAAAGTTTATACTTATACTTATAATTTTCTACCGTAATTTATACTTGGTACTGTATACCCGTAGTACTCATTAACTTTACACTGGGCTGCAGGTAATTGTGATACCACAAAGTAGAATTGATATACTTTCTTTGCCCCATTCGCTGCTCAGATTATCATATAACTATTGAAGCACTCTGCACTAGCAATAGGAAATGCACTATAAGACACAGCATTATCAAGTACCCAAAGGTACAAAGATAAGATCAAGTGTCAGAAGACAAAGCAGAGACCCAAAGCACCATCGTAATATGATGTCACTGGGAATAGAAGTGTCGTCGCATCAATGAGTGCTGGCGATCCATCGTAGGAGGTGCTCGCCACGCCAGACGTAAATGTCGGGTCATTTAATGATCCGGGTCTTAGGTAATTCTCAACATATGTAATCCGTAAACTTACTATCATCATATCATAGGGGCATTATTTGCTCCACTCGTCTACCGAGCGGCGAAATACAAGGCATTTTTCACTTTAGTTTCATTCTTATTCCAAATCCCCGTTAATCATTTATGAGGGCTCGGTACTTCGTGTGCTAATTGCTTTTAACAATGCATGAATACCAAAACTCAGTGGTTACAAGAGGCAATTTTGCATCGTACCACTGGATCCTAGCACGGCATCTCAAACCTCAGCCTCGATATGGTACCTGCATCATTTTGTCTTGGCACTGCACTCACACTTTGCTCCTAGTACCGATACAATTATTTTATCTTTGTATTAAACACTTGCCTGCAACGATACCATTCCGCCTCTCGTAAGGTGGTCCTTGCATCACCTCTCATGATGGTAATTCTAGAATACTTTAAGTGGGATCAGCCTTAATGCGTAGTTTGCCCCGTTTATTCACTTTTTCTTTCCATAAATCTTCACTCCATCCTACATCAAAACCAAATATAACCTCTCCAAACTACTCCACAAACACTTAATGGTGGTTTGAAATTTTTAAAATCAAACCCTAGCCATAGAATCCATGATTCATACGAAGTCTACAAATTCTATAAACCATAGAAATAGGAAGCGATTCCATCCATTAGATACAAACTATGTGGTTTTCAACTCCAACTTCTAAACAAATCTAGGTTAAGATCACCTAACTAAAACCCTAGGTTTGTAAACCATAAATACTTACTAGTCCAAAATACACATGGATTCATACTCAAAGTCAGAAACTGTAAGTAAATTCATGCACAAAAACTAGACTTCTATACTTAGGTCCATACCTTTTTGTCTTCTTCTTCTTATTCTTCTTCTATTCTCCTTCTGGGTTCGAAAACATGAAGCTCCTAAATTTGGGAGACCAAATAAATATTTTTGTCCATCATCCTTATATTAAATTTTCCTTTATCGTACTGTGGTCCCCCACTTCCTTTTATTATTTGCAAAACAAGTTAATATTCCATTTCTTAAACCAGTAATCTTTGTATCTGTAATGACTCTATGTCCCATTTTGATAAATTATAAATTTGTCCTTAGTGTCTCAAAATAAATTTTGGGGTTTTCATTTATTTCTATTTGAATTACTTAAAATTCAAATTGTGCTTACAAAATACCCTATATAATAAAATGATTAGAGTATACTGAGCACACAAAGAGTCACCTCATTTTACATAGATGAGGTTTTGTATGGATTCTCATTATGTATATGGATACATGTATGGGTGTTGGTTAACCTAACCCTGTTGGGCATTTGAATTAGGCTTGGAAACCCTAATTAATCTCTATGTTTGGTTTTCAAGTCGGTTAGAATACATTCGGGAGTTGTTTTTGGTGATGCTGAGTATTTCCGAGGCTTTTGGTTGGCTTTAGAAAATGGATAAAATGTATAAAAACGTAGGCACATCAAGTCCCACACCACTGTGTGGACCCTCGGTCAGTAGCCGATGGTCCACGCGATCACAAGTGGTATTGCCCACGCATCGGCTGGCCGAAAGGTGAGGATTTTTTCATCGTCGGGTTCGCTGCCACATAGCCACTCCTCACAAAGATGGAAAATTGCTGTGTTTTTAGTTTTGATCTGTTCATGGCTCCAGACCGCCCAGTCGACAAAATGAGGACCCTATATGTATAAAATGGACAATCTATAGTAAGCTCAGAAGGGGCAAAGAAAATTATATCACTTTACCATTGGCGAGTTAATATGGCAAACCTAAATGCCCTTAAGGATAAGATAGTAAGCCCCAACACGTATAATTGTAGGAATGCCGTAAGACCATATTGAAATGACACGACACTTCGTATGTAAGGTGCACGCTCGACCGCCATTTGACACTCTCATATCAAGTACAACACTTTACGGGTAGGCACATCTCCGAATGTTGCTCACACTCCCACGCCATGACACTTCGCTACGCAAGGCACATCGCCTTCCACCGCTCAAAGACTTACTTTGTTCCACCCAAGACCTTCAAGACTGCATCACACCTCTCAGGAACCATTGTGTCAAAGGTCCCACTCATCCCATTACTCCGTCCAGTAAATAAACATTTGAAGGATAAGAGTCCTAATAACGAATAGTAAAGCATAAGCTCAGAGTAACGGGCCATATACTCAGACAAGATAGTTCGCAGGAATCACTTCGTACCTCAAGATAAGTATAAGCTCATAACACCTACTGGATCGAATAAGTGATAGTCCATATACACAAAGTATATTGAGAGTTCTATAGACCAAGATAAATCCATATCCACAATTATATCCTACATCAGCAGAAAGCTTACCAGAAGTGCGTATCAATGCATTTGTATACGTATGTTATATGTCTCTGTTTTATGTAAAGCTTAGCACGGTGTCTTAACTGTAGGTACTGAGAGTATCTCCACGATCTTCTTCAGATATTGTTTCAAGCACAAAGACACTATGGTCAATACTTAGTAGGTCTGCACTTTGATTTTTATAAATGTAAATGTGCACATTAGGTATATGTTATGTAAATGGACTAAGACTTTATATGTATTGGATCAGAATACACTACTGACGGTAGGTAGTTTTATTTGTATATTTTATATGATATTTTGATTCTGCAGGTGATTCGCCCACCAATGTTCCAAAAAGAGGCAAAGAGTCCAGTACACTCCCGCACCCCTTCGTTCACTTAGGCAGGGGTTGGGGGCGTGACACATTGAGCCCATGATCAACGCATCGTGAAGACAGCAATTTCAGTGCCCCGTGCCTCTCAATCACTTCGTGTTGCACTGCCCAGAGGCTTCAAGGCCCTTGCTGTCATTCCATCCTGTACATCCGAAATCCCACATCCTATCAATACATAACTCACTGTGCTTTTTCTCTTAGGGTCTCTATGGCAACCCAGGCAGGCCTCTTCCTCATGCCAATCCCCTGGCGGTCTGGGCAAGAAACCCACCACCAATCGAGGCGGTCAATGCCTCGCTTACTCAAATGCGTGCATCATTATCAACCATTTAATCTTTTCTAACCACGATCGCTAAGGTCAAAGTTTCAGTATCTTTATTCTCCAACCAACTCTTTACTTAGTTTTGTTGAAGAACTGGAATCCTTGTTCCTTCTTTTGGTTTCATGAATCTGATGCGATAAAATAACATTTATGTATCGAAGCATCCCTTTTCCATAAACGCCCAATGTCCCTAAGTAAGACATACGCTTACTGGCCATGGGCCAAGAAGTTCATCCCCATGATCATCCCTTTGAACTGAAGGGCATCATAACGCTAAGTCACAAAAATTCCACCCACCTCCCATTCCAGCGGGACAAAGATCTCATGATGCTTTCTACCTAATGACCCCTGCCATTCAAAGACGTCACCAAGCTATTTTCAATCCCAAACTAGCGTACCACACTACTGGGCCACACAGCGGTGGGATTTTCAATTCTATATCAACCAACGCCTTCAGACTCATTTCATTCACTTCTGAGTTGTTAAGTATATGAAGTAAAAGTGAATTGATTATGAATAGTATTTACCATTCGAATTGGATTCAGTCTTGTCTCTAAGTTTCCAACTTCTGAATCACTGTCTAGTTAGAGAGCGAACACCTTCTCTCTCTTCGGACAATCCTCGTTCATGCACTCGGCATATGGAAGTATTCCACCCATTTGATGTCCGTCGCACGCTCCCCACTCTTGGGACCAACCATGCCATTCCTCCGCCCATCGCCCTTGGATTTCTTCCCACCATCGGCTTGTTTTTCGCAGATGTTGTCAATGGCAACCGACCATCTCGAGACTAAACTAAGCAAATTCGCCGCAGTCGATAAACACCAGGTAAATCTCGGTTCCTTGCCTTCAAGTTTTGTTTGTGCCCATCCCTCAAGTCCCGAGACGGTTGAAATAAATTTGTCTTCATCGATGATGTCTTATGTTCAGTATCAAGGAACTGAATTCTTTCACATAATCTCGCACCGAATCTATATGTTTCAACCCTTTCAAGGACTCTCTCGCAAGCCATTCATCATTCGTCGAAAGGAACTAATCCTTCAATTCCTTTTTCAATGTCTCCCATCAAAGAACTTAAATTTCCCAATTCTGAATCTTTAAACAAAAGCACGCCACCATAGCTTTTGCATCCCCTATATGTTACATGTCAAGATAAAAGACTCTGAATTGGTACATGAGCAAAATTTTGAAGATTCGCTCTATGTCCCAGCGTAAAATTTCATTTCCTTTCCATTATGGTTGCTATTGCCTTGCCTGGGACTAAACCTTGGGGTCAGATTCGCATAAGAAGGATGTACGCAAAGATACCTTCTTAAGGATCGCAACATCTGCCAGGCGAGTCCATCATTTGTCTGTTCTCCATTTCTGACTAACTTATTTTCCCCATGAATTCCCTCCACATATTTCTGGCATGAGACTAACCAAGTCCTCTAAATATCTAACTCATTGGGTAATATGGTGCCCATGCAGAGACAATGCCCTCTTTCACCGTCTCCAGCTCTATAATCTCTTCCAATCGAGACACTCTTCTTTCAAGCCCCAGCCCATCTCAATAAAATTCGAGCACCCATGACACACCCCGAGTGCTGCGTTCTCCTGGCAGGTGGCGGTGTCACCTGCGCCCCACCGACACTCCCGGCACACCTCAGCCGCCCCACTCATACGCACGCCCAGATGCGATATTCTCCCTTCAATTCATACGCCGCGGCGCACTGCCCAACATGACTCCCCATGCGCCGTCTAATGTCAGTCCCGACCCCGAGTTAAAGTCCTGTTACAAACTCTCCTTAAAATCTTGTGACGCTCACAAGTGTACATTTCACCAAGTGTCACCCTTGAAGACTTCTATCTCCTCCTGAGCCTTTACTCCTTTTCGATTATGTTCACTGCACAGGACGTCCTAAGGTGAAGACGCTGGGCCCACACAAACATGCTCCTAGCACCCCGAGAGTGCACGCCCCCCACTCACCCCACCCCCAGTGCGGCTCAGACCCCACTCTACTAGCCTGCCAACCACGGGCACCGATCCGAGGTAAGGCCGAGATCAGGGTCCCCTGGCGCAACTTCATCTCTGATTCACTTGATTACTAGATCGCTGTGAGTAGATAAAGCCTTAAGATCAGGAGAGAAATGTCCCTTAGCCTCCCCTCCTACCTCTCTTTGATACCATATTGTCATAGGCCTAACTTTTCACAGTGGCATGGCCCGTGCAGTGGCCCCTCTCAACGCCTTGTCGAGAGACCCATCCTTCCGCACCTCCATCTTTCGACCCACGCCTGACCGGGGTTTCACCGCCTCGTGCTCAATAGAAAGCAATACTTGTCAAACCCCACAAATTACTGCTTATACTACTCGACAAATTAACAATTTAGTTGCCTGTGGTCCACCATCGCCCCTCACAACCGCCCATTTAACTGGTAACAAGAACATACATCAGCTTGTTAATAAGGTTAGGCTTGTGGAAGGTGCTCCACTACCAGAACAAAGTTAAGCCAGCGCCGAATATCTAAATTAGAGTCCCGCCCTCCTTTCAAGTGGTTCATTTGGTCAAAGACAACTGGTATCATAGTAGATGGCCGTAAGACGCTAGCTAGGTACAAAAACCGAACAACTTATGGGTGAGTAGAACTGAAGAGGGCAATAATATTAAGTCAGCATCTGAGGCAATGAATGAACTTGTGGTCTGGGAGGATTTAACTAAAAAGCATGCGGAACATGTGGAGGCACAGGTGGTGTCTTTGAAGGCTGAACTCCTAACCATGAAGGAGAACCTCAATCTGACCCTGCAGACATTACAAGAGGATGTGGCCGTCTTGAAGAAGGCGATGCTGCGGACATCCCCTTAGACCATTGATGCTTCACCCAAGGTGAGAGTCCTTGAACCAAAAGGTTTTGATGGTGCTAGAAGTTCCAAGGAGTTAGAGAATTTCCTGTGGGACATGGAGCAATTCTTCAGGGCTGCCCAAGTTGCTGATGAAGAGAAAGTCTCCATCACCGGTATGTACTTGATGGGTGATGCAAAACTTTGGTGGAAGACGACTAAGGGGACGCCGAGTCAGCAGACCCCGCATTCCACTCGGGGAGACTTTGAGCGGAACCAAGGAGCGCTCCTCCCCACCAATGCGCATGGTCGTTCGAGAGTCTGGTGAAGGCTCAAGTGTAGGGACCATGCGGGATTATGTTAAGGAGTTCAGTTCCTTGATGCTGGATATCAAAAACATGTCCGAGAAGGACAAGTTATTTAACTTTGTTTCTAGGTTGCAGGCATGGGCTCAAACAAAGTTAAGGAGACAGGGAGTGAAAGACTTGCCTCCTGCCATGGCAGCAGTGGATTGCTTGGTTGACTATAAATTGTTGAGGACAATGGGCTTGCCGGGCGTAAACCTAAGACAGACGATGAAAACATAAGGCTAGCCAGCCTTCGACCGTACAAAGACGAAGAAGAAGGCAATGCTACCACTTTGAGCCGTGACACAAGTCGAATGACAAGAAATGATCTAAGCCAATTTGGTGTTTCATTTCACAAGGACCCATCGCCAGAGACTATCCTAGAAGCTGGAGAACGTGTCCGCTCCAAACAATGAGAAAGGAGTGGTTAGGACTCGATTCGATAACTTCGACACCACAACTTAACTCAAGGTAAAGTGGTGAACACCTTCCACAAACCTAACCTTATTAACAAGTCGACGTATGTTCTTATTTGGGGTAAATCTGGCCACAGTGGGAGGGCGATAGGACACAAGGGCAACCCAGTGTTGTTTGTTGAGCAAGAGGCTATCGTGGGATTCGGGCAAAGGATGGAGCCTTATGCTAGTGTGATCATTCCATTGAATGGCGAAGATCACAGAGTTGATGGCATGGCAAGAGCAGCTCCTCGATGGGATTGGATCGCCACTGTGGACTTCATGGTCATGTCTGCGAGACTCGAAGTTAGTAATTTATGGACTTCCTTATGGAAACAAAAGTAGGATTCTCCCCTACTTAGATCAAGCATGTGTTTGGAGTTCGGGACGCCTTATGTCGTAAAGACCATGCCGATTGCTGAGGAAGAACCAAATTTGATTTGACCAGACGGGTGCTCTACCGTATATAGTAGTGTTCGACCGTAGGCGCGAACAAACCGCGGGGTGCTCGTGGATCGTGTCCAATGTGTAATGCCCCAAAATACCCTAAAATTTTTTTATAATTATTATATATATATATATATATATATATATATATATATATATATATATATATATATATATATATATATATATATATATTCGAGTATAAATTGAACCAACTTGGGTATTTTCTGGGAATTGTTAAATGAATATTGAATAAATGATTATATGGCTAAGAGCCAAATGCAAATATTATATGCTAAATGAGAATTGATTGGACTTGGAAATTTACCCAAGGGTAAAGGGCAAATTTGTAATTTGTAAAATGAGGACCTAAGGGTCAATTGTAAATAAGTTTATATGTCTAAGTGTAAATATGAGAGTTGAAGTGCAAATAAAATGAAATATGGGCTATAAAGCAATTTAGGAGAAACTTAAGTCAAAAGAATGCATTTTTTGTGGCCAAACAAGGCCTTATGAAAAAATAAATGACGAAGACCAAAAATAAGAAAATGAGAATAGGTGTGGAAGGCCAAACATGGCCTTACACTTAAATGAGGATAAAGGCCAAATGTGGTCTTTGGGAGCTCATTCTTGAGCAATCCCGTTTTTTAGAGAAGGAGAGGAGAAAAGGGGGAGAAGAGGCTAGGGCTTGGGAAAGATCAAGTTCTAGGTGGGGTTTCTTCCCACTTCTTGCTCATTTATGATCAAGCAACTTAGAAGTGAAGATTTGAAGAGGTTAAGGTAAGAAAACAAAACCCTAGCTTCATCTTTTATGATTTTGATGTTTGGGAAAACCCCAAATGTGGATAAAAAGAGTTTTTCTTTGGTTGTAAATGCGTTTTGGGGTGTTGTTGGGTTGAGTTTTGAAGAGTATTGTTGGTTGGATTGGTTTTGTGTGATGTTTGTAAAAGGAAAATGTTGGGTTTTCAAAGGAAATGCTGTCAAAATTTGTCAAGAACCCTGTTCTTGTTTTGCTATAGATTAAGTTATAATTATCCAAATGAAGTGATTCCAATTGGTAAAGAACCATAAGAGATAGGTCTACAAATGTATAGAAGGGACCAGAAAATACGGGCTTAAAGGTGAGCTCGGGTAGCTCACGAGTTATGCTCTATTTTGGGTATTGTTATAGTGTTTTGGCTATAAGTTGAGTTTCACTCATCCAAATTGAGTGATTCAAAATTATGGGTAAAATAGACTTCTATGGGAATAATTTACTTGAAGGAAGCATATGAAAATTGTAACCCCAAAGTTCCCAGAAATTTTTCAAAGTGGAGTTATGTGTAAGAAATTGGGCCGACTGCTTTGCAAATCGAGTAGCTTCAGAATACGTAAAACGCAATAACTCGAGCTGCATGATCCAAATCGATGATTCTAGTTGGAGAAGAAACCTTAGAACCATAGCTTCAAATAAGTAGCAGGAACTATTGCCAATTTATGGAGTTAAGACCCCGAAAATTGGGAATAATAGTAGGTAACCGAGTGAGCTAGGCATACTGACCAGTTTGGCATTAAAATGTCGTAACTTGAGTTTGGGTGATCCAAATGAGATGATTCCAATTCCTAATAAAAATAGACTCATAGAGGTAAAATTTTATTGAAGGAAGTATGAGCAAATTATGGCTCATGTGTCCCCAGAGAATTTTGCAAGTGAATGGGTATCGGGTAGACATAAACCCTGACCAAAAACTCCTAGAATAACCTACTAATATGTGATTGTTATTGTATTTGAATGGGTAATGATTTGAGGAGGAAAGCCTCAGATTAAGTCAAGATTCAAGATCGGAATCAAAAGCGATGATTTTGGTTTGTTCTATCTTCTCCTATTCTAATTCTCAAGATTTGAACTATTTGTTCTAAAATGCATAATAAAAGCATATTGGAATTGTTTTAATTGATTCAAGAAATTGATTGTGAAATGTTTGCAAATGAAAATTGCAATTTAGTATCAAAACGAACCGTTTATACAAAATGTACATATTGTACCTATGTTGCCATAAAAGATTTGAACGCCCTTAATTGGAATGTTAACCGCTTAGTTCGTATGAAGGATAAATTGGTATACCAATAGGGTCAAAATAGCAAGCACGCGAACAATTGTATTGATGTGTCATCCTCGATCGCAGCCCAACGGACCGCATCTGCAGTGTTCACTAATTGATTTTTTTAATAACCACGCCAGTTCTGGGACCGCATCGGTTATAAAACCGGCTTATATATCGCCCGCAGCTCAACTATGATCGTACCGGGTGATTCCGATATCCTCGTATATCAAAACATAGGTTAAATTAATTCGCGACGTAACCGACCGAATTGATTTGTGATTGTGACATATTGGAATTGAAAAGTATGATTGCGAATTGAAATGAAAATAGTATTGTGAAATGCATGATTTGATTTTCAATGACTTATCGTATATGGAAGTGTATATTTGGATTTGATCAATGAACCATAAATGATTGTATATGAAATAAGTATATGTATTGTATTGACATTGATCATCCAAAAATATCTGAAAGTTTGTTTAGTAAAACTGCATGATTTGATTTAAACTGAAACCGAGAATGGAATTGTATAGAACCACTAAGCATGAAAATGCTTAGTGTGTAGTTTTATCTATGCGCAGGTACCGATTGAACATGAGCGAAAAGCAAGATCGAGGAGAGTCTAGTCATAAAGAAAGAATTGCATAGTATGTTCCAACATATGCATTCACCCCATATTCTCAACATCGATATTTCAGAAACAATTTCAACTCGAATATCTATTTTGTAAATCATTTGAAAAGGTTTGATATGCCTTTATAGTAATTGTACTTTTGTATTAATAAATGAGCCTAGCTTTAACCCTTTAAAACGCTCGTGATTTGAAAAGGCGACTTATATCAATCGCTGCACGCTATGACGTGTTTTTTGATAAATGATTTTGATAAGGCATTGAGCATAATAGAGCAACCCCGACTCATTGACCCTCCAAAAGAGTCACTGGGAAAGGTGTTACACCTGTGGTTCTGACAAGCCGAAAAACAGAAGTAGACAAGGTGAGGATGTGCCAAGTCGAGGTCAACGAGACGGCGACTTCATTTGGAGGGGGTGGGTTTGTTACCCCTCTTGGTTGTGTGGCTGAGTAAAGAGACACGACAGGGGTTTTCCCAAGGGTTAGTCTTGCACCCTTGAGGGCCTGGTCGGAGGAAGCAAGACAAAACAGGCCATAGAATGAGGTAGCTGCCAAGAACGGCGATGCACGGGCCAGCATGCAGACCGGCAAGGCTCAAGAGCAGGGCATGTGTGCAAGGCATCAAGTCAAGCTGATCCATGTTAAAAACCCATGTAAAGGGCGTAGACAGGCTCAGGGTCGAATTCTAAGTGTGGTGTAAAAGGTCAGAGGGTATTTACGGTTTTAATTAATATTTATGTAAATATTCTATTATACCCTCCTCAACCGCTGATGTCTCCCTTGAGAATTTCCTAAATTCACTTTAAAATGATCTTTAAGGGGGGAGCATGTATTGAGGGAAAATGGGGGGCCATGGCCATGCCATGGGCACACCCCGCCCTGGCCTTAGGGGCATAGCCGGGCAAATAGATGCAGTGGGAAAAGGAGGCATGGACTCCACGACATGCATGTTGCCTACTTGCAGTGACACACAAGTGGGCTGGGGCAATACGCGGCCAAGCAGTCAAGACAGAACGCATAAGGCAACGCACAAGACGTCAAGAAGGCAGCTCACAGCGTGAGCACGTGTGCATGCAGCGCCAAGTAAGGCGCTGGCGCAGCAAAGGCATGGGCAATGCAAGGGAACGCGAGACAATGTCCAAGATACAGCAAGGCATACCTGGGCCACACCCGACATCGCCAATGATGGTACATGGTTTGGATTGAGATGGGGTGCCTTGAAAGAACCACTAGGGCAAGCATGGGAGAGGCACCATGCGCCCAACACTGAGTAGGAGCAATGCACACCTAAGCAATGGTCGCCCAATCGGGCCAGGGGCGCTGGGACAACGAGGCATGTCAAAGAGTCAAGACAGCAGAGAAAACCGCAGGCACAAAGCTCAACAAGTGCCTTGAATAGGCATGTTGAAGGCAATATAATTTGAAGCACGACACCACTTCCTAGAGACTGACTACGGGCTGTCAGAAGTCCACCCCATAGAGGAGGTGCGAGCGCGCTGAAAGGGCGATATAAGGCCAGGGGCAAGCATCTCAACCGACCCACGTTTTTGGCAATTGTGGGTGGTTACCCCAAACTAGCCCACGTTTTGAGTGGCTTATGTAAATCAGGTGGATGAGTATAAATATGATCTGAAGGGTTGAGAGAAGAAAGAGGGATCTCTATGAGAGATTTGGGAGTAAGTTCCTTCTCTAGTCCCAAGGGTTGCAAGTGTAGAGGCACTACAATGGATTTTTGGTAGTTTTGTAGATGAAGAGTAAGCATCAAAAAAATTACGGATCCAGTTCCCTAACCTTGTCTCTTTCTCAGAGTGTCAGGTCGTGGGAAACGTTGATCTCGCTGGCTAAGTCGCAAATTTAGCACCACAGATCCTTATGGAAAATTTAGATTTTGTGGTGTGACAAGAATTCAATATGCAATCATAGTCTAAATAAATTCCAACCACCGACATTGCCTCAAATTAAGTTCCTTCTGAGTTAATAGATACTTAAGACTCTTATGATATGTACATATTCTACATTTTTCACCATATAAATAATGTTGCCATATTTTCAAAGCGAACACTACCAATGCCAACTCCATATCATGTGTGGAATACTCAAGCCACGTCAAGCTTCAATCGGCTCGAGGCATATGCCACCACTTTTCCATCTGGCAAAGAATACAAATCCCAAACCAATCTTTGAAGCATCACTATACATGGCATATTCTCTACCTGAGTAAAGCCGAAATAACACCGGTGCTTCAAACCGCATTTTCGTAATCGATCAAACTCGACCGACATTTGTCATCAAGATTCAAACTTCACCCCTTTCCTGAGTAACCAGTAAGTGTGAGGCTATACGACGGAGAATCCTTTTACAAATCGTCTGCAGAATATCCAAATTTAAACTCCAAGAAACTTCTCACCTCTGTTACATTTCGAGGCGGTTTCCAACTTACAATCGCTTCAATCTTCGCAGGGTCAACTCTAATAACCTCTACAAACATAATATGGCTTAGGAATGACACTTCCTTAAGCCAAAATCACACCTCTCAAGCTACCTCTAACAAAGCCTCGCGTGACTATTCCATGGATCTAAGTACAGAATCGTATGTGAATGAGATTGTCCGATTGCATGGGATTCCACTATCAATCGTTTCTAATCGTGATCCATGGTTTATGTCAAGGTTTTGGAAAGAATTACAGTCAGCCTTAGGTACTCGACTGAATTTTAGGATAGCCTTTCATCCACAAACAAATGGACAATCTAAAAGAGTGATTCAAGTGTTAGAAGACATGCTTCGGGGTTGTATGCTAGATTTTCCCGGAAGTTGGGATAGGTAGATTCCTTTTATGGAATTTGCCTATAACAACAGTTATCAGTCAAGTATTGGCATGACCCCCTATAAAGCTCTGTGATGGCAGAATGAACTCCCCAGATATCGGATGCACCTAAACGAGCAAGGTCAGTCCCTGACATAGTAAAGGAGACAGAAGAAAAAGTTCAAATCATTCAACAAAGGTTGGAAACTGCTAAAGATAGACAAAAGTCGTATGCCAATCTGAAAAGAAAAGACATAGAGTATGAAGTCGGAGATAAGGTTTTCTTGAAAGTATCACCGTAGAGGAAGATACTCCGATTTGGAAAGAAAGGAAAATTGAGTCTAAGGTTTATCGGACCTTATGAGATCTTAGAAAGAATTGTAATTTAAGAGTTTATCGTTTGGCTCTCCTCCGCAATGCCAAACATATGAAAAATATTATATGTCTCAATGCTTCGAAAATATCAAGAGGATGAATCGCATTTCTTGCCAAGACAAGATGTACAGGCAATTAGACTTCACTTAGTGATGAAGAACCAAAGGCGAGGCTCTAGTCAGTAAAGGAAACAATTCAGCAATAAAAAACAAAACCCTTTCTCTCGGGTAAAGGTGCTTTTGGCAACACCACTGCATGAGGAAGCAACTTCTAGAGTCTAATCGATAATGAAAGCATAGTACCCGCAAATCTTCAATTCAGGTATGAATTTCGATGACGAAATTCTTTTAAGGGGAAAGAATTATAATACCCCAAATTATACCCTAGTAGTTTTGTGATATGTTTAAGGTATAATAAAAGTCAAATTTTTATTTTTCGAAAATTTAAGTGTTAAAGTGTGAAAAAAGGTAAACTGGTAAATTGTCAAATTAGAGACTTAAGGGACATTATGTAAGAAGATTATATGTTATTGTTGGAATTGTGATAAGTAATTTGCAAATGAAATAAACATGGAGGACTAAAATGCAAAAAGGAAAAATTAGGTCAAATCCCATAAGACAACAAGTTGTCTTTTAGATTAGGAATTTCATTTCAGCTCGAGAGCTAGGGTATACGGTTTGTGGGAGAAGAAGCCAATTTGGTTGCTTTCTCTTCATTTGCTTTGGAGTTCTACTTGTTCAAACAAAGAGGAGGAAAGGAAAGCTACTTTGAAGCTTTCAAGAAATCAAGGTTAGGAAAAGTAAAACCCTAACTTGTTTGGTATATTGGGTTTCGTTAGTTTGAATTAGGTTTGGAAGTTCAAGGCATCAAGGTTAGGAAATTCTCCAACCCCCTTCCTTGTTATGTGTGTGTTAGGAAACTATCCTAACTCCTTCTTTGTTATGTGTGTGTTAGCAAAACCCTAACTCTTCCTTAAATGCGCTTTTGGTTCGCTTGAGTGGGGTTTTGTGATTTTGTTTGAATTTGTTTTGTTTTGGATTTGGATGTGTCCGGTGAAATAGGGAAAAAAAGCCTCATTTTTGGAAGCCCAACGCCTCTTCGCTTAGGCGAAGGAGTGCTAGCCTACGTGAAGGTTTGTTCGCCTACACGAACCCAAGACCATATTCTAACCCCCGTCTACTCCGCCTAGGCGAAGGGATGCCTCGCCTAGGTGAGCTACTTCGCCTCAGTGAAGCTTTGCTTTGCCTAGGTTAACCCGTCTTTTTAGCAGACTTTGCTCTTGCCTCTTTTTTGCCTGTTTAGCTTTCTTTTTTTTTAAAGCCTAAACGAATGTTATAAATATTAGTATAAAAAGCTCTGAAACGCATATAATTGTAGGCCTACTTAAGACCAAATAAATGGTCGAATAAAGACGCCTATTTGGGCCAAGCTTCTCGAGACTCTTGGTTCAGCACGACGACACTTCTGTTTCGTGTGACAAGCACGTCTGATTAGTGCTACGACACTCCTACATAGTGTTACGACACTGCTTCGCGTTGTAGACATCGTCACAAGGCTTCGATACCCTCTATTTAGTACCCATCAAGACTGAAAGTACCTATTGTGTTGTGTCCCTATTCATCAAGCATCGGGTCTATGCAGGAAAACATTTATATGATAAGTATTTGAATAATGAACAATATGAAAACAAAGTAAGTCAACTCTGATGCTAAGGCATATCTCAGTTTTGTATTATAGTGTACCTATGGGTACCTTTTGTTAATAAATTCCTGATAAGTACTCCTACGGGAGATATGAATACTCTGACATGTGAATTATCTTAAATGTAAACTGTAATTGAGGACCACTAGAAGTGGTCTTATCTATTATCTGTTTTCCCACTAAGCTATAAGCTTAGCACGGGTGTTTCATCCGTGTAGGTACTGAAGAAGTCCTCAAAGACATCCCATATTCACTAGGGCCAACATAGTAGTAGTAGGCTTTTTGATGTGGGTCCTCGAATTAGTTTTGTTGTAATGAAAATGTAAATGTAATATTTTGAGATAGTGGACTTGTGTAAATACAAGTAGTTAGGACTTAGGTATATATGTATAAGACAATTTAAACACCACTATGGTGGTAGTTTTACAAGTTTATGTCTTCATGAAATATGTTTGAAATGGGCCCACTAAGGTCAAGATAATAGTTCTTTGTTCTATGTGACGTCCCCTCACTTGACGCGACCGGGGGAAGAGGCGTTACACAATAGTTCCATCTGCGTACTCATATGCGGTTGGTGAGTGCGACCATCCCCTCTTTTTCCGAGGAGGCATAAAGATGGTCGGAAGGTCAGGTGACATAGTCTCCCCCCGAAGTGGTACCCATAATTGGTAAGGGGAAAGGGAAGGCAACAATGTCCTCCGAACTGCCCCCGCCTGTGGAGGAAGTTGTGTCCCCTCCTTCCTTAGAGGCTCTCATGGTAGATTTGACTCTATTCAAGGAGCCGCTTTTGAAGGACCTAGAGGAGGCGGTCATCTTCGGGCTGGTCTGCGTGTACAGGAAAGTGGTGACAAAGAAGGTCTATGACCTTTTGAGGGACTCCACCCCCTTCTAAATGGAAACCTCGGTAACCCTTTGCTTTTACTTTCCGTGCTCATTCATGTCCTCCTTTGTTTGTTTTACTGATCGCGCATCGTTTCATATGAGAGCATTTTCTGTGGCCTACTGAGAAGTATCAGGACGCCCGACAATACTAGCCACCAGTCATTCCACCGAAGGAAGGGATCCTGATATGTACATGAAGGTCCTGCCGAAAGTCCCGGGTTCCTCAAATCTGAGAAGGAGCTGGATAGGAGGCACAACCGAAGTCACCGATCTCGGAAAAAGAGTAGCAATATGGATGGTCGCCTGGGGTCAGTTAAGGTGCCCCAACTAGAGGTCGAAAGTGAGTGGATCTCAAGCTTTCCGATCGCATTATTGCAAACGCAACGTCCACCAGGTCGAGGTAGAGGGGCTCCGGTGGCCGCTTCATAAGCTCGGTGATCGAGGGACTCGCATCAAAGAAAGCCAGACCAGTGGCACCTCAGAAGTCGAAAAGTCCACTCGCTTACCGAACCCGCAGCTCTTGCTCCTCAAAGCCGCCTAGGCTATGGATGGTCGGCACGAGCCAGGCTACCGGGGCCAACTATGTCAGCACAGGTCTCTGCCTCCGGGTGGGTAGGAGTCCTCGGGGAGTATGCTTGAGCCAACCCAAAATATTGAATCCGCCGAACCAAGCACAATAGTTGAAGAAGCAAGCACTATTGCGGAGGAAGTTCGGGTCTTGCCTATACCCATAGGCAAAGGGACCTCTAAAGCAGTTGAGGCGGCTGGCATGAAGCCCATTATCATCATTTTGCAACAATTTTTGCTCGCTATGCCAAAGTCTTCTGTTCCCTCTCTTGAAAATGTACCATGACCAACCTATGGTGTTTGTCCCCTAATCTCTGTTTTGAATTGATTGATATCTAATAACAAATTATGTTACTCATATGTCCTTGTATATTGTCCTGAAGGGATTTGTCACTCGAGGTCTTAGATCCGCTCTGTGAGCTACCGGCCTGGAGGCAAAGGCCTCAAAGGGCCTCCTACCCAAGGCATAGGGGCTCTACTCTCTATGTGGCAGGGCCAAGCAAGAAATGGTTTTCATAAATAGGGAGAGCAATCACTACATAACATAGAGAACGACCATCTCATAAAATGGAGAATAAGCATCTCATAAAATTGAGATAAACCATCTCATCAAATGAAGAACAATCATCCCATAAAGGGAGTATAAGCATCTCAACAAGGGAGATAAGATATCTCATAAAACAGAGAACAATCAGCCCATAAAATGAAGAAGAGCCTATAAGGCCTTATGCTACCTAAGGCCAAGGGCAGCCGAGGGCTAGCTGCCAAAGGCTTAGAATAACCATCTCATAATGGAGAAGTAATGCCTGTAGGGAGTTATGCTACCCGAGGCCTAAGGCCGACGAGGGCTAGTCGCCAAAGGCTTTACCATAATCATCTATAGAGGTCATCTCATGGAGAAATAATGCCTGTAGGGGCTTATGCTGCCTGAGGCCTAGGGCCATTGAGGGCTGGCCGCCAAAGGCTTTAAAACAATCATCTCAAAAAAAGGGAGAAATAGAACCTATACTTATGTTGCTCGAGGCCAAGGGCTGTCGAGAGCTAACCGCCAAAGGCTTAACCATAATCATATCAGGGAGAAATAACGCATGTATGGATTTATACTGCTCGAGGCCTAGTGTCGTCAAGGGCTAGCCGTCAAAGTCTTTAAAATAATCATCTCATAAAAATGGAGAGCATGCCTGTGGGGACTTAAGCTGCCCGAGGCCAAGGGTCATCGAGAGCTAGCTACCAAAGGCATAATTTAATCATCACATGGAGGTCATCTCATGGAGATCTACTGAAAGCATGCCTTCGTGAAAATGGAGAAAATACCTTTATTCTAGGTTGGGAGGAGAGCCCCTTTACTCATGTAGCATGACCGCTTTGTTCGGGTCGCTGACTATACCGCCCTCGAGCATGGCGCATCGGGGTTTCCTTGCAAATAATTGTCAATGACATGGGGATGCGTGAGACAACGAGTAAAAAAAAAGGTTTTAGGGCGATCAAATTATTTCACCACACCTACAAGACAATGTCGTAGGCTTACTAAGATCGAAATCGGGAGGATCGCGAGCCCAAAATGTTTCATAAAGTCCCTGATGGACTCGGATCTCCCCATCCGGACGTGGAAAAGACCGGTGATGCTCTGCTTTCTTCTGACTGGGCCCATGTATTAAGTGATGACCTTTTCTCAAAACAAGCAAAGAGAAGAGGTTATCGTATTTCGAAAGCAAGAGGAACCATGTCGATCTGGCCCCGCTTAAGTCTGACTCGGGAAGATTCTTAGACATTAAATGCAGAGTATCACACCCGTCTCAAGGCTTCATTATATAGCCAAGTCTATAAGGTTGTCAAAGGGGGTTCAAGACCATCAGACATTGAATCCAGTGAAGCTTAAGTGCGGCGTGGGCATCCCGGTTCATTACGGAGGGGACGACCTGGGACAATGCCATGTCAGCCCAATGAGCGCAATGCAGATCCAAAACCCCCATGGGAAGGAGATCCAACGTCATTTTGTTGGCCGGGAAGATGGTCCCGACGATGGGGAGGAGAAAAGTTATATGTGGATTCATATCGCATAGACCAAGCAGTCACATTTTGGGTCATATGAGAATGGTTTGCGCCTTCGCGGTTGCATTTCTTCGCTCGGGCGAGCGTGGTTGCTAAGAAAGAGGCGAATCATTTGTGGTGAGATTCCTACTAATATTTATTCACTCAGATAACGTGATAGTTGTTCTAGGCGTAGGCTCTCCGGAATTTGGAAGGGGATCTCCCATTGAATAGCTTGGGATTCAATTTTCCATCGTCTTTGCAGCAACTTAGAAGTGTAGATTTTTTTCATTCCCCTATTGAGACGGTTGATGGGATCGGATACTCGGCACGTCAAGCGGGCGCGCCTTGGGCTTTGGAGATAAAGCGGCGGAGTGCGTTCTTATCACCTCGACGGGCGTTGTAACCTGATTCTTAAATAAGTGTGAGTAACGAAGGACATTGCGTGCCACTCGCAATTGGCATCTCATAACCATTTATCGGTGCTTACACCCAACCCCACGATGGGTATATAATGTATGGGGATGAACACGAAAGGGGATTCGATTTTTTCTTTTGGATAAGTAATAAACAAATTTTTTGAAGTGAGCCCACCAAAACCTTTCCAAATACACTATCTTATTTATTAAGGTTTAAACACAAAATATTTTGATAAACATATTTTCTATATTATTTCTTATTCCTTATTCTAAAAATATTTTCAGAATTATAAAAAATTAAGAATTTTGCCCATCATGTCTAACTCATGTGCTAGAACATTCAATGTTTAAATAAATAAGATATAGAAAGAAGATGGGTCCCAAGTTCTAGTCCTAATGAGGATAATTTACTACATTATAACTCAAGTGTATAATTGTCAAAAAAAGTTAAGCCTATTCAACATTTAAATTTTAATCCTTATAATTATTATTTCATAACACTTAAAGTAAAATAAGAGAATAATTATATATATATATATATATATATATATATATATATATATATATATATATATATATATATGTTTGTCAACAAAAAATTACTTTATGTTTTGTATTTTTAAATATAAAAATATAATATTTAAATTTTTTTTATTTTTTTTACTTATTTTTTAAGAAGCTTTTAAGAAAATAAGTACATAGACATATAAAATAACATGAAAGAGTTTATCATAGCTAATTCATGTGATAAAGCACTCAACGTTTCAAACGAGACATGAGAAGGGAGGTCAGGTTGGACTCCATTGGGAATGAAAACAATACATTGTAATTAAAAGTATTTTGTTGTAAAAAAATGATATGAAAGATATTTTTAAAAATATTCAACAATATTAAATAAAACTCAAGAATATTTCTTTTAATTGAATTTTATAAAATATTAAAAATTAAAGTGTATAAAAATATTTTTCGCATCTACTTTTGAAATGTTTAACAAAAATAAGCTTTAATATTTTATATAATTTACCTTATATATTCCATGCATCTTTCTTAATAAATAAAAATAAAAATAAAAAATAAACAAATTGGCAATTGAGTTCTATCAAAGAAAGGCATTGCCTCCAATGAACTTGGACAAGCCATGGGGTTTGTATTTTATTATTCTTTGTTAAATGTGTCGAATCGTATTTTTATTTTTATTTTTTATTTATTTATTTATTTATTTTTGAAGAAGAAGAAGAAGAAGAAGAAGAAAAAGAACTATAGAAACGAGGGATAAATGAACTTTCATTAGAAAAAATTTATCGGCGATTAGGGCATCCACGAGAAGGTGGGCCTTTAACCATGAGGATGGACTAGCATGAAGCTGGCGGCGAGCCTGCAAGTGCATGAGCCAGCGAGGTTTGTTTGCCGCTTTGCGAAGGAGGTGTTAAATTCTCTACAAATGAAGCTAATCTCATCCCGATTAACGATCAGAAGCAGTGAAGCCCGAAGGTGCCTTTGTGGGGTGGAAGAGGCGTCATGCGGCTTTGCGATCAGTTTCTACAATGATATTGTCAAATTTGGTGTGATCCAATGGGGCTTCTCTAGGCATGGGCTTTAATAACCTCATTTTACAGGCCCGGACAGCAGGGTGATGCGGGTAAAAACTTCAAGACAAGCACCGCTATCGTCCTAACTGCAGTGACACCCGTTTGCTGTAATTAAAAAGAGCGCGTGATGGCACATTTAAGCTAGCATGGACGAGGTCTACTCCATCAACATGGGGTTGATGAGTTTGTGGGGTTGTCGGGAGGATGGTTATCTCTTACTAGATTCCAAGCGCTCACGAAGTCAAAACTCTATTGGACTGTCACGAGAGGTGGAAGATTTCGACCAAACCTTTGCATTCTGTAGCTTCCATATCATCCATAGTACCGTAGCTAGTGTGCTTGCATTGCCTTTCGGAAAGGGAATTTGTGAGTATAGCGTTGTAAGAAATTTACATTGCTCATTTGTTGGATCAAGGTTATAGTTTGCAAGATGGTCTTTATTTCCACCTGATAGAGGCATCGCGTAATGGTTTTAGTTCCACAGTGACGCCATACAGGCGAAGCGGGGGGTTAAGTTGGATGCCTACACACCTTGTAAGTATAGAAGCAGGCTTGACATGGCAAGCATGCGGAGAAGAATTTAACTGCGTAGGAGTAGTTTGAGATTCCAAATAGTTAGCCAAATTGTATCCGTTACTGGGGCCTCTTTATTCTATACCACTTTCAAAGAAAGTCATACCTGGAGCCTTACACAGTACATTTCCATTCTTTGTGAGTGCAGATAAAAGGTGTCCCCTCCTTGCCCACATTATTGAAGTGTGTTTATGTATAAGCTTGTACATCTATAGTGAGAAAAGCTCCCCATAATGTTCTTATCCATTCATGTTCTTGGAATAACGGTCTGAACATTCAGTTTTCAGACCTTGCGTGGAGTGATGGGGTGTAGGTGAGAGTATAGATCTTTGACGAGGAGTCACGAGCATTTATGGATTTTCCATTTCCTATCATACCGCACCGTTTAAGGATGGATTATGTGTGTTTCACTCCCTTCCATGCATGGCTAGGGTTCGAACAGTGGTGTCTGAAAATTGCAAATATCTTGCTGATCAATCGCTAGCTAAATTATCTGAGTTAGAGATAAAAATTCTAGCCATGTTACCCGATTACAAGGTTGAAGTGGGAATCTTGGGAAGCCCATACTCCTTGCTCCTTTCACGTATAAAGTGTCGTTTATCCAGTTTATCCTTCTCTTGCCGGTAGGTTTCATACCCACAAAATGAGTTCATCATCCTCGAAGCTGCCTGAAAGGGAGTCGAGTTTAGGAAGAAGCTCATCTGATAGGTGGGACATTTGGAACTCTGTTTTAACAAGAACCTCCTTCAGCTTGGGATGTATGTTTGGCCCACTTTTACTGTAGTGCATTCCATAGTCTACACCTCGGTGTAAAGTACCTCTTGCTCATCATCTATGTGAGGGAGGGTAACCTTAGATATCTACTAGTGTTTAAGGGGGTATACACCCCTAGACAGGCTTAGATATTTCGCTTTAAGGTGTAAGGACATTCCATTCTTGAAGAAAGATTCACGATTTTTGGAAGTTGAAACGACTTTGAGATTTACTATCATATAAGCCTTCTTGATTCATTTGTTGACTACCGCTCAGAGGCATTGAAGAAGAAAAAAAAAAGCATCATCATTGTGAGAATAGAATGTAGAAGGAGCTAAGGCGCACCTATGCTAATGCGGTATCCATGAAGATCACCCCTTGCCTTTGCTTGTTTTATCAGTGCAGAGAGACCCTCAACATAGATAATAATGAACAAGCCCAGGAAACAAATGGATCTTACTGTCAAAAATTCATTATTAATCCTGAGATTATAAGGCCTGACTCCACTATTGTGATTTATGTTATCTTGGGCTAGATTTATTTTCTCTTTATGATCCCATATCAACAAAGTGTGTGTAGCAAAAACCTAATTTTCTCCATAATTGCTTCAGTGCTTCCATATCATAGGCTTTGCTAATGTCGATTTTCAATTACTCGTTTCCCGCTTTCCTTCATTTTGCGCTTCATGTAATGGATTACTTCAAAAGCATCCAAAACATTATCACAAATTGACCTTCTAGGAACAAACGTCGATTGGGCATTGGATATGATAAGAGAGAGGGTTTCCTTGAGCCGATTGGCTAAAACCTTGGCCATAATCTTATATGCCACATTGCATAAGGCGATTGGACCCAGGGTCCTTCATTGTAATTGGGCTGGCTGCATTTAGGAATCAACTTACAATATTTGTCTTGTGAGTTCAAAAGGAAACTGGAAGGTCTCCCAACCACAGAGCATTGGAGGAAAATATCATTACCTGGCTTATGGAACTTCTGATAGAAAGCCCGGGATTAAAGCCACCATTCGATCCAGGCACTTGTCTTGGTGCATCTGGAATGCCGCCTGTCTAAAATCATCTATGGAGAAAGGAGCTGTGAGCTTAGCATTATCTTAAATAAAAATCATAGGCTGGATAAAGTGGAGGTCCAGATCATACTCACTAAGGTCTGCTTAGAAAATGTTGGAGAAATACTCTACTTCTACCTAGCTCATCTTTGGTGGACCTCTAAATTCTTGAATTGTCTTGGATTCTTTCAGTACTGTTGGTATGTTTCCTTGTTGATGCCATCGCATGAAAGCACCGGGAGTTGGAGTCCCCACCTTCAAGCCAGTGGCACTTTGCTCGTTGTTTCCAGTACATCTCTTCCTGAGCTAAATTGCATTTCATGAATCAGGCCCCATAATAGTGCCGTAGACACAGGTCAGAGGGAGGCTGCCAGTGACTCTCAACCGTTGTAACAGGCTTGGATTTATCCTTGAAATGTCTAGCTAAACCTCATCCCCAAGTTTTGAACACGCAAGATTTAAATTTGTCCATCTGCAAGGGCTTCTTGTGAGTGTTCCAACAGTCCGAAACAATCCTATCAATGTTAGGCTCCCTGACCCATTTATTTTCAAACCGGAAGCGGTGGTGTCTTCTAGTGGCGAGCTTAGAGCCACAGGTATTTCAAACTAATGAAATTGTGATCACAGTTTGTTATGATTCTGGGTCTTTGTTGGGAAAGTGTTCAGCAAGTCATGGATACAGTTACTCAACATCAAATACCTAGCCTGGTGAAACTGTTTGTTCTCTTTGTGCCTGTGTGGGTACCCCTCTAACTGAGTCACACAAGGAGAGCAATTTGAAAGTGGGCGGAAACCTCGTAATGCAGCCATGAAATTGGATGCTCCACCCTCCCTTCTTAATCCTCAATATTCAAAATTTCGTTGAAGTCCCCCATAAGACACCATGGCAAAGAAGACCTTAGTCCTAGATTCCAGATCATGTCCCAAGCTTCCTTTCTGTAATACCCTTTCGTTCAGGAAGCCGTAGTATTCCTGTTAGTCTCCACATGGGACATTTGGAGTTTGCTAACCTCTCATCAATGATTTTGACGAGAGGAACTGGGTTATTATTGAACAGTGGCTTTCTTCCAAAGCATAGCTGAAGCCCTCCCTCCCACCTAGAGCCAGTCAACACAACAGGAGGCTTCAAAAACTGAAGCGACGCCTGATTTCTTCTATCTTATCTCTGCATGAACCAGAGTTTCCTACTAAAGAGAAAGAAAAATAATGTATCGGGATGGCGAGAATGAATGAAGCTCACCTAGTAGTGCAAACTGACTAGGAGTAACCAGGGCCAGCAGTTCCAACTGATGATGAGAGCACTGGCAAGATTGCCAGATGAAAAACTGGTGCCACCTCGTCTTGAATCCCGCTGAAATAAAGTGAGTTATCTGCCATTATATTATTCTAAGTGTCAAGATTATTGCCTAGCAATTTGGTGGCTTTTTAATCCATCATGAAAATCAGCCCCCTTCTTCCAACCTAGATTATTAACCCCTCTAAATCCAGAGGCCCAACTGTTGCCTCAAGCCCATAATGTTGAGTGGGCTGCCAATCAGTTGACAGCGTGGTGTTTCTGATAAAGTGAGAGCGGAGTTTGTATTTTGGCGGAGAATATCTCTTTATCTGAACCTTATTCTTGTGACTTTTTCTCCCCAGATATGTAGCGCCTGCACTCCTCCTACTTCCTTATCCATGAATTGTACCAGTTCGGCCCACCGGGATCGCTTCCTTCCTCTCTCCTCGGTACCTGGCACGTCTTGTCGGCGCTCTCTCATCCATGGCCCCCACCTTCTCAACTCTTCAAGTTGTGTTTTGAATAGGATGTTGCAAAGTGATCAGATTGTGCCCATTATATGTGCGTCACGGCAAAGTCCCCATTCTCTCCATATAAAGGTCTGTAGGCTATGCCGTCCTCCATCCTTATTTCTCATTTTTAATGGCAGCTGCATCGGTAAACTCGAATCCTCCTTATAATTCCTCCACAACCCCAGATTGTTGTTTGCATCATACTCCATAAATCTGTGGAAAGACATAGTTCCTAGTTGTTGCTTCTATCGACACCATAAAACCACAAGCAGATTCCTTTACTTGGACCCAGAATGGAACATGCATTAAAGGAACTAGCAAGGAGATCCTCCTCTAATTGAAGATGATAGAGGGATAAAGTGTGTGCCTATATTAAAGCCTAAGGCCCATAATATGTCAAGAACCTCACGATACAGCCATAAATAGAACTTGAATATAGGTAGAGATGAGGCTTCATCCTTCATTATGTTCATTCTGGTCTCAACACCCATGCCCAGTGCTGTAGCTGGAGTGTATCGTCCTGTCAATCAAGAATTGACCAACGAGGGCTAACTCCAACCCACCGGTTGCGTCAATAATCGCCCTTGGATGGCAAGCACCCTCTTCCTCTCTTTGTCAATTAAACGGTATTGTTTTTGCAATCTGGTTCTCCATTGCTTTCCCTGTTAAAGTGGAGAGGTAATGCATACGAGACCGTCTGTCAGCCACTAAGATCTTTTAAGCTCTTAACTGGGAGAGGATGCCAAGGACTCTCACAAGGAGAGGGATACCATCAAACTCTCACAGGGAGAGAGAAAAACAGGACCATAAAGTAATAAATCAATAGATTAATTTTTATTTATATTACTTAAATAGCTAATTATATTATTTTTAGTCCTAATAAAAATATCTTATTCTTTTTTTTTTGAAATGAGAAATTATTATTCTTATTCTATATTATTTTAAAAGTAGTCATTCCAGAAGAAATATTGCTTAGAAAATCCTACAAATTGGAATATGACGCTGAATTTAGTAAATTGAAAAATTTATGACTAAAAATGCATATAGTCGCATTTATTTGATTTCATGATGAAGAGATTTGTTACCACCCTTTAGGTGGGAAATTAATTAAGCGCGCTACTATACAGAAATCTATAGTTTGAAAAGTGCAAATTAAGAGACTAAATTTAAAAAATTTTGTTGCTATCTTCCTCTTTAGTTTTATTGCGACTCTCTGCCGCCGTCGATCAGTACTACCACCACGAGGATCGATCGGGATCAACATGTTTGTTAATCGACATCCCAAACGATCAGCACGTAAGTCGCGCTTCTTTGTGCAGTAGTCGGCTTAGAGCTCTTCGGCTGAAGTACTGGTAGTGTGATCGGTCTAATCAAGTTCTTTTTCTTTTTTTTGGTTGTTTTTAGTGGGGTTGATTTTGGGAGGCGGGGAGTTTGCATTTTGGGGCAAAAATCGAAACCATTTGGTTAATTGGAAAATAGAGCCGGAGAGAGAAGAAGAATCGAAGATTTTTTTTGTTTGATGTTATCACATGATTTGTTATTAAAATGGCGCGTTAGGTTTCTTTTCCTTTTCTTTTCCTCTCGAAAAATAACCATGTTGTTAATGATGTGGGAGGGAAGGCATCTAGTTCTTGGTTATCTGTTTTGTATTTTCGGCTCACAGCTCTACTCCTACCCTCTCTATACTCTACTTCAGCAAAAAGATCTCTGTGAGATAAATGTTTAAATCTCTCTATAGTCTGGGAATTTTTGTCTCAGATGATTAAGAAGGTACACAACAGTTTGGACATTTACTCAGAACTATGGATCTGCAGTCTGGGTTTTCTGCATGATACGGTTTTCTGCATTGCAATCTGAGCATTAGAACTGAACTCGAAACATACATATATAAGTTAGACTAAGCTTCTTTATTTTTGAACTAAGGCATATCTCTACTTGAGCTTTCATGCTCCTGATTTTGACTACAGGGTTTATATTTTCTTCTACTTCTTTCCTTAGATCATCATGAGAGGAAAAAGTTATGAGAGATGAGTCGCGAGGTATTTTGTGTCTGGATATGTGGGGGCTTGCTAGAGATTGGAGTTTTGTGCCAGAGAATAGTTTCTGGTATTGCAGGGGATCACAGGATTTTGTGATTTTTCCTAATCGTAGCAATACATGATATGTGCGCATCCTTTGATTTTTAGAATGAGTGTAAGATTCTCTCACATCCATTGGATTTATGCATGATTAGTCGAACCACGTTAGAACTCCACAATCCACTTTACAGGTGATTTCTTTTTATCTTTTTGTGTTTTTTGAATTGATATTCCCTCTGCGGCAATTTTCACGATTATAACATATTGTGACTGTATATAATTGTGGTTTGCAATATTTTTGAAGATTTTCATGCCTTGAATCCACAAAATTTGGGCATCCTTGATCAAATTTATGATTATACACTCTTCTTTGTGATCCTACCGAAACAACATTGATTATATTTATGATTTTATTTTGTAGTTTTTTGTTGATTTCACATCTTGTAGATCTATTAAGATTCTGAATAATTAAGATTCTTATAGATTTATTAAGATTCTAAATAATGAAAATTTGAGGGTTCTGACCTTTGCTAGGGAATGCCCCTCAGGCTAGTTTAGCTTGCGTTGAACCTATAATGTTCAATTATCTCCTTCAATTTAGAGGTTATTGGGTTGAAAATGCGCCACTTGTTTGTAAATTAAAGTAAATATCTTTTTTGGGCTTGCTTCATATGTTATTATGCACGAAGACAGATCATTGCCGGTTGCATTCGCTGGTGGGGCTTTCAGCTGTGGGCTGTGGGTTGACCAGACACTCTGGGAAAAAATGATTTATGAATTGATGTATAATGGAGTTTTCAAGGTATATAGTTCTTTACAAACATCACGCAGATTCCTGGTTCTTAGGCTTATTGGTGAACTCCGTTTAATTCCATAGCTCTGTTGAAAGGGTGAAATATGTAGATGGTCATTTCACTGATTCACATAAACGGCATAATGAGGCAACTTTCACCTATCTAGAAGGGCATTTGAATCCCCATAGGATACTGATAATCCATAAGACATCTAATAAAAATAGCATATAATCTCCTGCAGCAAAACTTGAAATCAAGGATCTTATATAAAGGGAAAAATTATAAACCCATCTAGCTGTTTAGGGATCTATTGGTAGAGATTAAGGGGACAAAATGACCTTTTTCTTTTTTTTTGTTTGTTTTCTTAATAGTTCCTTGTGATATCGATCTAAAGGTGAGTGGAATGCCAATGTTTCAGGTGTTGTGATGCTTGATGTTGGTATCATTTGTTTGGAAATATTTTATTTTGAATTTCTAAGTATTTATTGAAATATCTAAATGAATCGTTAAGTTACTAATTTTGTTACTTTAGGTTTTTCTATTCTCTGTTTTGATTATTTGGATAGGAATAAAGATTTTTTGGGTAGTTTTCAAATGTTATTTCTTTGGTTGGAATAAATTATTTTATTCTTATACTTATTATGATCACTACTGTACCATGATTTTTAAATTGGTATTATTCTCACATTCTATATATCTCGGCCAAATGCGATTAAGTTGCTTCGTTGTCTCCATGCGGAGGATGACGATTCATGGAGAGCCCTCACAGTCTGCGTGATTATCAGTCCTTTGAAATAATCTCGTGACGATGCTCCATCTACGAAACTTGGGTGCCCTTGATCCATTAATTTTGATTGATTTCCCATTTGATACCCGGGATTTTCTCAGCTCGATTGGCTGTATGAGCGTCATGAATTCAAACTTGGCTTCTTTGTTTTTAGCATTGTTTTCCTAGATAGCATCATCGCTTTCATATAAGTGCCTGTTTCTGGCCATGGATGAAGCGATGATAGATATCAATGCTCCGAAATTTCTGTCTTAAGCTGCGGTTTATAAATTTTTTATTGACAATTTTTTGCATGATTCAAACTCCGTGTAAAAACTTCAGTAACATATCATGAAAGAAAAGGTAGCCATGGAAAAGCCCGAAGGTAATGTTAAGCAGCAGAGGAAGCTCTATTCGTTGTATTCTGACGAATCAATGGATTCAATATAAAAGATATTTCTCTTCTAGTTTGCCTGAGATGTTCTCAGGTCTAAGATCACCTGGCGCTGGCCACCATACATTTCATACAGAAGAATGCATAATAATTTGCTCAGGAGACTCACAGAAAGATTGGAATATGAACATGATGGAGGGAGTGCGAGAGGATGTTGAGAAGATCAGCCAGTTTACGGTCTTACTGCTGAGAAACTTATTCTGAGTCATAGTCATAGCTTCGGCTTGTAGTTGAATGGCAAGTCGCTTTATGGACATATGGATGTTATTTTTTTGTATAAAAGAAAGTAGTTTTGGATTTTTAGAAGTTTTATTTGATTTTGATGTCCTTAAAGGCGTTCATGGTTTAGTTTTAGAATTTATAAATAAGTGTTTGTAGACGGCTTGACACCTTGTGGAAATGGAAGGTGATGGGTTAAATTATTCTAGTTGTCCAGTTGGAATCGGCAATTAGTTATTTTATAGAGCCCAAGAAGCTAATAATTTCTCTTGTATTTTGAGATTCTGAGATACTAGGCTAACTCGGTGAATTCGAGTCCCACGGATGGATGAACATGGAATGCAGCGTTCTCTGCTGAGGTCATTCTCTTCATGTTATTTACACTTTATATGTATCTTTGTTTTAGTTGTTCTCCATCTCTTCTTGATTATAGAAACTATGTTCATTTGGTTAAATTCGATGCTAGACCCAATTCATAATGATTCCCATTACCTAGAGGTAGAGTTTAGATGATGACAATTATAGGGCACTTCTTTTAAATAAACATGAAGCTATGATCGGACAGACCATGCCATCTCCCCATGTTACTTCATTTTTTACTCATTAACACAATTATGCAAATTAAATGTATGTTTATTATTTGTATTATTTTTTATTAATTCTTCGTTAACACATATATAGATTTTGTTTATGGGTTTTGCTCAAGAATTTCATTTGTTCTGAGAGGAAATTGAATCTTGAGAATAGTGCATTATAGAATTTAGAAAAAATGGTTTGGATGTTAAAATGCAGTGACTGATGGCTATGGCGGGAGGCGGTAGTTGGCGGTCGTTCTTAAGCGCCATCAAAATTTGATCTTTGAATGATCATTTGATCTTTTCATTTTCAAGGCCCAAGAAAGTAAAAAAAAAAAAAAAGAACAACCGTTGGCCTCGACGGAATCCTTTTTCCGGCGCTTCTGAACTTTTTCGAAAACTATTAGCTTTCGTATGTAAAATAATATGGGATACAATCTTGGCCATATGTTGCTGTGATTAAGAATAGAATTATGATCGTCTGTTGAGCCATGAAGATCAACCTTTTTGGTGCTGATTCTTTCCTTGTAGTTTCATAATTCATTTAGATACCATATGTACCTTGATCCTCCTTTTGTAATGGCATGAATCTTATTCTGGCAGTGAATGTTACATAGTTATTTATTACCATTACTTTACGACATGCTCTTACTTAAGTGAAGACAAAGCTTCTGGCTATACTTTTTTGTATGTTATTCTTTGTATCTAGAAGTTTGATTCAATCATGGAGACCCCAGTTTTATTTCTTCTTCTTGGATTAATTATCATTTTTTCTTCTTCTTATTCTTCAACCTTGAGCTTCTTTCTTCTTCCTCCCCTCTTCTATTCTCCTGGTTGCAGGCATGTGTGCATGATATTTTCAAGGGAGTATATTAGTCATAATGTTTAGGGTTAGGGCTTCTCCATAGATCAGCTAGGTTTTTGAATTTTTTTTTCTTTCTTCCTTTTAGTATAGAGAATCCTTAGAGACTACTTGTGGGAAAATGAGACCACCCACTTGGAACCTTGACTGCTGAGAAACCCCGAGAACTGTGTTATGAGATTTCCAGCTTGAAATATCTTCACGAGTTCACTGGAGATCACCTCTAGCATGTCTGTTTCTTTAAAACATATGCTTCTAGGAGCTAATGGAGTCATTCTATGCGTTAGGAAGAACATGATATGAAAAAAAAAAGAAAAGAAAAAAGAAATCGATGTATTTGAGTAGTGTTCTTGATTAGGAAAGAAGGTCGAGAGATTTGATGGGGAGATATGATTGCCTTTAAGCATTGTGGATGAAGAGCCAGTTAGAAATCCTACGAGTGTTCCCCAGAAAAAAAAATGCTAAAAGGTTTTGTTTGTCCATGCATATAGATATGACATTGCATTTGCTAGGAATGTTGTAATGATCTTCCACTTGAAATGTGATTCTACTTTAGCCATACATATATGATTTATAGCCATGCACAACTATGTAGAAAGACACGCCATTACATGAAGACGATTAGATTCCACTATTGTAGCTTTATCCTATTATTGGGACTTCACATTATAATTTCAGTGATGGAAAAACATATTAAACTCATGGAGGAAGGAGCTTAGACTTAGGCTAACTTCCTTGCATAGATCTTGTATACATCAATATTATTTGATTATTAAAACCCAGTAGTAAAAAATTAAGAAGCCGGTTGTGATATAAATCTACCTTTCGGCTTGTCACCTACTAAATAAAATCTCTTCATGATTCAACTTTGTCGCGAGAGCCAGAGAATAATTGCAATGATAATCCACATAAAGTTAATCGATCATTTAGGCCTGATAGAGATGCCAAAAGCATTAACTGTATTGTATCGCAAGAGGAATAGGCTTCATCCACCACTTCTCACAGAGAATAGAAACCTGATTGAAGGTTTTCCTTTGATATGAGCATGCACTTCTTTCATTACACAGTCTCATTTCTTCTACTATTTCATTTCTTTGTAGTTCTCATAACATGATTTATCTCTTGTATGCCAAAGACTAATTTACAAACCACAGCTGAGATTAACATGAAGGTGTTAACACTCATATAGTTATGATGCTCCAAAGACAAAAGAAGCCACCAACATGGACATCACAGTTCCCTTGCCAAAATGGTCTTTATTTGTTGTGGTGGAAGGAAGAAAAAGAAGAAGACTAACAGATTAAATATGAACTAAGAAGAGAAATTCTAGTAAGAATGGATCTTTGGAGGACATGTACACAATGTAGCCTTTGAGGTATTGAAGGTAAATATTTTGCTTTTCAGAAGGAGGTGTTCAACAATTTAACCCTAGCTATTAGTTTTAGCACCGCTTATGCGCACGGAAATTTGTTGATTGGTTACAGATTAACCATATATTACTTAACTCCGACTTAAACCAAAATTTATCGAGTTAGTTTATCAATCTCTGCTTGAAGAAATTTAGGATATAACAATTTTCATTCTTCTTGGAAATGCTAATTCTAGTTAAGCAACTTCACAGGAAAATTTTCTAGTCATTGTCAATTTACTATTTTAGGCTGTTACGATACTAGTTCTCTATAGTTCAATCATAGTGAATATTTCCATCGAGTCTTTTCTTTTGCCAATTAACTTAAGTAGAGTTTCATGTCTTTTATTTACAACTTCATCCAATGCGGGAGTATAAAGCGATTCCTTTAAGAACATGAAGATTCATATGTAGCAAAATAACGATTCTGCTCTGTAGTTTCAAAATTTGAATAGCCAATATAAGATCTTGAATAGTTACGATAAAAAAAAGAAGAATGAAGTTATTATTTTATGCTTATCTCGAAAACGATAAATTATTATTTACATTTCATTATCCCGCTCTTATAAAAAAATATTTACATTTCATATAAGTAGCTAAGTTATGTTTTTGTTTGTCCTTTAAATTCTTCTTGATCCTAAGCATTTTTTTTCCTTTCTTCTTGATATTGAGTGCGTGGATTTTGTGGAGAGGTGTGTGTGATTAGGTCATTCAGAGGTCCATGGAAATCGAAGGAGCTGCTCGGGGTTTTTTCAATCGCGTAATGCGTTTCACATCTATTGTACCAGAACACGAGGTCTTTACTGGAGTAAGCTTCTCCTCCTTTCTAAACTAGTTTTGTTAATTTATCTACCGCAAAAAAGTATTTTGCATTTGTTTGAGACTGCTTGATAGAGTTTTCATATTTATCATATGGCCTTGAGTCTTTCATATCATCTTATTTTATATTTTTTGTTGTTACATCTTCTTATTTGTGATAACCTTATTTATATTCACACATTTATACTTACCACCATTCTCATAATGATCCTCCATATAAAATAACAATTACTTATCATTAATATTCATTTATCTGATTATCTCACTTCTTGTAGCATTTGTACATTATAAACATTACATTCTACTTTGTTACTAGAGTTTGATAAATTAATTATAAACATTAAGTTTTTGAATACCCACGTAACTTATTGTAAACTTATGGGAATTAAACCCTTGATCAAATGACTATAAATCATCCACCATGGCCAAGGGGTCGCTATAAACCCACTTGACTGTCGTAAATCTATGGTTGGGGTGAAGTATAAGCCATGTTAAAAACTACCATGGTAGGTCGGCGACCAAGCAAATGGCTATAACCATCCCACTGTGGCTAGGAATTCGATCACAAAGCATGTTATGCCAGTACCTATGGCGAGGGTCGACCATGGCCATGTTGATTATAAGCTATGCCAGAATTATTAAATAATGGAAGAGCTATGTGTGAGTTTATGAAGTGACCGCTTATGGATTCTCACACCACATAACCATGCCAGCATCTGTAGTTACTCTTAATCACATTTATGTTATAGTTTAATTTACCATCTTTAACACCCAGTAGGTCGATGGCGTAAATTAGAAACTCTTCCCTAGTAGTAGATATGGCATATAGAAATATCTTAAGTTATTTTAAAATACATTCATAAATATAAATTCAATCCTACATTACTTTTATTTTATTTCAAAGATAAAAATTAAAAAAATATCACAAATAGACCTTATATGCAAATGGAGCTCAATATAAACAGGTATTGATTTGGACGACAAAATAAAAATAGGCTAAGAGTTAATTTGACTAATTTTTTATTTAGGCTAGCTTTTAGACATGTGGCTCCGTCTAAGCTTAGGTATTCAGTTATAAGTTAAAAGGGCCAAAACTTAAAAAAAAAAAAAAAAATCATTTTATAAATTATATTATTAATCGAATTATAATAAATAATATATAAAATAAATAAAAGAAATGTTAATCTAAACAATATAATAATATTAAACAAGCAAATAAATAAATAATAATGGAAACATTATTTATATCAAAATGTCAAACTAATGCATACTAAATAGTATCAAAAAAAACAAACGAATAAAGTATGAGCAATAAATGTGAAAAAACTTCAAATCATGGGCGTGAGTTTAGTATATATCTCAATCTTCACTTAATCATTCTCATTATATCAATAATAATATGTGACTCTACATTCGAAAGATGTATATCATATATGTTGATTAAGTGATTATCATCTATTAATTAATTTTTTATAATGTTAATAATAAAATTTATTCATATGTAGAATAAAAATATATTTTTTTCCAAAAATGCATCCCAATAGTATAATAATGAAATACCCTTTTTGTTTTGAAAATTCATCTCTCTTAAAGATATAATCATATTAGGAAATAAATAAGTGTATAATTTTTTAAAAATAATAATATTTTGTTAATAACACACTAGTTTAAATAATAAAATTATTTAAAATATGATAATAATTTGAGTATTAAATTTAATTTAATTTATAAGCTACCTCTTCTTTTTACTCAAAAACATATTTGATTCATCTCAAAAGTTTAAATGATAAATGCAAAAAAATGAAATTATAAATATTTAAAATAGCAATGTTTTAAAAACCAGTGCTTAGATCATGAGCCGTAGCAACTTCATGCGGTCAGATTCAAAGATTCAAATATTTTCTTTGAATTGGGGTTGAAACCGTCGAATCGGCGGTTAGTCGATCAAATCATTTATTAATATTTTTGGCATTTTTAATAATATATTAATTATATATTTATAGCATCCTTGAGTTCAGCCGCGATTTGGCCAGCCGGTTGTTGATGAGCAGTGATCGGAGTAACTTTTTAAGTTCGATTATCGGTTGGAGATTTTAAAATATTATGAAATAGGAATTAATGAGATAGTAAGAAAATATATTAAATATTAAAACTCTAATTTATTTAATTCCAGTCGTTGTAATTTTTCAAGCAGTATTTTTTTAAATATTAAAATTACTATTAAAAAAATTACATTTAAAATTTGAAGAATAAAATAGTTAAAAACAAAGTTTAATACATTAATAATGTGTTATAATAAAAATATTAGTATTTTAAAAAGTACTTATGCTATAAAAGCAAAGATTGACTCCTGTAAAGCAAAAAATATTGAATATTATAGATAAATAATTGAAAATCTGAATTCCCATTGAATTCTTCTGAAAATGTCTGAAAATAAAGATTTCGAAATGATTGAAATTCATGGATCTAAAACTCGTATAGGTATGATTAAACAGATCGGACCAAGTGTGATCAGGAGTTTATTAGAACTTTTTAAATTTATAGTCTGATCTTAAAAAATCAGGTTAAAGAGCGTAAAACATGTATTCTTATTCTTGAACAAGTAGAAAATTCGCCTTATATTTTTGAAAATTTAATGTCTTTATAAATTCCATTTTATAAAATATTATTCATATTATATCAATATTATCAGATTTATATTTTACGTTCTATCAAAAACTCATTTTCTAAATAAATATAATATACAAAATTACTTACTTTTCAAATATTTCCAAAAAGTGCCCATATGAAACTTTATAAATTCCTTACGAAACATAGTTTTAATGCATTAGATGTTTCTTTTCGGAAGCCTTTGGCTCTGAAAAAGTGATCACGAAGTCAGGAGGAGGCAACCACAGCCTCTGAGACATGGGCGGACCCGGGGTATCTGAATCATCACCAGAGATCGCGTTTAATAATATATGCCTTGCATTTTGTCGCTATTATGCCGCCCATTTTCTTCCATTTCCATTTCAGACGTTTCGTCGGGTAGGAATTTGTTGCCAGTCAAAACCGCAGTTTTTGTTTGTGTGTGTTTCTGGTTCTTGATCTACAGAAGATAGTATTTTCCCTCTTTATTTTCAGTAACAGAATCTTCTATTTTTGGACCCATATAAATCTCTGTTTTTCAATGGAACATTTTTTATTGAGAGTGAAGCAAGTTTTATGTTAGGTTGTTGATGAGCTCTGTGAAATGTCTGATATGTTTTATGGAATTTATACCTACTGGAAAATTTCTGTGGATTTTGTTATCTATAGGGTTTTTGTAAAAAGGTGGAATTTTTGTTTGTTAGCAGATGATCCTCCCATTCATGCTAGAGTGGTTGCGTGTTTTTTCCAAAATGTTTGGTTTTCTAATTAAGCTAGAAGTAATTTCGATTAACATAACTAGAATGATTATATTGATATTAATTTCATATTGGTGATATTAAATGGTTATTTTTTACCTGAACAGAAAAAACCAAAATATTTGCCTTTTTTCTATTTAGCTAAAAAACAAACACCACCTTAGTCTTATTAGATTTTTTTTTGTTGGGATTTAAAGTTGTGAATTGGGGAAAGAAAAAATTGGTATCTTTGTTTTAGTTAACTATCTATTATTTGCTGAAATTATTGGATGGAAGTTTTGCCAGGCAGATAATATTTTGGCAGATTTATCTTTGATAATCACCAGGTACTTATTTTTTAACAAATTTTATATCATATTTAATGATTTTATATATGGTGTTTTAAGCAAAATTTTTCGTAAAAGATAAAAATCTTTAATTTGCTTTGATTTGATTGCTCTTTAGTAGAGGGAGAACAACATTTTTGAAGATTTATGGTTTGACAGCGTTTAGAAACAGGGTATTGGAAACAACTTATCTGACAATTTTACTTACCATACTTCTAGACAATAAAAATGGAACCTTTGAGCCCAAATTCTTTCTTGAGGATATTTGACTCTACTATTAGGCATTAATAATTGGTTTTTTATTTTTCATTTTTATGTTTAATATGATTTCCACTGCAGATGCAATCAGAGAAAGTGTATAAGTTGGTTGAATAATCCTCCTCTTGTATGTATGCTTTCACTGGCGGTGACTTTAAACCTGCAAGCTTTTCTAACTACAGTATGCATTTTATGTCCATTTATTGCCATACAGAAGTGTTCTGTTTGAGATGTGATTCATCTTCAGGCCTCAAGGTCTAGTGATCCTACTATTTGTTATGTATTAGTTGTTTTCAATTTTTAGTTCAAGATGCCTATATAGTAAATAAAGTAGTAAGTTTAACACCTTAATGGCCATATCTTGGATTGAACACTATGAGATAATTTGAGGGCCTAAAACCTCTATAAGTTTCTTCTGTAGTGTTCCTAATTATGATGAATTCAAGTTATTTTAAGAGTGCCCAAAAATTATTTTGAAGTTTGTTGTTAATATTTCTAACTGTAGTTTCTGCAAAAATTCAGTGCCAAATGAAATGAGTAGTTGATCCTTTACTCTAATCCTTATTGATCATTTTGTGATTTTGCATATAATAAAAATCAAAATTAAACAGAGGCAGAGCTTAATTATACTATTTCACACTGCAATTTCTTTATTTATCAAAGGAGTCCACATATAGTTGGAAGCTTACCTTGGGTTTTCTAAAAGTGTCAACCCAATATAAACTGACTTTAGGTTTGATTTTGTTTTCTTATTGCCTAAACAAATGTAAGAACTGTTATATTTGTTAATTATTGAGATAGAGGATCTTGAGCGTTAAGTGGCTTATAGTCACTGGAAATGTGAGCATTCTTTGATATTGTTAAACAAATCAGGATTAGCTAAAGAGTTTATCCATAGCTGCCTAACATGCTTCAGCATCTTCAGTCATGTATTTCTATAAAATCACACATGTGGTCTTGCTGAAAGTTTTTAGTTCTTATTTCCATTCCTTTCTTCTTCAATCTACAGATGGATGCATATCAAACTGCTCTTCATTCGCGATGGGTGCATTGAATTGATGTTTCATAAGCTCTTCAGATGGGGTTTTGTTTGCTCTTCATGACAGGTACTTTTTTTTTGTTTTCACCTGACTGTAAAATAGTTTGCCATCAATCTGGTTATCATCTTATGTAAATTAATGGCTTTAATTACTGAATGAAATGCCTTGCTGTGTTTAAGTAATATTTTGATATGTATGATGAAACTTCATTAGCTTTCTGTTCTGGGACTTATGATATACCGGTTCATATGAAATTTTTATCTTGGTGAAGGTTTGTTGTACTAAATTTTATTGGAGAAATCCCTTGCTTGTCAATTTATAAATCATTAGTGCCTAAAGTTTGTACTTCAATATTCCAATTGTTGATTTTTGTGAAGTTATAGGTTTGAGAATTTCATTAAGCTAACTAATAGCAGCTAAAGAGAGTGCATCCTGAAAATTTTCTTTTATCCGAAAAATATCTTTAGCAGGAAGGTTATCTATCAAAAGAAATCTTTAATGGAAGGTTATTTGTTGAATAGACCTTGTAAGAAATATCATTGCCATCCTTCAGAACTTTTTATTCATTTTCAAGCATCATTGGCTAGAAGTTGTCTTAGAATCATCCTTGATGCTGCTTAGGCTGATTCTTACATGTATACAGGCAGGGAGTTTACCGCGACGGATATCTGGTAACACAACTGCCAAAGTTGAGAGCTGTAATTATGAAAGAGGTAAGATTTGGTTTGGCTTTGTAACTCACATTAAGTTATTTTGTGAGATATTTGTCATTAGCTATCTGTTCATATTTAGTAACAGACTCATTTCCTTTCTAGTATCAATTCTAAGGTTGTCATTTTAAACTTTCTGTGACATTCTAAAAGCTAAGGTTAATTGAATTACTGAATAGCCCAGTTCAATAACATCGGCGCCACCAGAATTGCTGATACTCGACCATCTTGAAGGCAAAGACTCGGCGCTGGAGTGGTGAAACTCACTTAACTCAGTCAAAAGGTACAGAAATAACTCCGTCAAGTTGTCTGAGATACCAAAATTTTCAGATTAAACTCAATACTAAAAAATTCTTCAAATCACAACAAAGAACACCAAAATTGAAAGGAAAAATAACAGCAAAGAAAACAGCCTGGTTAGAATCTTGAAAGAAAAATCAATGACCCTTTCCAAAAGGAAAAAGTTTTTTAACAAGATTCACAACCCAATATCGAAGACTAATTATGAAGAAGACCCTTTGAGGTGTATGAGGAGAGCAGGTTGATGGCATTTCTTTCCTAACCTCCTTTTAGGTAGATTGTGACAACTTTGTGCAACCCTCGTTTTCTGTGAGCGATGATCTTGGGCATTGATCTTTGCTATTGCTAGGGTTATCCTCTCTCTCTCTCTCTCTCTATCCATGGGTGGAGCTAGTATGGTGTTGTTTGAGAATTGAGACAAATACATTGTGTACTATTGTTTAAGTACCAATATTAATAGCCCCGTGGCATGATAGTTATTGTAGTATTTTAGTTTACATGCTAATGTGTAGTTAAAATTGTGACACTTATTTATTTTTAAATTTGAGTTTTGATATCACGAGATTTGATTCATTTTTTTAAATTTCAATATTAATAATTTGTTGAACAATTCCATTCTTTAATAATTTGTTTTATTAATTTATAAGTTTCTTTGATTATATTTATATATGTTTAATAATTGTATGATATTTTTGAGAATTTTAAAAATTTTGTTCGTCTATGTGAGGCTGAGATTGGCTGCAACTGCCACTTTGAACCATATTTATTGTTATAAAAATATTGATAGTTTCTGCTAAAAGAGAACTATAGTGGTTATATTCTGGTATTCCATAGATGGTTTCTTAAAAAATGTCACAGTTATCTAGAAGCTAGATGGTTTATCTTCTTCATATAACAAATCCTAGGTCATAAAGGGATCTTTGGATTCTAATTTTCTTATTAAGGCTTTTATCATCAAAATGTAGTGTTTGTTGTGCGTCTAACCTCTAATGGGGACCTTGTTCTGGCTGTCTTGGCCTTCATTCTAGTTGGTATATATATATTATATGGTTTGGAAGAAAAAAAAAGAGAGAAAAAGAAAAGATTTCCAGGTCTAAAGCATATGAACCCTTGCATGCAACAAGTTTGCTTTTAGGAAAACATGTTAAGAAAACTTTAATAATATGTGTTTCTGGAATTTTATCACATTATCCCTCAACGGATATCTTATTTTCAGACAGATATGAGTAATGTTGATTGAGAATATATTTTAGTTGTAGTTTGTCAGATAAAAGAGCTGGGTCACGAGCATCAAATTCCCGGGTATAGTGATGCTGCAAAAGATTCCCACAATTGAAGATGCTCTGATGGTATTTTCTGGATCTCTTTGCCATCCTACCTTTCATATCCTTTCTTACCTAATGTACTTCTAACTATTACACTGTCAATCCTCTTTCATTCAATCTTCTGTTGCGCGTATGCGACTCAAATCTGCACATGTCTATAGGTCATTCTTCTTACCGATCCGTTAATCGTTCGTTGTTGATCGTTAAATTAGTATTATAAAATTAATGTATCCGTCCAGTTCCAGTATTCTAGATAAAGTATCTCATAATATAGAAAGATATTCTATGAGATATTCTTTCGGTAGTGGGTTTCTGTTGTTTATGCCTTAACTTATTAACTAAAAATATTATACAATGTGTTTCTTATAGTTGTCTGCAATATATTCTTTGGGAGAAAGCAAATATAATTTTTTGATAGTCAATAGTTGATTCTTTGTATTAACTAGCGCGGGGAAACTCATAGGATTTGTTGAGGACCGTTGCTGTATGGATTTGAACTATGTATCCACGATTTTTTCTTTTGGAAAATCTTCCATGATTTATACCGTCGATACTTCTGTTATATTTCAGATTACATGTCTTTCGATAATGTGTAAGGCATGAAACACTTTTCTGTTTTCAGATGAAAAATTCAAATCACCATGGAAACTATGTTGCGATAGAAGCGTGTTTATAAAGGATGCGATCAGGGCTTCTGCTCTACGATATGAACGGGTTCATTCACGGCTGTATTTACCTCTCATAATATTATCTTGAAAAATATTGATAGATGAAAACGATGCGCTATTCTTGGTGGCGAGACTACGATTTCTTTTAATTATAACCATTTCAAAACTGAAGAAACTGACTGCTGATTTGCGTGGTAAATTTGTTATCTCATGTCTTCTTGGGAGCAAAATGCAACGTGCATGGCTGGTCAAATTTGGCTCTGTGTTAATTGCCCTTGGGTTGTCCTCTGCTGTATCTTTAGTCTTGGAGGAAAATATGCTCCCTTTATTGAACAACAACTCAGTATAAAAAGCTAAGAGATTGAAACTGTGCTATTAAGTCATTCTATAATGTAATTTTTTCATTTACAATATAGTACAGCAATTATGTAAAAATCTTGAGAAACCTTAATTAGCCTTAAGATAATTTCCAGGATTAAGGTTACAAAATTGTAGAAAAAGTCCAATAATGTTCTATGCAAGCATCTTAATAGCACCCAAAAGATATAACGCTCGCTACCCAATGAAGTCAAAATAAGAGTTGCTGTGGCTTTATGGAAAAAAAGGTTTTTGTTTGCATTAAATGAGTTCATTTGAGCTTAGGTAATATATGGAGAAGTAGGGTGGTCACGTGGAATTCTGTTAAAGAAGGCGCTGTTTTGAGGATGATGACAAGCGACATCAACTTTTGTATGACCTAGTTAGTTGGTCTAAGGTCTTGGGGTTTACAATGATGGTAGTTTGATCTGAGACCATTAGGCTTTACGATCGTTAACTTTGGGTCCACGTGGGATTAAGTGAGGCCACATGTAGCTAGTCCGGACATCCACGTTATCATAAAAAAACTTTGTGTATTACTGTAGTTCGGTGTTTCTGATTAATGGTTTGAAGTTGAATGGCACTTCATTAAGGGACGTTAGATTCTAGTGTGATTTTGGCTCTGTACAGATATGTTAGAAGAAATGATAATTTTGATTAGACTCTTGCATACTTTGTCTGAAACACCGCAAGACAAACTAATTTACTATGACCTGGTGTTCCCATCTTTCTTTGATTCTGTTTTGAAATTATGGCCCTTGTCTCTCTTCTCCCTCCTCCTTCCCCCTCCATGTCTTTTAAATGAGTCTTGATTGATGATGATGAAATTTGCTTGTTAAAAAGAATTCTATCTGAAAAGGAATCGTTAAATCAAAGTATAATACTATATTCATTGTTACGATTCTAAGAAGGGAGGTTGAGGGACTAATGAATTCAGACCATAAGTACATTGGTAAGCGAATCTCTGAGATTCTTGGCAGTGTTGGCTAATGAGTTGAAAAGTTCATGGGAAATAGTTATAGACCTCAGATGTCATATTGGGAGGGTGCCAAATCTCGGATGCTTCTCTAGTAGTAAACAAGGTCATAACCTTACTGTGAAAGGAGGGGAGAAAAAGTGTTGTTGCAAACATTCTTAGAAACATGATAGCATTAGCTGGTAAGTTCTTAGGGGGGAGGTCATAGGTGCATGGGATTTAAGGCAAATGGGTGAGAGTGGATTTGGTGGTGTATTTCAAGCTGCAAAGTTCTTCATTGCTGGCCCAATGGGTTCTTGTTGGTTCCCCGGCTCCACAGAGGGTTGAGGCATGGAGACCCTCTCGCCTCTTTGCTGGGCAGCCAGGTGCTAAACGTGCGCTAAGAGGGCTATGGAGGAAGGTTTCATCTCAGGTTGTACGACCAGAGGTAGGAGGGTATTTCTCATCTTCTGCTGCGGGGCGATACAATTGTCTGTGTGAATTAAATCGGAGGATTAAATGTTGTACCTAAGTTGGGTTCTCTTCTGGTTTGAAGTTTCCTCAGGGTTGAAAATCAATTTTGACAAAAGTGATTTGATCACTATTGGAGAGGTGACTAATGTGAGTGCTGTGTGGTTGTTGGTTGGGTTGTATAACATGGAGTAACACTCAGCCCTGCTTAGGTCACCTTGGGGCAAATCTGCAGGAAATGCGAGTTTGGGATAGCATTGAGGAATGACTGCATAGAAGGCTTGCTCTATGGAAGCGTAACTATATTTCTAAAGGAGGGGGGCTAACATTGATAAAGAGAACCTTAGCCAATCTACCTATATACTAGATGTCTTTATTCAGAATGCCAGTAGCAATGTCGAAGAGATTAGAGAAGGTGCAAAGAGACTTTCTTTGAGAGGGGGGAGGGGGGGTGGCGAAGCCTCATTTGCTCAAGTGGGATAAAGTGTGCCTGGAAAAAGAGTATGGAGCTTTAGGGTTGAGAAAATTTTCCCTTACGAACAAAGCTCTTCTAGGCAAATGAATTAGGAGGTTTGCTTCGGAAGAGGGCAGCACATGGAAAACTCTGATTTGCTCAAAATATGGGGAGGACTTTGGTTGGAGATCCAAGGATGTTAGGAGATCCTTTGCGGGGGGTGGGGGCAGCGGTAGGGGGTTTAGGTTTATGGTAGGACTTCTTGAATGAATCAAAGTTGGGTTGCAGCAATTGGAAATGTCTAAGATTAATGTGAGTGAATTAGTTACAGTTAGTAGACCTATGGTGTGGTTCTACCACTCTTGATATGTCCCTTCTCAGATCACTTTTAAAATTAATGATCTTAACAAAAATGAAACAGTTGCGGAGATGTGGGACCACTCATTGTTGGCCAACAGAAGCTGGAAGCAATTTCTTCTAGGCACCAATAGTTGGGAGTTGGACCAGAGTTGCAAATCTGTTTTGGCACCTCAGTGAATAGTGATTTACCAAAGAGCAGGACAAAATCACTTGGAAGGCGGGGGAATAAGATTCTCAGTAGTAAGGGCTTATGGGTTTTTGTCTCCGAGGGACAACCTTGGGTTTACCTACCAAGGGTATTTGGACTTCTCAATCTTCACCAAAGTTAGTTTTCTTTGGTTGGGAAGCAGCATGGGGAAGGTCCTTCCTTTGGACAATTTGCAAAAAAGGGGATGGCAGCTTCCCAATAGGTGCCATCTGTGTGGTTCAGCGGAAGAGACAGTTCATCATGTCTTGTTGCATTGCCCTGTGGTCAGTTCTTCGTGGGAAATCATCTTTTGCTCTGGTGGGATCTCATTGGGTCCTCCCCAGCACGGTTAAGGAGGCCGTTTGCAGCTGGAGGGGTTTTTTTGTGGGAAAGAAGAGGAAAAAATCTGGAGGTCAATTCCTATATGTACTTTTTGAACAATTTGGAAAGAGAGGAATCAGATAGCTTTCAGGGACGGATCTTTTGTTATTGTATAATTTATGGAGCTGAATAGGTTGTACTTGGGTATTCTTCCTCTGGGCCTTCTGATTAGGTTGCCCTTAAATCTGCAGTGGTAGGAGTTTTTGTTCCCTTGCTTTTTGTGGCTGTACACTTTGGTATACTGTGTGCCTTTTTTGTGTGTTGTATCTATCAAAAAAAAAAATATTATAGACTTCTATTCTGTAGTATCACGTGTTCTGGGTTTTAACCTTGTAGTTTCTATTGTCATGTAGTCGATGTTTTTAATCTTGTAAGAACACAGAAACTTTCATGTATCCATTAGGTATTCTCATGTTCTTTCCTTTTCTTCCTGCCCTTTTGGGTTCTATCTTTCATCCTTTTAATCTCATATAACAACTTCATCTCTCAGATAGGGTTTACTTGATTGGTTTATCTTGCACTTATATGAGGATTTTTGTGATCCACAAGGCACTTGGGATAGAGAATCATATAGAAGAGCAATTATGCACCTGTACTAAAGGCATATACCATGGCTCTAATCCCATTGACTGTTCATGCCGAAATTTAGGCTATATTGTGATGAGGATCCTTCTGGGACTCTAGAACCAATTTACTGAGAATGAAAGGTGCGGAATCATTGATGGGAGAGGGATGGGACATGTTAATTCTCATGTGTGACTCACTTTACAACTCTTTCTAATCCACATTTCTCTAATCAGCTGCAGCATCCTCTAATTGTAGCTCATTAAATGTTTTTCACGTTATTTAACTTTGATGCAGATAAGAAATTGCTGTATATCAAAGTGATTATAAATGACTAGAAACATAAGATACACAGAAATGCTGAGTGTTGAGCAAGACAATGGGTCTCAGTTGCAGGAAATCTCTGACATAGCTGTGACTCAGCACAAAGACATTAGAACCCAGTGTCTTGAACAAGGTTTCTCTTTATTATGATAACATCTAAAATTTCACTAGAGAGATTTGAAATTCTTAGGTAGAGAGACTATAGACTAGATAGGCCTCTTGTGTTTTCTTGCTTCTATGCCTAGGAGCTAGCTCTGTTTTGGGGGAGGTTTGTTTTTTGTTTGCCGTCTCCTTTTTTTGTTTTGGCCCATGGCCGCTTCTGTATACTTTCTGTATACTTTTGGGATTTAGGACTCTTCTTAATGGTGAGACTCTATTTGCCTATAAAACAAAACTATAGACTAGATAGGCCAAATAGACCATAAAGAAATTTAAAAATAAGTATTATATCAAGGAAACATGTGTTTTACCCATTAATTTAGGAATAATTGCAAAGAATGTATTAATAATATAGAATACATGGTTAATCGATTTGAAAAAAATAATTAATATTCCCGGGTATAAAAGTCAAATCACCTGATATTTATCTGACATTATTCATTACCACTTTGAGATGTCAAGGTAGTCTTATATATACAATAAGGTGAATCATATGTTATTCTTATCACCGATACGCGATTATCTTTTTGTGAAATATCTTAGTCATGTATTTTTAGATTCTTCAGCTTTTAAATTATTCCCAAATTAATGGGTAGAATAGAATTAATTCTTGTTTTGATTATTAAATTGTGAGTCGTATCCAACATACATGTATTCCGACAATTGTTAACACAGACCGCGACATGAATGAAGTAATCATGTCAAAGGTATCAAAATTAAACACAACCCAGTGTAATTTGGTAATAAGACGCAGCCGTATAACCCGTTTTATTATTGAAGTCATTTAAGATTAATATAATTTATAATTCACCATCAATATTTAACACAAATAACAAATTCGCAGGTTAATTTACATAGTAATTAATGTATCAATTTAGGTCAATTTCATGTCATGCAAATTGACTTCTAAATGTAATTGTTTATTAAACATTTATCGCAAGTCGACATGGTTGATATGATTGTCTTAATCCAGTGTGTAGGTGTCGGGGAGTTGTGTTGGGTTCATGGAATTAGATCAAATTGCTAGATGAAAGGCATAATTGCAGAAGCAGTTCTCTTTTATATTATATTATACGTGATTATTAGGAGAGGAAAATGTCAATAAAAAAAGGACAAAGTCATTTGGCAATAGCAAAAGAGGTGATCTAGACGGAGGGGGGTTTGGACCTATGTGAGGTTGAACCTCTTCTGCTATTGCCACATGACTGTTTTTGCTATTGTTACGTGACTTTGACCTTTTTTATTGACCTTTTCCTCTCCTAATAATTCACTTTCACATATAATATAATATAAAAGAAAACTTGTGTTTTTATAATTCTATCTATTAACTTGAGAATAATTGTAGAGAAGGTCTCAAGAATGTAAAATAGATGACTCAATATGATTTTACAAAAAGATAATTGTGATTCAAGTATAATAGCATATAGGAATTACCTTAATAAGTTCCTATATGCTAAGTCATTTGTGAGTGGCAATATGAGAGCATCTCTTTTGAGATTTCTTGGTTTCATTCAACAACTTGCTAAGTCGTCTAAAGAACATGGTTTTGATGTAATATCCAAGGATGTTGAAATAGCTAGAATACACGAGTCACTCTTGTTAAAGGATCAGTTACATGAAGGCTGCAATACTGGGAGGGACACAGGACAACTCTTGAATCTTTGATTGGGAACTATCTTCAATGGAAGCTATTTCCCTTGCTAATGTTCATCAATACGATATATCCAAAATAAGTAATTGAGAGGAACGTCTGAATGAAGATGCTTTTCTACGTTGAGGACCTTCAGAGCCACTTGGCAATAAACCTGATTAGTCCCTAAGGAAGAAGAAAAGAATGCCCCAAAGCCAATGAAGGATGAGCCAAAGCATGCCATGCCAGTTGATAATGCATTAGTTTTTCTTCACTCAATGGATTTCACATTAATCTTACAGTTCCAAGGGCCATGATATCCACCAAATGTTTCAAGGTGGGTGAACGACATTCATACTTTACTGGATGTAGTAGTTCTATAGAATGTGGGATTGCTTTTTGGTAGTGAGATCCAACTGCTGCAATTTCTCAAGAAGCCATTCAGATGTGCAGCCTTCTTTCATCTCAACGCACAAGTAGCAGTCTTCACATTCTAGTTGATAATCTAGTTTTGGCATTTTTATTTTATTGGGTTCCTCTCCCATGTTTGGTGGAGAATGCTCTCTCTCTCTCTCCTCTTATTTATTTCCCATGCAGTTCCCCTCTTTTGATAGGGTGGGGCTCTTCACCCACCATATGACCTCACAAAACAAAAAGAATGTTTTATTTATAATGCAAAATCAGGGTTTGATTCTTAGGCTTTATGTTTTGAATGAATGAGCTCAACCATTGGGTTGAAGGTTATTTTGTGTTAAAATTCTACCCATTTTAAATAATATATCTGAATTTCATTTCTTTTACTTGTAAAAGCGCCTCTCTCATTTAAACTTTCAATAAATTTCATTTTCATTATTACTTTATTTTTTTTTATTAATCCTTTTTTCTTATCTTCAAATAGTTTTAGGTTTTCTTTGTTCTATTTTTCAAAACTTTCTATTTATTATATTTAATTTTAAACTTTCTTGTTTTTAAAATAACATGATTAGTTTCATGGTCCCGATAAAATGAAATTTTATGGAATTAATTCATGAATAAATAAATGAACTTATGTGGGGGGCCCAACATTCCTAATCCTTCTATCCCTGATCTCGATCACTTGATTGCTTTTCATGAGATCACTTCCATTTATGGCTTAAGTATGCTTTCTCCATTTTATTTTCTTCCTTGCTTCTATGTATTTATTTTCTTTGTTCGGTGCCTAGTAGATTAATCAATCAAAAGTCATATTTGCTTTAACTTGATTATTAGAAACCCAATATTTAGGAGCAAAAGTCTTTATAAATTCTGTTGTATCTTAGCGTCGTAACCTAACAGCTCGGATATAGGCTCGGTTTCGTGATCCTGCACTAGCATTGAGTCGCGTTTAGAGTTTTTTCTTGTTTTGTTTTCCCTTTTAAAATAAAACTAAGATAAGTAATGACTCAAAATTGTTTTTTAAAAATGGGTTTTTCAAATAAAAAACGAGTTTAAAGTCTTGATGAGGCTTCATGTAAAGTATTGGGATCCACAGATAGATTAATATAGGAGATGAAAAATGGATCTCAAAGTGAAACCTAAATTGAACACCTCATGAGGATAGCCGGATAGAACGGACCTGGGAATTGAATAAAGATTTCGAGCTGTCTTTCTAGACATAACCCATCATCACGAAGTTCCTTTCCAAGTTATTTTTCATTGAAAGGGGAAAGAATATATTTTTAAAATACTTTTATTGAAAAATATTAAAATGTGGATTTGATGGATATTATTCTGAATTTCAAATATGTTTACATACATTATCAATAGAGTCATATCATTTGAGTACAACTAAATGAGACATGAAGAAGATTGTTTTTTACTATATGACATTGGACATCAAATTTCTAGCTATATGATTTAGAAAGGGGCTTTACAATGGTATAGAATAATGATGATCCTATAGAATGACTTTTTTTAATTTCATACGTAGGTTCTTGTAGATTGAAGAAGTGCTCACTACAACAATCTTATAGCTCTGTTTTTTACTTATTGAAAGTATGAACAAATTGGTTTATCCTCCCATTCATCGCAACAATGATAATAAAAATGACAATAACTATAAGGAGGATAATGACAATAAAGACGACAACAATAATAATAGTTATTGTTGTGAAAGTAATTTTCAAAATTAATTTTATCTAAAGTTCTGATTTAAAAAAATAAAAAAATAAAAAATATATCAAAAGCAACATTAAAAATCACTTTGGAATAAAGTACAATAGTAATAAAAGTAATTTTAAAATTATTTATCTGGTTATGACATCAAAAATTATTTTTAAACAAAAACAATAATAATAATTTGCAAAGCCAAATTGACAAGTTTTTATTTCTAACATGAAAGGGCAAAGTATTTTTTTTTTTTTTTGATAATTCACCATAAAAGGTATAATTCTCATCTGAAAAAAAAAATATCAACAAATTAAATATAACATTAATAGTGTTAAATAGGCATCTCAACTTTTGCGTAGGTTAAAAGATTCATCCAAGAATTATAACTAACTACTCTGCAGTAATAACCACGCAACAAAGAACTGGATAATAGGAAATCAAGAACTTCCAACTAAAAAATGACATCAGATATAATGTGAAAAAACTCTCTAAATGGAGGTAAAAAACTAGAATGAAATTTTCTTCCACTATAATATAACGAGGATATAAATATATCAATACTTGAGCTGAAAATCTATCACTTTAGGAAACCATGAGTAGACAGACTATGAGTAAGTATTAGAGAAGAACATTTCTTCTTCAAATCATACCTCTAGTTTTCTAAATCTACTTATAAATACTAATATTATATATATATATATATATATATATATATATATATATATATATATATATATATATATATATATATATATATATATATGTTTAGGGAATACCCAAATATTAAATAGCTTAATATATATAAAATCATGTGATGGACAAGTTAGCTCAATATTTCCTTGTATGATAAGTCAATTCCATTGAATCGAAGTACATAAAAATAAATATAAGTATATTAATGAACTAGAATTAAATAATTTTCCCAAATGAGGGGATTTGAGATTTCAACATTTCCAAAAACAGTTTCAAAAGAGTTTAAAGGAAAGTTTTTTTTTTTTTAACTATTAAACATTTTAGTTACAATGTAATAAATTGTTCTTCTTACTATTGAGACAATTATACTCTTCCCCTCTCTTATGCCTATCAGAGACTTGAACGATCATCGTTTTCTTATGTCTTGTCTTTTTAAAACGCTAAGCTATACTACATGAGATGACAGGCGAAAAGTTGTTGTTTTCAACAGTTTATATTTAAAAACTATTCTTATTAACTGCTCTATCCGATGCATGCCCAAAGCAAAAGCCTGGCAGTAGAATTAAGTGCCCTTCTCTGTCGAATAGACCCTTCTTTACTTGTTAAAAAAAAAAAAACCCTTCTTTACTTTTGTTCTTATTATATTTGGTATGGTGTTGAAAGGTTTACTACGACCAAAATCTGTTTTGCTCCTCCCATCTGCTCTGATCTCTTCCTTTTACCGAGAGTATGTTTGTGGCTGAAGCAGTTGGATCTTCGCCCGGTTGTTGATGGACAAGTTAGATCTGTCTCTGTTAGAACTTAGAGATACGGTAGTGGCAAAAAGTTGACGCAACCTCCAAGAATGGAGGAGGACGTTGACCCATATTGAAGCCGTAGTGGATGATGCTGAGAACCAGCAGATCAGGGCAAAGCTTGATGAAGGTTTGGCTGGTGCGCTGACCTCAAATCTTTGGCTTATGACTGAAAGATATGATGAGTGAGTTTGATACCGAATTAATGAAGCAAGGAGTTTGACACAAGGCCCTCAAGCCAGCACAAGCAAGGTCATCCCAACTTTTGGTGCTTTAATGGATCCTAAAACTATGTCCTTTAACAAAAGGATGGGAGAAAAAATAAAGAAAATCACAGCGGAGACTTGACCTTGATTTGAGGGAGGGTGTTGGAGGGGCGTCGTTTGGAATTGAGGATAGGTTACAGACTACTTCTTTAGTAGGCGAGTGAGTCTCGTATTCATGCATGGTAGGGATGCTGATAAGGAGAAGATCATTGAATTGATGATGTCAAACGAAGCAACCCGTGGCGATAGAGTTTCTGTCATTTCCATAATTGGCATGGGCGGGGTTGGAAAGACAACCCTCGCTCAGATCATCTACAATGATGGCAAGGTGGAGACTGGTTTTGATATGAGAGTTTGGGTTTGTGTTTCGGATGATTTTAATGTGGTAGCAATAACAAAAGCAATCCTCGAGTCCGTCACAAAAACTCCATTTGAGTTTCAAAGCTTGGAATGGCTTCAACAAAATCTGAAGAATGAAATGAAGAATAAAAGATTCTTCCTTGTTCTAGATGATGTATGGAACGAGAATCCACACCATTGGGATTTTCTACAAGCTCCATTTAACGTTGGAGTGCAAGGCAGCGTGGTCTTAGTAACAACTCGTAATGAAAATGTAGCATCAATTATGAGAAACAATGGCTTCTTCTTATCGGCTTGGTCAACTAACTGATGAACAATGTTGGTCATTGTTCCAACTTCCAATAGCGAGCCTTCAAAAATCTAAATATGGATGCATGCAAAAACTTGGAATCGATGGGTAGGAAGTTAGCAAAAAAATGCAAAGGCTTACCTTTGGCAGCAAAGAAATGAAGTATTAAACACTGAAATATGGGATTTGTCAAATGAGCAAAGCGGTTTTCTTCCTGCCTTGAACTTGAGTTATTATTATCTCCCTACAAAATTGAAGAGATGTTTTGCGCATTGTTCCATATTTCCTAAAGATTATGTGTTTCAAAAGGAGAAGTCGGTGTTGTTGTGGATGGCAGAAGAGGAGAAACTATAGAAGAGTTGGGTAATATATGTTTCAATAATCTATTACCAAGGTCGTTCTTTCAACGATATCATGGCAGTGATTCTCAATTTGTGATGCATGATCTTATAAATGATCTGGCACAATTCATAGCAGGAAAGCTCTGTTTTAGGTATGAGGATGAAAAGCAAAATGAAATTCCCAAGGAGATTCTACATTCTTCCTATAGTTGGGAAGACTTCAAAAGCCCCATGAAACTAAAATCAGTGGTTTACACCTCAAATCTACGGACTTTCCTACCATTAAAACTAGGAAATTTTCCTATTGGTGCTCCTAGTTTCTCCTTAAGCAAAGAGGTCTCACAATGCTTGCTGTCAACATCTATGTGTTTACTTGTTTTGTCTTTGTGTTACTATGGCATGAAAGACTTACCTTATTCGCTTGGGAATTTGAAACACCTGCGCTATTTGGACCTCTCCTATACTTCAATTAGAACACTGCTTGAATCAATAACAACTCTTTTCAACTTGCAGACGCTGATGCTATCAAGATGCAGATATCTTGTTGATTGCCAAATAAAAATGGGAGGACTAATCAATTTACGTCATCTCTATATTGATGGGACTAACTTAGAAAGGATGCCAATGGAAATGAACAGATTGAAAGATCTTCAGACCTTGACTACTTTTGTTGTTCGTAAGCATATGTGATCCAGAATTGGGGAATTGTGGGGCCTTTCACACCTTAGTGGTACACTTACCATTTCCAAGTTGCAGAACGTGATGGATGCTAGAGATACATGGGAGAGTAATATAAAGGGTAAGATGTACCTTGACAAGTTAGAATTGAATTGGGACGATGATAGTGCAATTGCTGGTGATTCACATGATGCAGTGTCTGTCTTGGAAAAGCTACAGCCTCATAAGTCATAACAACCTAAAAGAACTCTGCATTGGAAGCTACTATGGTGCAAAATTTCCAAGCTGGGTAGGGGAACCTTCATTCATCAACATGGTTCGTCAACAGCTCTCTCACTGTAAAAATTGTGCATCCTTGCCATCGCTTGGACAGCTGCAGTCTCTTAGGGACCTCTGCATTTAGGAGAAGAATGATGTGTTTGCAAAAAGTGGAGGAGTTTTAAGGGAAATGAGCCTTCTTCATTTAAGCCATTTGCAAGCCTGCAGACTCTGGTGTTCAAGAGATACCAGGGTGGGAATGGGACGCGGTGGAGTCGAAGGAAATTCCGCCCCAAATATTAATAGGCTCTGCATTGTTTCCGAATCTGAAGAATTTTCCCAAACACCTTCCTGCTCTAACAAAAATGGTGATTTCAGAATGTGGGCAACTGGTGTGTCAGCAGCTTCCAGAGGCTCCCTCCATCCAGGAACTGAAGTTAAGAGAATGTAATCAAGTAGTTCTGGCCACCTGCCTTCACTAACTAGGTCGGAAGTGAGTAATATCAGTTCCATACAAGGAGAAATTGCCGACCTTGCAGGTAAGCTCGTCTCGGAAGTTGGTCATCCAGAAATGGGGCTTCCGCCTATGCTCTAAATCATAGAAATAAAAAATGCCTCATTCTCCGAAGCTGTCTATCTAAGATTACTTTGTATAATTCTCTTACGTCCTTCCCCTGCATCTCTTCGTTGAAATCACTTAAAATCAAGGAATGTGCATGGGAAAGTAGAGTTGCCCCTGCCGAACTCTTACCATCGGCTCACCTATTTACTTGTAAGTAGAAGTTGTGATTCTCTCTTGTCCTTTCCCATTAGTCGTTGAGACACTTGAGATCTGGGATTGTACAAAACTGGAGTCCCTTTCCATTCCAGATGTAACAGGAATTCAACACATGGATCTCACATCTCTCCAAAGGATTGCCCGAATCTGGTGTCTTTTCCAGATGGAGGATTGTAACTAACCTGAACGACTCTCCATCAGCCAATGCTTGAAGCTCAAGTCACTGCTAACGGATGCAAACCCTCCTTACGTCACTTGAATATTTGAGGATACATAATTGTCCAGATGGATACTTCCTTCTGAAATCTAGGATAATCTGGAAGCTGTACCTCATTTCTCTTCAGACACTCTACATTAGTAACTACTTCAAAGTTGAGTGCTTTTAAAGAGGGCTGCCCTCCTCCCTTGCTGCTCTCAGAATATATGGATGTCCTGTGCAGAAAAAACGGTGCCAAAGAGATCAAAGGGAAAGAATGGCGCAAGATTGCTCATATCCCCGTCATATGGATGGAAGATGAACTCATCTTCGATGTGAGCTCATTGAAACTCATTTGATTCATTAGGTATTGGTCTAAATTAGAAAATTTTGCATTCTTCAATGAAAGAGAGGTTGACTCAAAGGAACCTCTGAATAAATATTTCTTATTCAGGTTTGCCGTTAAGTTGAGCCACACCTGATGACCTGTTGACTAGACAAGATGAAGCCTGGAGTTGCAGAAATGGACTGAAGGTAAAGCGCCAATAATCTTTCTTTTAAAGTGAATGTACATTCGGAAGGACTATTTAATTACAGCCCAATATTTGCTTGTCCTCGACTCCCTATTTATGTTCCCTTCTGTAAAGCAATGAGTAGCACAATAAAAATGGGAGATACAAGAAAAATAATATACGGAAGCGCTTGGCCAACCTCAACCTCAACTTCATTGTCCTTAAGGGAGTAATCTACTTTATCTTCAACAAATGCTTCAAAAAAATTCTGGTAGCCTGTGTTCTTCGAAGGAAGTGAACTTGTAACCTTCATCAGTTCCATGGCCTAGCAAAAATGAGATCAACCGCAGAAGAATAAGGATAAGTGAGTCACTTTAAAAATGTGAAATGACAAATTATTAGGACAAAGCAGGATGTACGTGGCATCGTTTTCAGCCTTCCAGATCAAAAAGCACAACCAATTTAGCTTCCCAACTATAGTTCAAACCTACATAAAAAGGACATCCCCTATCCAGCATTTTTCACTTGTGACTTGTCTGACATAAAAACGGGGTGCATCTTTTTACAGCTTGTTTTGTAAATCCTGAGTTCTAAGGCCATACAAACAGGCACTACATTGTTTTTTGCAGTTAGTTACCTGGAAACCGAACATGAACTGCCTGGCCCTCTTGCTCACTGTGGCATTTGGGTGAGTCTGTAGCTTCTCATACATAACTCGAGCCTCATCTGGCCTGTCAACCATTTCATCAACTTATTAGTATCCTTCCAATAACCAGACAACAGAAATTTAATATTAATTGACATTTTTCTATTGCTAGCAAAGAGGCCCCAATTCTAAAACAGTTCAACATGAGAGATCTAAATCATTTTGACACAATCAAATCTTAATGAGTTATTGAAGTACTGTACATGAGGAAAATGACTCGAATATTTGCAAACTTCCCAAAATCTACAAATACAAATGTCCATGCGGTCAGGATTTTCTTAATTCCAAGTGACCCAGAGCATGTTGGTCAATATTGTAGGCGATGTATGTACTGCTCATGACTCCTTATCAAGCCTGAGCTGTTTAAGAGCAGCTCGATTCATTTGCAATTCCCAAAAAAAAAAAGAGATCCAACCTAGTATTGAACAAAAGGTGTACATACATTCAGATTGAATCAGTCCATTATGTTTTAGATAGCGTTTGAACCTACATGATTCTGAAACAGGAGCTAAGACAAGAGTCTTACATTCATCAAAAGTACAATCTGCTTGTTTCAATTTTCTATGTGAAGGAAGAATGGACTAATTGATCCTCACAGAAAAATATACCTGCTGAGTGAATCTAAACAAATAGACCACTGCAAAGCAGCTAATCCATGAAGTTCACTCTGCACAAGCAACAAAATTCGTGAAAATGAAATAAATAAAAGATCAAAATCTTATTTAACCGTTCTCTACACTAGATAAAAATTTGTAAAATAACAACCCAGAGAAATAGACACCTAACATAAACTAAATCCGTCCTAGAGGCTGTTGGAGAAAATCTGAAAAGACTACTCAGGTGCAAGGGTGCAGAGAAAGTTGAAGCTTGTGGAAGTAAATATAGGTTTCAGTAGTTCCTCGAGAGTTTGAAGGAAAATGTGAGGGAAAGAAAATAAAGAGAAATATTAGAAGGAAAGAAAGAGTAAAGGAAAATAAAAATAGATTTAAAGCCGCAAACTACAAACTTTTTCCTTATTTGCTTGTCTGTAGAAAGATTAAATGATTTAGAATATATCATTTCTTAATAATTTTTAATTATTTCTAATTTTCTTTCGTATTTTCCATAGTAAAACCAAACATAAAAAATCATTTTCCCTAACATTTTTTTGTATCCCTAGTACTTTTGGAGAACAGAAGATAGCCTTAAGCACTAGGGATTTTCATTAATACAATGGTCATAACAGTAAAATCATTGGCAACCTGGTATCTTTGCTGCTTTCAATTCTCTATTTGGTAATATACAGGTATTGGATTAACCTGGGGTTTTAATTTACCAGAATTATAAATGCAATGCATCCACATTATACCTGCACACATGCAAACAGACCAGAGGTGCTGGATCAATCTGTTCACTCATATGACCATCCCAGGTTCTGTAGTCACACCTCCATGACATGAATCACGAAAACTGTAACTTTTAGACTGAGGGTTCCCTTGAAGTGATAGATTGTATCACCTCCTAGTGCAGTGAGAAATAAACAGTTACATGGCCAAGCTAAATTTCAACACAGAAAAGAGGTAGAAAATCTCTATTAGTTTTTATTAAGGGCTTCATAGAGTAGAGTTGACTTCAGTAGTTCATCTGATGCCAAACAATCTTGTTGGCAGTTTAAATCTAAAGTATATTTTGTAAACTGCAAATTTGACCCAAAAGCTTAAGCTTTTAGGCAACTTGCCATAATGTACGGGCTTAACACTCCCCTCATGTGAAGCCCCATTCTTGAACTTTTGACACCTTTTGCTAATGCGAGCTCTAATGCCATGTTTAAGTTACCTTAAGATCCAAATGTTTAAAATTTTTGGTAATGGATTCACAATATAAAACATGCTAATAGATACATGGTATTTCTCACTGAAAGGAAGTGGTATTTCATCTGATCGACACTGTTCGACCACATGGTATATAAGTGAGCATTTTCTTCTTCTTTCTTTTTTTAATAGCAAGAAGCTAAAATTGTTTAAACAGTCTGTTTTCCTTCCTTCCTTCCAGAAAATTACCTGAAATACCAACTTATCCATGACTTTCTCATAATAGGGCAATGCTTCCTTGAGCTTTCCAATATTCATTAGGGAGTCACCATCTTTCAGTGCCTGCATATAGAAACACTTAAATCATGCTCCCAAACAGACATGCCACACAAATCGTTGATTTTACTTTTTCTTTTTCTTCTTTTGTGTAAAAAAAAGAACAGAACAAAAGATTATAACTTCAAGTAGAGGAGGAACAAAAAAATAAAAAAAATTTCAACATTAGGTACAGGGTTACAGGCACCTTTATCTAAAAACTCCTATGTGGTGTTTAATCCATGATGAATGATAGGAGAAATCATACGTCAGGCATCAATGTGAGTTTGATTTTTCTTATATGATTTGTGTAAGGAAGGCAGCATTTTGATTGAATCAGACCTGGTCACATTCAGACTTAAGCTTTGGATCAATATTTAGTCCAATCTTAGTTTTGTATGCAGCAAGTAACTGTCTAGTGCGTGCTTCTTTGTCAGCTTTATCATCTGCAGTTTCAAGCACCTCTCCAGGGCGAATCACTCTTCCACCACCAAACTGAATGTCAAGAAAAAAAATGTGATAAGAATAATAGATTGTTCTGACAATGTTGGCATCAGTATCATGATAATACAGAAATAAATATAAGTAAATTGCACAATGTGACTCTTCATAATCCCCTCTCTCCAAGAGCATGATCACTTCTTTAATTAATTCCATCTAAAAGTACACATAATGCTTCAAAATTAAAGATGATGCCCATGACAATTAATAAATAAAGCCCAATAAAAAGATGAAGCAGTTAACATGGGACATGGCGTGATTTCTTTTGCCGGTAGTACTTCTCCTAAGCATCTACGATCTCTTTCAAACTTCTTTTCATAAAAAGTTATTGAATTATTGGTTAAAAATGAGTTTTAAGATTAAAATAGGGTCTAAAACTCTCTCTCTCTCTCCTTCTTGCAGTTGAATCCAGACCATTTATTCTTGCTTCCCTTTTCACAGTTCACAATAACCCCATCTCAGACTCTCCAACCAATTCCTTTCTATTTTTCTCCCTTTACTCTTCTACTAATTTGAGTTATCATTTACACTGATAGAGAGGTGATGCACTACATTTGTTACAAGGTTTGAAATTTTGTTATGTATTTCTTATCCATGGACTCCAAGAATAAATAGTCTTCATGTTCCCCATATATACAATGATCGATGCTGATGTATTATGTTTTTGGCCCTTTGGCCTAACTATATTTCTTTAATGTAGTTATATGTAGGTTAAGTTTCATTCTTACCATATCAGAAAATAATACATGATCTTGAATGCTAACTACTATGATTAGCAATTAGGGGTGACAATTCGTGTCCATGGGTTGTGTTCTTGTCGTATCAACATTCGCAAACCCAAACCCGACACGAATAATAAACGTGTCAACATTCGCTAACCCAAACCCAACCCATTTATTATTCGTGTTAGGCAGGCCAACACGAATATCACCAATTTAATTTGATTATTTTAAAATAATAAGCACTATAATTAATCATCCATGCTTAAATAAATAACCTATCAAATTTAATACGTATATTAATTTTATTATTTAAAATAATAGGAATTATAATTAATAATCCATATTTAACACAAATAACCTATTAAATAGGTTAATTAATTAATATAATAATTAAATGAGTCAATTCGGGTCAAATTCGTGTTAGGTAAGTCAACACGAATATGACCCATTTATTAAACGTGTTAAGTGGGTCAACACAAATATGACTAAAACACGATTATACTCAACCCAAACCCGTAAGAACCGTGTTATGTTCGTGTCGTGTCAAATTTTGTCAAATTCTAATTAGCATTACCGATGTGATCAGGTTTAATAAAAATTTCAACGAAAAAGCTAAAAGCCTCATTTCATTTTTACTATGTCAAAAAATGATAGATGATCTTATACATGAATTAACGACTATGGTTAGCATTACTAACAGGACAGTTCTGAAAAAAGCAATTTACAAAAAAAAAAGGTTAAAGCTGTCTCCTAAGGCACAAGTAGAGACCTTCATTACTTTATTCTTGTTAAATGACCAACTCTCCTAAAAGCTCAAGCTCGTAGGATTTGGATTTAATATGAATATCATGGCTCCACATCCTTCCTCATGTGCATGTGGCCCTATACCCGCGCATGAGGAGAGTCAAATTCCATTATGGACTTTCAAATCAATAAATGGGGATGAAATATTCAAATTTGCAAGGAAAGGGTTCGAACCCAGGACCTCCGGCCAAACAAATCTTTGATACTCTGTTAAATGATCAACTCTCCTAAAAGCTCAAATTTATAGGATTTGGATTTAATATGAATATCATGCTTAAACACCCTCCTTCACGTGCATGCGGCCCCCATACCCGCACACACAGAGAGTTTTTAAATCAACAAATGGGGATGAAATATTCAAATTTGCAATGAGAGGGTTCAAACCCAGGACCTTCTGTCAAACCAAGCTCTGATACCATGTTAAATGACCAACTCTCCTAAAAGTTCAAACTCGTAGGATTTGGATTTAATATGAGTATCATGGCTTCACAATTCTTCTCTTTTCTTTCTCTACTTCCAATTTTCATCCTAGCACTAACATTGACTTGGACATGCAGAACTAAATTTAGATAATTAGTTAATTTCTGTAGTTGCAAATTTTGGCAGTTAAAATTTGTTTCCAACCCTGGTCATATTCATTTCATCCAATCAGTAGCTCAATATTTAACCAAATCTGCCAATAGGCCCCACCTCTCCCATAGCATTAATCCTACAAACAAAATCAGCAGTGTGAACCAAGATGCATCAATTACTCAAGTAAAATATAGAAGCAGCAAATATCATACTGTTTTTGAGATGTTGCTGGGTCTAGGAAAAACTCCCCACGTAGAAACCTTTGGCTTGTACAAATCTGAGTTATCATCTTCTGTTGGCTTGGGATTTGAAGAAATTGCATCCCCAAACTTGCTAAGCTTTCAACAATCAACTCCACCTCAGGCAAGTCCCCTTCTGGAAAGGGGTCTGAGACTGGAACCAACCCAGCTGGCAGTCCCCTGCCTATCTTCTTATCAGAAAAGTTGAGCCCCACAAAATCAATGCCTGAAATTGATAGTTGTCCCTTCTTATTTTCCCTTTTCTCAACAACCTCATTTCCCAAATTCCCGGCATTTCCTCCTGTAATTCCTAGAACCAATGCATAGACAAAATTTCAGTTATTCCATTTCATAATCTCTTTTTTTTAATCAACCAAGAAACCCATTTCTCAAATTCCCTGCATTTGCTCCTGTCAATCCTAGAACCAATGCATATACAAATTTCGGTTATTCCATTTCAAAATTTCATTTTGCCTTTTTCTATCAACCAACAATATCGTCCTAATCCCTCAATCAAATTTCCAAATTTGTCCAAAGCTGCAACCAAATTAATAAAAAAATATATATTTAGAAGTCACTTCTTTGCAAGTTTCACAGATTCAGCTGAACTTCAGTCTCACATCCCCAATTGATAGCTAAGTCACCAACCAAATTTCCATTGCAAAATACTCATTCCAGAACCAGCCAGAGTCCAGGTCTTAGAGAGTTCTCGCCAATACTTAATGAAATTTAGGACCCTTTCCAGATGTAATCCAGTTGGCTGTTAAAGATGTAGGAAAATATAAGAAATTAATTATTCATGGATGTGGGGAACCAAAAAAGAAAAAAGAAATGTGCAGGCAGCTGAATTATACAGCTTGCTGGTTCATATGAAGAGTATTCTCAATTCGATGAGAAGAAAACAGGGAAATGAAACCATAGGACTTTTTTATTGTTTAAACTGTGGAATCAAGCAGAAATAGAAGGAAAAAAAACAGAACAGATATGATAAATAAATGAATTTCAGTTTCCACATTTTCCCAAAAGGTACCTGAAAATGCTTCACTCCTGCTATCACCCTCAACCCCCTTGTTCTTTTTATACTCCTTTGCTTTCTCCAACGCAATCTTCACAGAAACCGGCATCTCCTGAGCTTCCCCGCTCCCATTTCCGTTTCCCCCAGATCCCAATCCCTGGTTTCCCTCAATTTCCTGCTTTAATGATTTCTTATACTCCTTAGCTCTGGCAAATGAGAGCTTAACCGGGTCAGAACTGCTCGGTTCGACCTCCACAGGACTCTCTCCTGCATTCGGTGAACTGGGTGGTGAAGATTCAGCATCGGATTGGGACTGAGAAAAGGAGACTTTGAGGGGTCTGATTTGGGGATTTTGGATGGGAGTTGTGGACGTGAATAGGGAGGGTTTGGCAGAAGAAATGGGATTGAGGAGAGAAGAGAGAAATGAAGATTGGATAAGGGAAGACATGCGTTATGAGGTCGGGAAAGCCAGGGGTTTTGGAGAGGAGACTGAGCATTGGGTATCTGGTCCTGATGGTGAATGGCGGTGGTGGATAAGAGGGGGTTGAGGCTGAGGCTGGGGAGCTTGACCCCAACTGATTTTTTGCACATAACTGTAATTATTTTGAAAAAGACACTTTGCCCTTAAAAAATTAATTCTTAATAAGTAATAATTTTTACATATTATTTTCTATGTTTTAAGAATTTTTTTTTTAAGAAACAAATAATTTTTATCAACATTCTAAATGTTAATACATCGATGTAAATATAATTAAAATCACTAAACCACAACGATGAAAACATCTACTGCGCTAATAAAGATAATAAAACGATTTAAAGTTAATAATGAATCTTACATATTCGGAGCATTACTATCAAGGACAGCATTTTCATTGATTCGATTCCTCGTTTTGATCGTGATATAATTTCTATTTCTGCTCAAATCGCTCAAACACAAATAAACGTCATACCACAACGACGAAAACCAAAACGTCGTATTGAGATGACACAAACCACCGCCGCACCAAACGACGACAACCACATGCACATGAAGGCGATGACAATTATACGAAAGACTCAACACACGACTAAATCACGACAAAAACATATAAAAACTCAGATCCGCATGCAAGAACTACTTTATCAAAAAAAAAAAAAAGCATGGAAAATAAATCTCTAGCTTGACTTACAGAATGACAAAAAAATCACCATTTCTTACTTAAAGAAAAAAGGCTAATAAACAAAAAGTTGAAAGAAAAGAAGACTAGGGTTTAGAGTTCTATTTTTTAAGAATTAAAAATGAGGTTATAAGAGCACTTTTATATAAGTGCAAGAATATTTTTTTTAACCTTCCTAAAGATTATTGAGATATTATTACCCTCAATTTTAAAGTATTAAATATTTTTAAAAGAGATAAGATAAATTGCTGTAAAAAAAAAGAGATAAGATAAATTCATGTTTTTTATTCGATAATTATTATTTTATAGAGAAATTATTACTAATTTTATTTAATATAGATTTTTTATACAAATTATAAGAACTCTTTGAAAACCTTAAAAAAATAATGTCTGAAAATTATTTTAAAATTTTGAGTTATTAAAAAAATTTACTAATTTAAATTTTAAAGATTTTGAAATGCATAAAATAAGTTTATATTTTCATATAAGAATTATAATATATTATATATAATTATTTTTTTAGAAATAAAAAAACAAAAAGCATTATCCAACAAACATTATAGTGAGTTAATTACATAAATTGTGTCTCAACTTTTCCATTTTTTCTATTTTGATATCAACTTTATTTTTGTTGAATCAAGTGTCTAAACTTTATGATTTTTTGTATTTTGGTGTTTAACTTTATTTTTATTCAATTAAGTGTTTAAATTTTTTGATTTTTTTATGTTTTAGTGTCTCAACTTTAACAAGGTGAAAGAACAATATTATCCTTCTCACATTAATTACGCTACAAAAGAAATTGATTAAATTGATTGATATGGATAAAAATAAAAATTTTAATTATTTTAAAAATAATTTTAATCACTAATGTTTTATTTTTAATTATTCTTATATAATTTTTTCACATAATACTCAGAAAACAAGTAAAAATAATAGATGATAATTAAAAGTTTTTTTTTTCAAATTGTTATATTTTCTTTTTAAAGATTTTGTTTTTGTTTTTAATTTTATCTTAATTCTATACTAATCATTTTTATCAATTTTTTTTTATTATAACAAAGAGATAAAAAAACTCATAATGTGGAAATGATAATATTGTCATTTCACATTGTTAAAAGTCATTTAAGTAATTTCATTATTTTATGTGATGAGGAATGTAATTTGAATTCAATTTTTTTTTAATTCAAATATCTTAATAAGTTTTTATTGGTAAAAAACAATGATTAAAGAAAAATTAAAAGTTTAAATGATTAAACAAAAATAAAGTTAAGACATCAAAACCAAAAAAATTTAAAAAGTTTAGACAGTTGATTGAGCAAAAATAAAGTTGAGACGCCAAAATAAAAAAAAATTAAAAAGTTTAAACACTTGATTGAACAAAAATAAACTTGAAACACCAAAATAGAAAAAATAAAAAGGTTTAGTTATTTAATTGAACAAATAGAAAAAATGGAAAAGTTGATATATCATTTATTTATATAATTAACTCAAGTCCTGATTGGATACTTTTTTGTTTTTGTTTTTATTTTTTAAGAAAGAAATTGAAAAAAAACCCAAGCAAAACATGGAAATTGTTAAAGATTTGTCTTAGAAAAACAATGAATTTTTGAAAATTTAATAATAAAAGAAATTGTAATGCCTCTAACTTTTAATTTTAAGTAATTTCAAAAACATTAAAATAAATCCATATTTTTATAACAAAAAAGAAAAAGAATTACTACTATTTCCTATCTTTTAAAAATACAAGATATAAAAAAATATGCAAAAGAAACATAAATATATATTTAAAATAATTATTAAAAAAATATAACTTTAAAAATGTATGTACAAAAAGAATCAAACCCTACCCCTTATTTGTCCTAACCCTACCCACACCATTAATAAATTTATTCTATTTGTGAGCAGGATCAATCATCTTTTAAAATGTTAAATTTTAGAACACATAACTTGTTTGTTGGGTGTAGTTAGAGTAGACACTCAGGCTCCACATGGGCCGTTCTCATCGCATTATATTGATCGCTGTCAACATTTACCAAACCAAACTCGATGTGGTGACACAAACGCTAAGTAACATCTGCTAAACCCAAACTCAACCCATTTATTATTAGTGTTAAGCAAACCAACACAAATATGACCCATTTAATTTAATTATTTAAAATAATAAGAATTATAATTAATCATCTATGTTTAACACAAATTACTTATTAAATTTAACATGTTTATTCATTTTATTATTTAAAATAATAAAAACTATAATTAATAATCTATATTTAACACAAATAACCTATTAAATATGTTAATTAATTAATATAAAAATTAAACAGATCAATTTAGATCAAATTGCAGCAATGCGCCAACACCGAATACGACTCCATTTATTAAACACGTTAAATTCCATCAACAATATGACCTTAAAATACGATTATACTTAACCTAACCTCAGAAAAACCACGTTGGGGATTCACGTCGCTGCTCACGTATCGCCATTTCTCAAATTTCATTAATCCCAACGAAAAGTAAAAACAAGCCATGAGAAAAAAAAAAAAACACGTTTCTCATTTTCATTGCAGAATTACCAAACACTGATACACACTGATCCAGTTCTCGGAAAAGAATCACTCATACAAGTACTATATGGAACCCTTTTCAGTACGGAGGATTAGCAATCAGTGATAAATTTTCAAGAAGATTCAGATCCAAATAGAGCATACAACTGACCTAACTATAGTGATCATTAGAAGCTTCACTGTAAGTATGCTTGTTTACAAGAGAAAGATTAATGTATCTTCCATTTCAAGCAATTATTTAACTGTTGCACATGATAACCTACCATTAATTGACATTACCTAAAAACCCGAAGCGAGTGATTTGTGCAGGAGAATCCCCCATCAAGCATGAGATTAAGGCCACTTATACCTCGCCCTGTCGCTGGGGCTAAGAAGACTGCATGAGCAACATCATCAGGTCTCAATTCCACCCCCTGCAAGTTTGCGTTTTTTCCCACAAAAGCACGGAAACCGGCCATGGCATCCTCGGTCCTCTCATCCTCAGGCAGGTGAGCCAAGGCCAAGCTGGTTGCAACTGCATAAGGCGAAATGCAGTTGACTGTTATCCCATGTGCCCCCATCTCAGCTGCAACACTCTTGGTTAGGCCATCAACAGCATGCTTAGAGCTTGTGTATGCATGCGGACCGATGCCTGCTATGGCGCTTGCAACACTGCATAAGGATATGATTGTTCCCTTCTTCAATGGGATCATGATACGAGCCGCATGCTTCATTCCTAGGAAGATGCCCTTCACATTTATATCAAATACCTTCTCAAACGTTGATACGTCCACGTTTCGGATATCAGAACAGGGTGGGCCTGCCATGCCAGCATTGTTCACCATAATGTCAAGTGTGCTAAATTTACTAACTGTATAATCAACTGCACGGGAAACATCATCCTCTTTTGTGACATCGCAATGGAAAAAACACACGTTCGGGTCACCACCAAGCGTGTCACAGAGCTTCTGGCCAAGGTCATCTTGCACATCAACAATACAGACTTTTGCACCGTGCTTGAGGAATAGTCGCACGATACTCTCCCCAATGCCAGTGGCTCCCCCAGTGACCAGCGCCACTTTCCCTAATAATCTGAAAAACAAAAATTCTCCATAAACAAACTAGGAATTATGATGGAGTAAGTACTCTTATTTAAGTTTGTGCTAGTTTCTAGGGAACTCAGGAACAACCTACTTACTTTTTCTTCTTGTACTTCCATAGTGGTTTATCATTGATTTTAATGACGGTCAAGGAATGTTGATTCCCACCTACAAATGATACCGAAAACAAAGGAAAAACACCAGCTTGAGCTCGCTCTTGGCTGAAGCTATATATAGTCCACTACAGCAAGACAAATCCTCAGAAGATTTCAAATTGTAATCACAGTCCATTCATGCAACAATAGTTGAATTCCGAGGCCACATTCTCTGGGTATTGCAAGACAGCACCCCACGACTAGTTTGAGTTTTAACTCTAAGAAAACAATTGCAAACAATAGTGAATAAAACCACGAAAAAGAAGTAGCATTAAGGGAATGTAATCCAGATCTCAGATCCCTTAACTACTACTCCAAGCAACAGAATAGTCTCACCTCCAATCAAAAGTAATTAAGCTTAGTTTTTACTGCAGCCCAAAGCCAATTTCTCTGTGAGACACCATTGATGAGGACTACGTCAAAAGTCCTGAATCCTAGTCAGTGGACATGAGAGTCTATAAACCACTAGCACTGTTCTCACAATAACTTAAATATTCCATTTTCTTCTAATTTCTTGATGAGTTGGATCATAATAGAGCTACAATAGGGTCAAACTAGAAAACCATGACAATTTACTTCTGTGCCTTAAAATCACAGTTAAAAATAGCACCACTAGTTGCAAAAATCCACCTAAAGTCAAATCTGAACAGGACTGAATGCCAAGTTGAAATCGTTTAAGTCTAAAAATGTGAATATAACTTCTGTGTGAAACCATTGACAGAACAAGCCATGAATGTAAATCAACCAATAAAAAAAGGTTGGATGATTCAATTAAGATATTTGGAGATGCTCATAAGTTAAATTTCCGACCAAAAATATAAAAACAATAAATTCACTCATAAAAAGAAGCTAAAAATATCCCAGACATGTCACTGAAGTAAACCAAAAGTAGCTAAATTCAAGCTGCATGCGGTTGACCGTATCAGAACTTTATGCCTAATGATAAGATAAAGGATTCTACCCACAAGATTTGAACATTAACTTCAACAATTAGTTTTACTAATATTAATCCTCAATCACATAGTATAGAATACCCGAATCTATCGAGACCAAGAGTTGAGCTGTAGATACATATCAACCAACTAAGCTTAAGTAAATGATTCTACCACAAGATTTGACCATGATCTTCAACAATTAGTTTTACTAATATTCATCCTTAATCACATAGTATAGAATACCCAAATCTACAGATACCAATAGTTGAGCGGTAGATACATATCAACCAACTAAACTTAAGTAAACGATTCTACCCACACAAGATTTGACTCATGAACTCAACAATTAGTTTTTTACTAATATTCATCCTTAATCACATTAGAACACCCGAATCGTCATGATACTAAGATGAGTTGAGCTGATGATACATATCAAATCCAAACTGCTTTTAAGTAAACAGATTCTACCACAAAATTTGACCAAGGATCTTCAAATAAATTAGTTTACTAATATCATCCTTAATCACATAGTATAGAATACCCAAATCTACCGATACCAATAGTTGAGCGGTGGATACATATCAACCAACTAAACTTAAGTAAACGATTCTACCCACAAGATTTGACCATGAACTTCAACAATTAGTTTTACTAATATTCATCCTTAATCACATTGTATAGAATACCCGAATCGTCGGATACCAAGAGTTGAGCTGCAGATACATATCAACCAACTAAGCTTAAGTAAATGAAGTGGCTCAGACCGATAAAACTGTGAATGCTTTAACCAGAGGTTTGCCTCTGTTTCCTGATCCAGGTTCTCACTTCCAGACAGAAATTGACTATAGTTAACATCCTCCACAATAAAGTGATACGAAGAAAAAAAAAATTAATTAAATGGATCAGACTACAAGGCTGGATCTGATATAAAGCAACCACCACAGTTGGATTTAGAGATGCAGAGAGAGAATTAGACAAGGGGGAACTCTTAAACTTGAAGAAAAAAAAAAAGAAAAGAAAAGTACTTGAAACACATCAAAATTTTTAGAAAACTAATTTCATTGAGAAGTTTTATTTTTTATTTTTTATTTTGCTTCAAGTAAATGAATTCAATTGAGATAAATTTACAATAATTTTAATAGAAAATTCACTAAACTGAAGCTGATTAAGAAAAACTTGTGTAGGATCAACTTAAAGCTTAAAAATTTTGAAATTATTTTTTAAACCCAGTAAAAAAATTAAAAAAAAAGTTCTTGGTCCTAGATGAAACCCAAATCACTACAGCAAATCACATAAACAATAATATAAAAACCCTAGTCAACGTGGATGAAACCCTGTGGTATTAAAACAAGTATTCAGATTAAAATAGCTCAGACCCACAAATCAGATGTTATGAAGAGGGGTTCTTCTTTGTTTTACCTTTGAGTAGGAAGTGGGGAGTCGTCAAAGCTGGTGGGCGCCATGAATGAACTGCAACTCCCTCTGTTCTTTCTCCAAATGAGTGGGGACGGGATGGGTGAAGCCGTGAAGACAAGTACTAGGAAGTTCAGTTGGAGAATTTATCTTCTTGTGTGACTCATCAGGAAAGGATGCCAACGGCAGATAGTGGACAATAATTGTAGACGTTCTGGCTTCTTTGGACCTCAAATGACCCGGAATTTTTCTAATAAAGATAAGAAGGGATTCTTTATAAATTTACCAACAATTAAATAAATAATTATCAAAATATTTTAGATTGGAAAATAATTTCAATTATAAGGTAATTTTTGACACGTAAGCAATGAGGTAAAAATTCTCTTATAATGAAATTATGTATTCAAAACACGACTTATACTCTTACATCAAATCGACTTCCAATTCTTACATTAAATCGCTGCCTTCTAAACACGACTTTACACCAATATCAAATCACGCTCTTTAAAACAAGACTTCATAATTTTATATTGGTCTTCAAAATATGATTTCATATGTTTATACTAAAATCGATTTTTCAAACACTAATTTCACAATTTTAAAATTTCACATCGGTTTTTCAAACACCAAGCCACATTTTAACACTAAAATCGTGTTTTCAAACACAATTTCACATTTTCATCAAATCGTTATTAATACACACATTTATATGACGCGTAGTCAAGAATAAGCGCCACATATTTGAAAATATTTATTTTTGCTCTATATTTAAAAAAAATTATAATTATGGTATTATTTGAAAAATCCCCTTCATCTTTGAGCTGGTTTTGGATTCATAGTGCCATTTTAAGGGAAAATGTGCAAAAAAGTCTCTTTATTGTACCGATTACGTTTACACTCTAAAACTTTTCATCGTTAAAATAGCTTAAACGACAAGCAACACACAAGTCGCCACGTTCACGCGACACATAAAGCACTCCACTCATCTCTTCTTTAACTCCCATCTCCTATCTCATCGACTCCAGCCCACCCACCCCACTCCAAAGTCCACCAAACTCTTATTTCCTTTTATTACTTTTTTTTTCTTTTTTATTCTTACGAATTTTATTAAATTTTATTTTAGTTTTTAAACTCTATTAAATAAAAATTCAAAAATTTTAAAATATAAATAAAGTATTCGTTATTTGAATTGTAATAAAAAATAAATTTTATTTTAATTTTTAAAACCTACTAAATAAAAATTTAAAATTTATTTTTTAAAATATAAATAAATTATTCGATTATCTTAATTTTTAAATAAATTATTTTTTAAAATCTATTTAATTTTAAAATTTACTAAATGAAAAATCAAATGGGATGAGTTTGAAATAATATTTTGATATTAAATATTATTTCAAAATGGATGATTTTTAATATTTATATTACATATATTTAATATTTTGTTCAAAATCCAATATATTTTAAATGGATGAGTTTTAATATTTAATATTTTTATTTAAAAATCAATACATTTTAAAGTATTAAGTTAATACAAATTTTGATGAATATCAATGGATGAGTTTTTTTTTTTAATCAAATTTATAATTTAAAATGTTAATATTTATTTATTTATTATATTATTAATTATTATTATAAACAAATATATTTATATCAATGATATTAAATATTTTAATTAAAAGTTAATTAATTTTAATAAAATAACTATACATAAAATTAAAATATATTTTAAATAATGTTTAGTTTATTTATATTTAAAAGATAAAATTAATTTTATTTAGTAGATTTAAAATTAAAATAAAATTTAATAAAAAATGAAGAGTTAAAACGGAAAAAAGTAATCAAAAAATGAAAAAATAAGTTGGGTGGGGTGGGGTGGGGTGGGGACGGGGGTTGGGCAAACCCGTGAGAGAGGAAAGGAAGGAGAAGAGAGAGGGGAGGAGAGAGAGGAGAGAAAAGAGAAGAGAGAGGCACAGAGCGGGTCCCATGCATGATATAAACGCACAAAGAATTACCGCCATTTTAATATTATTCGATCATTTTAACAAATAATTACAAAGATGTGTTTAATTCAGCGCATGAAGAACCGCGATCGAAAAACGTTGTTGGGTAGTTTATACTCCGCACAATACTGGGGAGTAGATTTTACAAATTTCCCCCCACTTTAATGCAAGTATGCAACCTAGGAGTCCCCAAAGTTGCAACTCACTTTGAATTTGGATCAAACTTTGTCTGCACAAACGAGCCTTTTAGCCATTTCCCACCTTTTTTTATGCTCATTTCCTTTCCTACTTTTCAGATCTTTTTGGGGGGTTAGCATGTTGCAAATGCCACAACATTCACATCTTATAAATAAGAGTATGAATCTTTTTGCTTTGCTTTCTTCAATACAACTAAGGTTTTACATACATGAAACCATATTATAAAGGGATAATTGACAGAAATAATTCATAATTTGATCGGTCTTCTTTAATTAGTCTCACCTACTGATTTACTATGAATAATCTCCCGTTTAAAAGGTCTCGTATTGTATTGGTCTCAAGGCATCGATGACCGGTTAAAAAAGTTAAAATAATCCTATGTGATCATATGTCACTATTTAATTAGCCCTATAATTTTTATTTAAAAAAAAATCAATTTGATTCTCCCTCTCATATCTATCACCATGTGTCATTATTTAATTGGCTCATATTTTTATTTTTCTTAAATCAATTTTATCCCACACCCTTCTCCCCTCCCTCTTGGTGCTCCGTACACCTCCTTCCTCCCCCTCTATTGCAAAAATATTCTATTTCAAATTTTTGGTCTTATTTTCTATAGTTTTTAAAACCGAAAATTCTTTCCATAAAGAATTTTATATTTTGTTTTGCTTGTTTGATTCTCACTTTCATGTTCTTTTCGCGGTTTTTTTTGCTTTATGTCTGATATTTTATGCTTTCATTTTTTCAAATTTTTATTGCGATATTTTATTTGGTTGTTTGTTTTGAAATTACGAGTTTTGGCGGAGTTTTGCTTGTGATGCTTTGAAAATTTGTAGTTTTATTTGGATTGTTAGAAATTCGCAGTTTATGAAAATATGGAGTTTTGTTTGGATTGCTAGAAAATTTTGATATTTTCTTTTGTTGTTTGTTTTGAAATTACGATTTTTGGTGGAGTTTTGATTTTGATGTTTTGAAAATCTGCAAAATTTGGATTGCTAGAAAATCTGAAGTTTCTAGAGTTTTGTTTGGATTGCTAGAAAAATTTGATATTTTCTTTACTAGAAACAGAACAAGAACGTTCCAAAAAATAAAGCATAAATGGTTGTCTAAAAACCAGGATGACAACTTGAAGAAGACTAGATGGAGAAGAAGAAAAGTTTTATAAAACAATTTTTTTTAAAAAAAAAATTAAAAAATTTGGTGGCCAATTAAATAATAACATGTGGTGAGAGAGGAAGGAGAGAGGGGGTGGGGTCAAATTAATTTTTTTTTAAAAATAAAAATTTTGGGGGCCAATTATATAATTATATAATGACACTTGACATTTTTAACCGGTTAAACCAATCGCTAACAGTCACGGATCATTCGAATACGGGGTCTCTCAATAGGTGAGACTAATTAAAGAATATCGACTAAATTATGGATTATTCATATCAATTACCCCTATTATAAATATCCAATACCATTTAAATGTAGAATTATGGAAATTAGGTTCATATTTGGTTTTTGAAAACTATTAAAGGAAAAAAAAAGTAAAAGAAAATATTTTTTATTAAGGAAAAATACAAGGAGAAAATTATTAAGGAAAAAAAAAAAGAGAAAGGTTCCTAACTTCATTTAGTATTAAAATTGAGATTTAAAAAGTGTTTAGTCCATCAAATTGATGATATAATGTAATTTACTAATTTAATTTAAGTCAAAGAATTTATTGAATATATTCCATAAAATAATTTGTATTATAAATTTAAAGTTGGAATTTTTAAAATAATTTACAATTATGTCAAAATAACACTTTATTTTTAGTCTCTTGTCTTTCTTGTCTTATTTATCAACGCTACGAAAGTAATAATAATATTAAAAGGATTTAAATATAAATGAATAAATTCAATTTTACTACTTGATGATTATTGATTGGGACTAACCATCACTTCTTTATTATATTATATTTTCCTGATGGCTGATACAAAATGACACGAGAAAAGAAAAGAAAAGAAAGTTGTGTAATTCTATTCAAATGTAATAAGAAACCCCACCGGTCGGTCAGCAAGTGTTGAACGTCTCACTAGTATATATATATATATATATATATATATATACATATATATATATATATATATATATATATATATATATTAGAGTATGTATTAGGGAGGAACTTATTTTATAATTTATTTGGACTTTATTTTCTGTATAAATATTTTCGATAAAAAATTATAAATATTTGAAATAGCTTATGGATTCCCTGCCTTTTTTTAGTTAATTCAATAAAGTCTTTATTAAATTATAAAAAAAGTCAAAAGCTTATACAAAAGATTAAAATTGGTTATCTTAATTTATAAAAGTGTCATTTTGAAAAAAAACAAATTTCCAAAAATTATAAGCAGTAGGTAAATTTTGAAAATTTATATAAAAAAGGGAAAATTATGAAAATTAATGAAATAAATTCTGAAAATTATGTACAAAATTATGAAAAATAGAAAACAATCCCAAAATCTATGTGAAATAGGTAAAGCTTGAAAAAAATTAAAAATATGAAAATTCTGACATATAATTAAAAAATAGAAAAAAATCTATCATTTACTTAAAATAAATGCATATCATTTGATTTGATTTTCTTTATTTCTGCACTCACTGACGCATCCACGAAATGCTTATTTCGTTTAACGCATCCAATAATTTAGAATTTTTAAAACACTAATAGCGTTTTGTTATTTTGTTTTGAAAATGTTTGTGATGATTTGAAAACACTAGATGTTTCATCATATATCATTTCATTTATCAGATTTTATTATTGGGATAAAACTGGGTAGACAATATTTAAATTCCAGATATATAATTTTCTATTTATATTGTGAGCATACAGATCACTTAAAGCCCGTGCCTCAAGAGGCTTTTGGCGCTTTTTTTATATCAAGCACAAATTTTAAATAACTACTTAAAGATACTGCACACAAGTTCCAATTTATAGAAAACATCTAAATTAAATATTTGAATGAAGAAAAAAAACATATAATATTTTATTTTTTATAATGTCATTGATGCATATGAAAAATTTTTGAAAAGGAGGGTATGGTTCATTAGGTATATTTTATGATAGAGATTACATGTCAATGGTAAATGTTTTTAATATATAGTGAATGTTTACTTTATTTTTAATTTTTTATCATGGTTTTGTGGATATATATATATATATATATATATATATATATATATATATATATATATATTAATTTTAGTTATTTAGTTCTTTTTTAATTTTAAAAATTACTATAAATGCTATTTATTCTATCACTTCAATTTTATGTTACATGATTCATTTTTAATAATTTCATTTATTATGTTATTAGATAAGAATATATCCAAACACCTTAAAATGATATATAAGCGCTTTTTAAAATATACATCCAAATACAAATAACTTATTGAATAAAGTACTTATAAAATAAGCTCTTATCTAATAATTAACCCGGGGCCATATTGACATTGAGCTTCACAGCTTTTCTGCTCACAACACCTTCAATTGTTACAACACCATAATCTCCATTCATTCATTCTCCTAATTAGTTCTTTGGAATTAAGATGGCCGAACAAATCCCATTCAGTATTGTTGATAACCTTTTGATGAAGTTGGGGTCTTATATTTTCCGAGAAATTGGGTTGATGTATGGTGTCCAAAGTGAGCTGGGAAAGCTTCAGGACAAGCTTTGCATTATCAAAGCTGTACTTGTTGAAGCTGAGGAGCAGCAGAAGAGGAGCTATGCTGTTGCAATTTGGGTACAGAGGCTTATGGATGTATGTTGTTTATGATGCCGATGACCTGTTCGATGATTTTACTATTGAAGATTTACGCAGAAAAACGGACGTGCAGGGAAGATTTTTTGGACAAGTCAGTGACTTCTTCTCATCTTCCAATCTTTTTTCTTTTCGATTCAAAATGGGTTCATAGAATAAAGGGCATTAGAGAAAGGCTAGATGACATTGGAAATGATATCTCCAACTTCAATTTTATTCCCATAGTCGTCATGTTTGATGTCGAACCAGCAAGGGATATTAGGGGGAGAGAGATGTTCTTCTGTTATGGAGAAATCTCATAAAATTGTGGGTAGAGATGAAGACAACAAGCAGATAATCGAGTTGTTGATGCAGTCAAGTAGTCAAGAAAATCTGTCATGGCCAATGGGTGGCAAGCTATTTTAATCTTAACATGTGGTTATGTGTTTCGGACGAATTCTATATTGGACCACTCATTAAAAATATCTTAAGGTCTGCAACTAATGCAGATGCGAGAAACCTACCCTTGGAACAATTGCAAAAACATCTAGAATAATAACCCTGTTGCCGGCCGTTGGCCCCAATGCGAGTAAAATTGTAATACCCATAAATTTAAAAAAAAAGAAAAAGAAAACAAACACAAAAGGGGAAATAAGAGAGGTTGTTTTACAATTTTTCAAAGTTGGAAGGAGATCTTAACTAATATAGGGATGTTTTGTTAAAAGGGGGTTTTCCTACACAATCCTAACCTTCTTTATAATTTTTTTCTTTCAAGGAGATGAGAGATGAACTAGGGTTTCAAAGAGAGTAACTTCAAGCTTCAAGAAACATCAATCCTAAGAAAGTATTCTTTTCCCTTCTTGATTATTAGTAGTTAGGGTTTTCAAATGTTTAGATTTGCAAGTTTAGGGCTTTCTAAAACTTGAAAATATGAAACCCTAAAATAATTAGAATGTTTATAGTCAAAAAACTTAATTAGAGTTTGATGTTTGATGTATTTGGGCACATTTTCACTCTTGGAAACTTAGATTTGAAAACCTAAGATTACCTAAACCTTCAAGTATGAAACCCTAAGAATGTAGGAAAAACATCATATTGATAAATTTGTTTGAGAATTGGTATTTGATGTATTTTTGTAGCTCGACTAGGCAAACTGATTCAAACTCTAGATGATTCTCTATTAGTCACAAAGAAATCACTGTTCATAAAGATTTGCGACTTCAACCAAAACCACGTTTATGGAAAATCTATAATTTTGAGATTTAAAGAATCATGTAGCTTGGAAAATGGGTGATGTTAAGGCTCTTGAAAATGACCCCAAATTTTTTGAAATTTCAAGCTAAAGAGCTGAGATTTTACGTGAAGATCCGTATCGCCACTCCCATACTCGATCGACCCGGACATGATCTCGAACTATCCTATGAACGCTAGCCCTCACGTTCATTTCCAATCCAAATATATAAAAAAAAAAAATTCAATACAAATGTAAATATACATTTTCAATACCAAACGCATTTCAAATACTCATTAGGTATACGTAAAAATATACATTCAACATTTTTGCCGAAACTAAACATTTTGCGGAAGGCCCATCAATTTGGGATAACTCCCATATTTGTACCATAATTTACAAAATTTATCGTAGTTTCTAATATAAAAACATTTACAAAATAGAATCAAAGCTTAACTTTCACGAGATACTTTATAAAAAAGAGCCAACTAATTTCATGCATGTGTGTCTAGAGTTGTTCACTTTCCTCCGAATGGCTTTGACGTTGGCTCCGTGGCTTGTGCGGTCTTCTACTCTTATACCTATTCACCTCTGGGTGACTCATAGATTATAAAATAATACGCTATAAGCATTTTCATGCTTAAGGTTCGATAGCATTTATTATCTATTCATTTCATTTTAAATCAAACATGTAATATTTATAAAACAATGCTTTTGTACAATTTTCAATGACCAATGCAAGACAATACATCTATATATTTATTCAATAAATCAATTACTAATTCATTGTCATCTGTGCTATGCATTTTCATAGGCGTAAAGAAAAAGAAAAGAATCATTCAAAAGCAATAAAATCACTTTTCAATCTTATTATCATTTTACCCTTTATCGAATTTAACCTTATGTTTCATGCAATGTGAAATAAATCACCAGACCTGGCCCCCGTTGGGCTGTGCCTATATATATATATATATATGAGTATATATATATATATATATATATATATATATATATATAATATGTAATTCGTCAGGCACTATCACTGGTTACTTGACGCAGATGCCACAATAGTACGCTTAGTTTTGACTTTATTTCAGATACCAATTTATCTTAACTCGAATTCTGAATCTTAACATTCTTCTAAGAGCATTAAAATCATTCACGCTAATTTACAATAGTATATATACATTTGTATGCAAATAAATTACTTTTACATTCATGCACTTTTTATGCAATTCGTTTACAAGCAATTGTCTCAAATCACTTAAACAAATCATTTCAAACACAAATCAATATGCACTTCTTTAATCATTTGTAAAATTCAAATCATTTCAAAATTATTCAAATATTTTAGAAATAAGAGAGAGTTGAACAAACCAAAAATCTGCTCTTGATTCTAATCTTCGAAATCTCGACTTCAATGCGGCTTCTTCCTCCTTGTCACAGCCCCTATTCAAATACAATGACAATCACATATTATCGGACATTCTAGAGCTCATTGCAGGAATCGAATAATCTCATTTTGATAAACCCAAACTCAAGTTACGGCATTTCAATGCCAAACTATCGATATGCTCCAACTCACTGGGGACTACCCAATCGTTTTTTTTTTTTTTAATTTTGGGGTGTTAACCCATAAATTGGTAATGGCTTTCCACTAGCTTGAAGTTAAGATTCTAAGAAGCTTCCTCCAAATGGAATCATCAAATTCCGATTACCCAAACTCAAGTTATGGCATTTTTAATGCCAAACTAGTCGATATGCCCGTGCCATCGGATCACCCACTCGCTTTTTTTTTCAATTCGGCGGGGGCCCAACTCCATAAATTGGCAATGGTTCCTTCACTCATTTGAAGCTATGGTTCTAAGGTTTTTTCTCCAATTAGAATCATCCAATTTGGATCACCCAAACTCAAGTTATTGTATTTTACATCTAGACTACTATATTTTCCAAAACAGAATATGCATATAGCTCCACTTTGACATATTTTGGGCACTTTGGGGTTACAATTGCGTACACTTCCTTCAAGTAAATTATTCCCCTAGAAGTCTAGTTTACCCATAATTTTTAATCAGTCAATTTGGATGAGTGAAACTCATTTTATGGCCAAAAAACACCACAACTACACCCCAAAACATGCATACTGCGGAGCTACCCGAACTCACCTTTAAGCCCATATTCAGGAGCCTTAGTGTTATAATTTGCTCCTAGTCCCTTCTATACATTTATAGCCCTATCTCTTATGGTTCTTTAGCAATTTGAATCACTTAATTTGGATGATTATAACTTAACCTATAACCAAAACAAGAACTGGGGTTTTGACAAATTTTTGATAACATTTCCTTTGAAAACCCAACATTTCCCTTTTACAAACATTCCTCAAAACCAATCCAAACCAACACCAACCAACAATACTCTTCAAAACTCAACCAAAACAACCCCTTAACCTGTAACTACAACCAATATAAACACCTTTAACCCAAAGGTCAGTTTTCATCAACTCAAACCCAAGAAAAAGGGTTGGTTTAGTTTTTCTTACCTTTCTAACTTTGACTTCCACCACCTCAAGCTTTCTTCGTTTTTGATCCTTACCTCAGTTTTATGAAAGAACTACAAATCTCCTCCTCCCTTTCACACCCAACCGGATGGAGCCCTAGCTTTTCTCCTATGAAAAAAAAAACGTGAATGCCCAAATGACATCCCATAGACCATATTTTGGTCTTTAATGTCATTAAAAGATTAAGGCCTTGTTTGGCCTTCTCATTAAATCCACTTTTCTCTTTTTTGCCATTTTAACACTTCATTTAACTTTCATTTTCATTTCATTTCACATCATTTACATTTTGGCAATCACATTCTTCACTTATGACCCTTAGGCCCCCATTTAACATTTTTACCAAATTTATTTGGCTCCTGTAAAATTTATGGGTTGTATATATTTTTCGTTCTTCGGATTTAAATTCGGAAAATTTCTATTTACTTTATTTGCACCCCTAAACATGTCTCGAAACTGCTAGGTATTTTGCTGGGTGTTAACTCTCCCCTCCTTACAGTAAATTTCACATCAAATTACCTTCAATGAACTGTATTATTTGATTGCCGCATAACTTCTTCGCTTCCACGGGCTTCCTCGCCTCAGGGTTTCTCCATAGCACTTTAATTGGGATTCATGAGCCAGCCTTCACTTCGAGCCAAGATCTCACTGGCTCCTCTTCATCTCGTCAAATTTGATTTAAGCCTAACTGCCTCTAAAGAGACCACATGCGATGGGTCTGACCCAGACCTCCTCAACATCGACTACATGAAACATTGGCTAATATTTTCCAACTTCGGGAGGCGCCACTCAGACACATCGCACCCACTTTTTTTTTCTCAATCATCATATGGCCTTAATGAACCTGTGGCCTACGTCTTTCTCCCAAATCTCATTACTTTCTTCTAAGGCGATACTTTCAAAAAAACCTTCACAAATCTCATAACGACATCCCTTCTTTCATGTCAAGACTTTTTGTCTATCCGTGGGCCAGTCTTCAATCTTTCTCAAATCATTTCACTTTTCCCGCTTGAATCAACTCCAGGCTAATTATCTTCTTCGCTTAACTCCTGGGCCCAACACAATGGTGTTCAGATTTTCCGTAGAGAACCCTGTGAAGGTGTCATCTCAATACCTCGAATTGAAGCACAGCATACACAAAGACCAAACTAGAGGTATGTGGTCTATCCCAACTACCCTCATAGTCGATCACATAACTCTTAAAGTATAATCTTCCAACACTTAGATCACTATTCGATTATCAACTGCTTCATGGGTGAATGGTGCGCTGAAATTCACTGGCGCCCAAAGCCCTCATAATTTTCCAAAATCTCGAGGTGAACCTCGAATCTCTATATGAAATTATTAATATTGGAATCCCATGTAACCGAAATATTTTACTTATGCACAAATTTCCGCTCACTTGTCAAGTGAATAGCCTACTACTATAGGAAGTGAGTCGACTTAGTCAACGCCCACCACGACCTAAACCGAGTCATTCTTTTCTTCCGCAATGGTAACCTAAACTACAAAAATCCATGGTGATTCCTGGTCCCATTTCCACTTAGGTATTCTATCAGTCGAAGAATCCAAAGGAACTCTGGTGTTTTTGGCTTCACTTCGACACAATTCATACACTTGGTCACAAATTCTCGATATACATCTCTTTTTCATTTCGACCACCAAGACGAAACCTTAAATCTTGATACATCTTTTGTACCTACTGATGCATAGCAAAATATCCACTGCGGTGCATCTCTAGAATGGCTTTCAATCTTACCATCATTAGTCACACAACCCGATCTTTATAATACAAGGATCCATCTTCCTTCACTCTGAATCTCGCTCCTTTTCCCTCTCCCAATCCGACTCCACTACAGAAATTTTCATCATTCTTTAGTGCCTTTAGAACTCGATTCAACAAACCGGTCTAGCTATTAACTCGCTAATTATTTCACCGCTGTCATTAATGACAAGTGAGCATTCAATGCTCGTAGCATTTGCACTGACTTTCTACTCAACGCATCTACCACTACATTGGCCTTCCTGGGGTGATAATCAATCATGCAATCATAATCTTTAATCAATTCCATCCATCTACGTTGTCTTAGGTTAAGCCTTTGCCAGAGGGCAAATACTAAGACTCTCAGGATCTGGCAGATAAACACTTTCCCGTACGTAAAACGCCCCATATTTTCAATGCAAATACAATAGCGACCAATTCCATATCATGCGTAGGGTAATTATTTTCATGTGGCTTCAACTACCTTGAAGCATAAGCTACCACTTTACCATCTTGCATAAGGACGCATTCAAGTCCATTTAACGATGCATCGCAAAATCACATATCTCCCACCGAGGCCTGCCAAGTAAGAACCGGTGCACATGGGCTTAAGAATGCTTTCAACTTTTCAAACTCGGCTTGACACTTTCACTCCATTCTAAATTCACATTCTTGAGCAATCTCACATGCGGGCCCCAATCATTGAAAACCCCTAACGAACCTTCCCGTAGTAACCTCAGCTAACTTAGGAAATCAGGCACCTCTGTGACATTTCTCCTGGTTTCCATTCAATGTCTACCTTCTTCGATCCACTTGAATTCCTTCTTCTCGATACAATGTCTAAGGTGCATACCCTCTCAATAAATTCTACATTTGCTCAATTTTGTATATAAACTTTTCCTTTCTTAAGGTTTCTAGTACTACCTGAATGTGCTGTGATTTTCATGATTTTCCCGATCTTTGAATTATTACTAAGGATGTCGCTGATAAACATCCACACAAATGATCTGCTACACACGTAAAAAACACAGTTCATTAGTTCATGAAAATCCATTGGAGTATTTATTAACCCAAACTATTATATAACTCAATGTCCATCACGTTTCCTTAACACTATTTTGCGCATGATCCGCATCTTTAATCTCAATCAAGATACTGCATCAAGCTCATCCTTTCAAAAAGACACTTTGCACTTCAATTGGTCAAACAAGTCATCAATCCTTGGTAATGTGATATTTGTTCTTCACTCATCTTATTCGCTTGCCTATAATCAACACAACCGGCGGTACCATCTTCTTCTTAACAAAAGACACAAGGTTCCCATGGTGACATGACTTGACGAATAAATCCTTTCTAACAATTCTTGCATCTGAGCTTCAATTTTGACCCAAAGGGAGCCATTCCATAAGTGTTAATGGATGCCGAGTGGCACTCGAACAACGGTCGATTTCCCTCGAACTCAATCTCTCTCTATGGAGGCAATCTTGGCAACTCCTCCGGAAATACGTCCGGATAATCACAACCATGTGGATGTCTAATAGGCTAGACTCGCCCTTTGTATCTATCACATACGCTGCTAGCTTCACACCCTTTCGAACCATCGTTTAGTGTGTGAGTGGCTGATATCACATTGTAGTGGGGTTTGACCCTCTCTGCCGATAAAAGTCACTTTTGCCACTTGGCAGGTCCTTAAGGTCACTTTCATTTTACAATCAACTACCATTTGGTGTCTGACAATCAATCCATCCCCACATTACATCAAACTCTCTAAATGACAACTCGATCACCTGTGGAAATCTGGCATCAGAGTCCCGATGGGGCAATCTCTATAAACTCTATTCACAATGACACTATGCCCAAGTGGATTGTCACTGTAACATTACACTTGCCACTCTTCTGTGACTACCCAAACTCTGGAATGGAAGTGCAAACATAAGAACGGGTTGAACTCGATCAATCAATGCATATACATTAGTCTCAAAGATAAAAATTTACTAACTATCACATCCTGCCCATCTCGCTCTACCACGCTTTCATTGCATATGCCCCAGCTCTGAGCATGGCATCTCGTCCCGCTCTATACCGTGCCGTCGCTTGTCTCTAAGAGATCAGTGATGCAACACTCTCATTGCCCTTGCCGCTTTTGTACCGTTGGAAAATAAAATTTCCTGGGCTCGGGGTGGCGAAGAAACGAGTTTCACGACAATCTTTTATCTTCAGGCTCATCGATCCACAAGCCAAACGGCACTGCACCCTCCAACACTCTCCTTTATGTTTCCTCCCACAATGTGTGCAAAAGGAGAAACTAACCCTCGAGAACCCCTCCCGCACTAGCAACCTACGCGCCGATAGAATTCACTACCTGCAGACCTGTCGTGAGGTGGATTGTAACCCCGTGGTCCTCTCGACTTTACTCTGTGCTAATAAGAACTCGACTAGCCTGGGTTTTTCTTACCCTTTCTTTTATTTCACTCTTCTACACCAGCACATGTCACAATCTTAGAAAATTCATCATGGCAAAATCCTCGTGATACGGGCCCGAATATAATCATCGAGGCCATCTTCAAACTTACAACACTTCTTCTTCAAGAACTGAAGTACTTCGGGAGCATACTGCCAAACCGTGAATTCCTCCGATATTCTACTGCACCTGTCCGCCTTAGCCCAAATTATGAAACTCTCGTCTCATATTACTCAGATAAATGGGACCCACATAATGCTTCTTGAATTATGTCAGGAAGAACTCCCATGTAATACCCGGTGTGCAAGCCTCTAGTCTCTAAATCCACCAATCGATAAGCTCTCACCGTAGTAAAGAAGTTGCACACTCTAAGTTCTCCCTTTTGGTGTGCAAATGCATTTACCACATCATTCTTTCCAGCCAGCCAATTTTCCGCCATGAAGTGCTCATCATCTTTCTTCCCAAGGAAAACTTTATGGGTCGATATTTTGCCATTCTCTTGCGGTGGCTGACCGTCGAGGAACAACCAGAACCGGTTGCGCCGCCTTGCGTTGCTTGAGCTATAAGGTCGGAGGATATCCCATGGCACCTCCGTCCCAACTCAGTCGCTCACTCCAGTGAGCAAGGGATGCCGCCCACCATCCACACCAACAGGACTATTTGGGCGACTTCTTGAGTCACCTCCGACCCTATGGGGTCCTGAACTACCCATTGCTTACCTATTAAGACCGATAAGATCCACATCAGAGTCACGTCATTCTTTATATGCAAATGCAATGCATGTAATAAACAATTTTCAAAATCATTTACAAACAATTTCAAAATCATTTTTTTAAACCATTTTCAAAAATCAATTACATAATTGCCTAAACCTCGTCCACAATTACTTAAGTGTAGATCCTTATTTCCGCCTGCACCGACTCGACCCGATCAAGATCCGAACTTCGCATCCTGTGGACGCTATCCTCACTTTCATTTCCAATCCAAATACAAAAATAAATAAAATAAAATAAAATTCAATACAAATGTGAATACATTTTCAATACCAAACGCATTTCAAATACTCATTGGGTATATGTAAAAATATATATTAAACATTTTTTCCGAAACTAAACATTTTGCGGAAGACCTATCAATTTGGGATAACTCCCACATTTGTACCATCATTTATAAAATTTATCAGAGTTTTCAATATAAAAAATATTTACAAAATAGAATCAGAGTTTATCTTTCTTACAAGATACTTATACAAAAAGAGTCAATTCAATTTCATGCATGCGTGGTCGTGAGAGTTTCTTACTTCTCCTCCTCGAACAGACTTTGACTTGGCTCAGAAGCTTGTGCGTCTTCTACTTTACCTATTCACTCTGGTGATCAAGGCTGATAAACAACACGCCTAATCATTTCATGCTTAAGTGTTCTATATGGGCTTCTATTATCTCTTCATTTCATTTTAAATTTAAAACATGCAATATTTATAAAACAATGCTTTGTGCCAATTTTCAATGACCAATGCAAGATAATACATATCTATATTATTCAATAAATAACCACCATCGTCATCTCAAGCTATGCATTTTCATAGGTAGAAAGAAAAAGAAAAAAAAATCATTCAAATCAATAATCGTGCACTTTTCAATCTCATTATCATTTTGTTTTTATCGAATTTTAACCCATGCTTGGAATACAAGATAACGAATCACCTATGACGGTCCCACTGGTCAGAAAGCTTCCAGATATATATATATAGTGTTGCTATATATATATAAATATGTACTCCGGCCGGGTGTACACTATTGATACCGTCCCATTGGTTACTTGACAGATACCGCTAAATAGTATGTTTGTTCGACTCTTACTGGTATACCAATTTATCCTTAACTTGAATTCTAATGATTAACATTGTTTTAAGGGCATTAAAATCATTCAATACAATTTACAATAGTATATATATACATTTGTATGCAAATAGAACATTTTCACATTTATGCAATTTTCTTATGCAAATTTGTTTCACAAGCAATGGTCCTAAATATTAAAACAAATCATTTCAAACACAAACTTAATATGCACTGCTAATCATTTCCAAAATTCAAATCATTTCAGAATTATTCAAATATTTTAGAAATAGAGAGAGAGTCGAACAAACCAAAAAATCGTCGCTTTCGATCTCTTAATTTGAAATACTCACTTCAATGCGGGAAGCCTTTCCTCCTCGTCAGCCCCTATTCAAATACAATGACAATCACATATTAGTTGGTTATTCTAGGAGTTCTATTTTTATTAGGAATTGGAATCATCTCATTTGGATAACCCAAACTCAAGTTACAGCATTTCAATGTCAAACTAGTTGATATGCCCAGCTCATTGGATCACCCACTGTTTTTTTTTGTTTTTTGTTTTATTTCTGGGGTCTTAACTCCATAGATTGGTAATGGTTCCTTCACTTGTTTGAATCTATGGTTCTAAGGTTTCTTCTCCAATTGGAATCATCCAATTTGGATCACCCAAACTCAAGTTACAACATTTTATGCCAAACTAGTCGATATGCCCAACTCATTGGATCACCCACTGTTTTTTTCCATTTATTGGGTCTTAACTCCATAAATTGATAATGGTTCCTTCACTCATTTGAAGCCATGGTTCTAAGTTTTCTTCTCCAATTGGAATTGGTCCAATTTTGATTCACCAAACTCAAGTTACGGTATTTAATGCCAAATAGTTTGATATGCCCCACTTCACTGGATCATCTTTACACTATTTTTTTGAATTTAGGTCATAACTCATAAATTGGTAATATTCTTCACCACGAATATATGGTTCTATGTTTCTTCCAATTGAATCATCCAATTTGGACACCAAACTTAAGTTATTGTATTTACACTGACTTTACTTATTTTGGTAAAACAGATCTTACATATACTCTCCACTTTGATATATCGGGGCATTTTAAGCCATAACTCAAAAATAATTTCCTTGGGCAACATCTCTGAAGTTTGTTTAATCAATTCTTTAATCAGTTTATTTGGCTTTAGTAAACTAATACATAATAAAACACTACTTGCACCAAATATATACCAAGCACCCGAACTCTACCCCTGCCCATATTCGGGAGCCTTAGTGCTGCCATAATTTACCTCCTGGTCCTCTCTATACATTTGCAGTCATTCTTATGGTTCTTTAGAAATTTAAATCACTTAATTTGGATGATAATAACTTAACCTATAGCCAAAACAAGAACTGGGGTTTTGACAAAATTTTGATAGCATTTCATTTGAAAACCCAACATTTCCCTTTTACAAACATTCCTCAAAACCAATCCAAACCAACACCAACCAACAATACTCTTCAAAACTCAACCCAAACAACCCTAACTCCAACTACAACCACTTACAAATATCCTTTAACTCTAAGGCTGGGTTTTCAACAAACTCAAACCCGCTAAAAGGGGTTAGGTTTAGTTTTTCTACCTTCAATCCTTATCTCTCCACCACCAAGCTTTCTTCTTATTCTTTTGATCCTTAATCTTAGTTTTTATGGAGCAAAATCACAAATCTCTCCCTCCCTCTTCACACCCAACCGGATGGAGTCTCTATCTTTTCTCCTCTCAAAAATGTGAATGCCCAATGGTATCTGGCTAGACCATATTTTTTTCTGCCTTTAATGTCATTAAAATATTAAGGTCTTGTTCGCCTCTCACTAAATCCACTTTTCTCACTTTTAATATTTTAACACTTCATTCACTTTCATTTTCATTTCATTTCCTATTTCACTTCATTTACTTTATAATTACATTCTTCATTTACGAGACAAACCCCATTTGACATTTTTTACTTCAAATTTATTTGCCTTTATGTAAATTCCGAAATAGTATATATTTCTTGTTCTTCTGACTTAAATCTGCAAAAATTTCATTACTTTATTTATATCCTAAACATGTTCCTAAACCGTTACAGTGATTTTTGCGCTTTTATGATTTATATATAAACATTTTATTCCTATAAAGAAAATTATGAAATTATTATTTTGTCTGGTCATGATGTTATTCTATATTATTCGTGTGATTTAGACTCATTTGAGTTTATTGTTTTTTTGCTAGTAATTCCTTGTAATGCTGTGTAAGGAAGATTAATGCGCTTTTCCTATGAAAAACAAAATACGGCTAGTATATGTGAATAATAGAGTTTTGGAATTTTCTTAGTTATTTGCAATCACATGCATGGATCAAATACGTTGCTTTATATGAAAAATGGATTTGAGAATGTTTACGGTAAAGATTGAAAGCTATGGAGATATATTTTTGTATTTTTGTGATATTGGAAACATGAAGAAATATCTTATTTTGGTTTATATGGCCCATGTCAATGGGCATAAACTTAACAAATATGACCCATGTCAATGGGTATAAACTTGACAAATACGACCCCGGTCAATAAGTATAAACTTAACAAATACAGCCCTTGTCAATGGGTATAAACTTGATAAATATGACCCCTGTTAATGGGTATAAACTTGACAAATATGACCCTGATCAATGGGTATAAACTTGACAAATATAGCTGCAGTCAATGGGTTATAGTAGTTGACAAAATGACACTCATCAACGGGTTAAAATAGTTGACATTTTATTTGAAACAAATACTTTTGAGAATCATGAGTATATGTTATTGAAAAATTGGTGGATTTGACTATGATATGGAATTGTTTTAAATAGAAAATATAATGCATCATTATTTGAAATATATTTATCTCTTATTTTTCTTGTATCTAAGGATTTTATGGGATTTTTAAGAAAATGAAGAAAATATGTTATATCTCCAATTCTTAAAATTTTAAAGTACTTGATCTTGTATGAAATTGTATTAAAATTCTTTATTAGGGCTTTTAGGTCACTCTCATTATCAAGCCATTTTGTACACCTTAAACATCGTATGATGAGCTTGATGCCTCGAGTCAATTGTGGATGTAGGAGTTGAGAACTTTTTGAATTAGTGTTTTGTTATAAAGACGTAGGATTGTTGGACTACTTTATTGTTTTAATGTTTGTAAACCCCATTTAGAATTTATGTTGCTAGGAATGTTATGTTTTGAGACTATTAGCTTCAAGAATTTATCTTATTGGGAGATGTTAGCTTAATGATATGTTGTTATACTTTAATGGAGAATTTATGTCATTGGAAATTGTTGTTTTTTTTATGAAGTTAGTTTACATTTTTGTAAGTATATTCAAGACAAATAAGAATCCAAAACAGGAATTTTGAAGGTGTCATTTACAAGTGAGGTTTTAGTGCCCTATATGTGAATTGTAGGAGTTGTTTCAAAGTCTTGTGTTTAGAAAATGAGGAGAAATGCAATCTAAACTCATGTCATAGGAAAAGAAATTGTAAACATGCAAGAGTTCATCTTATCGAGACTTTAGAAGTATATTATACTTCAAGACTCAAGAAAGTCAATGGTTGAACATTAAAAATAATTGAAGTCTTGTGCTGATTGGAGATAAAAATTATATTTTGCTTGTGTTGAGGTTAAGTTATGATAATCTCTCAATCCATTTGAAACAATGTTTTGCCTATTGTGCATTGTTTCCCAAAGACTATATTTTTTAAAAAGGAATTAGTACAATTGTGGATGACCCAAGGTTATATTCAACCTTCACATGAAAATGAGGCTGTTTAGAGGATACAGGATGAATATTTTGAGGATTTGCTATCAAGGTCATTATTTGAAGAGGCTGAAGTAGAGGATGTTGATAATGATACATTAAGTTATAAAATGCATGATTTAATTCATGATCGTGCGCAGTCCATCATAAACTCTAAGGTTATCATTTTAACAGATGATATGGAAGCTATTCCGATAAAAGTTCATCATGTTTCATTGTATGGAGCACAAAAGTGTAAATATTTAATGGACAAACCCATGAGAGCCTTTTTTTATGTGCCATGACAATTATGATTACTATTTCAGGAATAGGTATATCTCAATCTTAAAATGTTCACGGGTAATGAAGATGTGTTTCTTACAGCATATTCCAACATCTTTAGCCAAACTAAGCCATTTGAGGTATCTTGATCTTTCTAACGGGTATTTCGAGAACCTCCCAAGTGTTGTTACAAGATTAAAGCATTTGCAAACGTTGAAGCTTTTCCATTGCGATAGACTAAAAGAATTGCCAGAACTTACGAAAAAATTGATCAACCTAAGGCATCTTGAGATTGATGAATGGAATAGATTTAAGTTATATGCCATGTGGGTTGGGAGAATTGATACAACTTCAAACCTTGCCATTATTCGTGGTAAGGAATGAAAGTGATAGTGGGGAAGGCAAGCATAAGAAGAGAATCGGTGGGGTGAGCGAACTAAGGTTCTTTAACAACCTCAGAGGACAACTAGAAATTGAAGGGCTGTTATATGCAAAGGCTAGCGAAGCTAAGGAAGCCAATCTGGAGGGCAAACAGTACCTTGAGTCATTAGGATTACATTGGAGTGGAAGGAATAGAAGGAGGAGGCAGTGGATTTTGAAAGTCTGCAACCAGCATCCAAATCTTGAAGGAGCTTCGGGTAAAACATTACGAAAGAGTGAGATTCCCAAATTGGATGATGAATGATGGGTTGAATTTGTTTCTCCCAAACCCAGTCACGATTACCCTACGGGATTGTAAGAGATCCCAAATTCTACCACCTTTAGGTCAACTCCCTTCTCTTAAACTTTTAGTTCTCAGGGACCTCGATGCTGTGGAGTACTGTGAAGGATTAAATTCTGTTATCAGCAAGCCATTCTTCCCATCTCTTAAGAGACTCACCATTTATAATATGCTTAGTTCTACTTCGAATGGATGGGGAATGAGGGATGTAGCAGTACAGCAAGCTCCTTCCTATCCTTATCTTGAGCATCTATACCTGTCAAACATCACTGCGGAGCTATGCTTACATTTTATCTATGCCTCTTCTTCATTGGAAGCCCTGGAAATTTCAAAATGTAGAAGATCTTTATATCTCTTTCTACTTGGCTTCAACATCTTTCCACCCTACAAATCCTCACAATTAGCCAAGTAGTGGCACTGGGCAAGTTTACCATACCTGATTGGTTGTCTCACACGTTTACACAACTACAAATCATTTTCTGCCCTAAATTAACTCACCCTAAAAGAGATGTGATCCAATTGTCTATACATTATATATAAAAGATGTTGGAAGAGAATTGGCGTAGATTGGCTCTTAGATTTCATGTTCCCAACATTATTATATACTACTAGCCAAATGTGTGAACAAATACTTGGTTGAAAGACAAATAAGAAGATTAAGCATGCAAATATTAATCTAAATCCAACAAGAAAGACTTTAAGAAAACAAGGAAGACCTTAAAACAATTTAAAATCCATTTAGGGCATAGATTTCACCAAGATTATGATCAATCGAAGGAATTGGATTTAAATGAGTGCGTTTTGTTTACTTGTTGTTGGCGGATATCACTTTAATTGTAATTGATCTCTCTCGAGTTTTCAATACATCTCTTTAGTTAGGTTAAGGTCATCTCTGCATTAACTACAAAGCTTAAGAGTCATTAAGTTCAAGAATCCTAATTCTCATGCTAAACCCTAGGATATCTCTATCTCTAGGCATTAAACAATTATTCAAACAAACCCCTTTTGAAAATTGGCTTCTCAACCTAGATTTGAAAGCTGCAATCAAATAAAAAGTGGCCAGCAATCTATCTATAATAAAAACGGTATGAATCATCTAACAAAATAAACAACTGTATAAAAAAAATATTAAATAATGGTTCCAAAATTCAATCTCAATCGAGGCTACGTTGTAGCCTAGAAAAATAACCTAAAACATCCTAAAAGAAGAAGAAAAGGAAAACAAAATAGAAAACATGAGAAAGAGGAGAATAAAAAATAGGCTTGGATGAAGAATCCCTCGTCTCCCTTGAATCTCTCATCGAAAAGGCTTTAAGAACCATCTCCCATCACCCCTAAGTTGTCTCCCAAACCTCTAACCCTTTTCTAAGTCTTTTCCTTTCCTTTATAAGCCACAAATCAAGTGCCATTAAGGGTAAAGGGTCTAATTGGGCACTATGAGCCGAACACCCAGCACTCTCGTGAAGCCGCCATATGCTAGTGGAACGCCAAAGCGCCCGTGGAATGCCGAAGGCGCGAGGTGGAAATGTCGTGCTTTTATAGTTTGGGAGTGAGAATGCCAAGGCATTCGAGATAGAATGACAAGGGCGTTTCGTAACGCCCTTCCCTAGCCGCCAAGTGAGGGTACATCACATGTATCGTAGAACTATTAACCTGACATTAGTGGGCCCATTTCAAGATTATATTCATGAAGACAAACTTGTAAAACTACCACCATAATGGTGTTCAAATTATCCTATACATATATGCTTGAGTCCAACTAGTATTTACACAAGTTTAATTATTTCCTCAAAATATTACATTTATACTTTCATTACAACAAAATAATTCGGACCTACATCGTGGCGATTCTAATGCCGGTGGTCGCTCTATTAATGCAGATGTCTCCGACGCACTTTAGTACCTACACAGATGAAATACCCGTAAGCTTATAGCTTAGTGGGAAAACAGATATCGTGAGGCCACCACTTCTAGTGGTCCCCAATTACAAAGATACATTTAAAATAATTCACATATCGTAGTATCTATATATCCTATATGAAAGATATAATGTAAAACCTCTAACAATGTAAGGTACTAGAGGTACACTATAGAACAGTACTGTATCTATGCCTAGCATCGGAGCTGATTACTTTTTGTTTCATATTGTCTATTATTCGGGATAGCATCCATATAAATGTTTGCTTACATAGACCCAAGAACAATAGAATGAGGGTCGCAACACAATAAAATCTCGGCTGCACAAGTATACACCGAATAAAAGTGTCGAAGACTAAATGACGCCCGCAACACGACTAGAGTGTCGTAGCACTATGTAGGAGTTTCGTAGCACTAATCAAATGTGCTTGTCACACTAAACAGAAGTGTCGTCGTATTAGATAGGAATGCTGAAGCACCAAACAGACGTGTCTATCTATCTCCAGTCAAGTCTTTTAAGTGGTGACTCTTGCCACTTATATGTGCCGAGCTTTTTATACTAGTATTTATAACATTCATTTAGGCTTTATAAAAATAGAAAGCAAAACAGGCAGAGAAGAGGCAAGAGCAAAGCCTGCCAAGAAGACGGGTTCGTCGAGGCGAAGTGGTTCGCCTAGGCGAGGCATCCCTGCCTAGGCGAGCAGACAAGGGTCGACATGGTCCCTGGTTTGCCTAGGCAAACAGACACCTCTCGCTAGGGCAAAGAGATCTCGCCTGTGAGGAGGTACGAGCTGCAATGAGGCATTTTTTCCATTTTTCATTGAAAATTTCCAACCAAAACAAAACAAAAACACATTTATGGAAGAATTAGGGTTTTCCTAACACAAACATAGACAAGGAACGAGTTAGGATAGTTTCCTTGTGACACCCCAAAATCCGGGGGTATGTTGAGCATTCATCAACTTGCAGAATTCTCGTGGGTATTGTGTGACTCAACACCACATCATTATGTCCCAATCATCGGGATCCACAACTAAGTAGAACGGATATTGTCCACTTTTGCTTTGGAGCCTGATGAGTCGAAACTCACCAACTTCAAAGTCCCGAGTTCCTTTAGACAAAAGAGAGCTCGCCTTGATGAAGAAACCAAACAAAACAACAGTTAGGGAGAAAAAGTGCAAAGTCGCAACGATATTGCGAGTGATGTCATGACATCAGGCACTCTTCTTGTCCAGTGTCGAGACGATGTCGCGACATTAGCTCAGACTAACTGATGGTCTTCCATCTACTTCTCTTTTGGTTCTAGCCCTTTTCCTTGGCATGAGGCCTTACCCAGAGCCCAACTTGCATGATGTATAAGAGCTTAGCCCCTCCAAGGCCCAATATATTACATAAAACGCGTAAGATTATATTGAAAATAGTCTATAGGAGTTCGATTACAACTCTTTTACATAAAAGCACTAGCTAAAGCTAGTATGCTCCAAAAGTTTTACAAAATAATTTCTAAAAGCCACAAATCGGTTTTCTTCACACAACATTCCCGAGTCCTTACCGACTCCCAACATTCCCGAGTCCTTACCGACTCTATCACACAATGCCTAAGGCCATGCGTGATAAAATTCATCATTTATGGATTACATCCAATGATCATTTTACAAAGCAAATTCATTTGTTTTCAAACCAAAAACTTTTTAATGTCATACCTCAATGATAATTTATATACCAAACTTATGTGTCTTTAGAGTGCTTGAATTTTGGTGTCACATTACCAGAGCTTTGCATGCCTAGACACTTTTACGGGTTTTCATCGCTGGAATTATGTCTAACCACAAAAATAAGGTCTTTCGGGGAGTAGCTATCTCTGCTTGCTATTGCAGGCGCGGTACTGTACTGCAGTTTCGTATGATAACAACTTTTATTGTTATCAAATAGTACCGAGCCCGCCCAATCAAACACCAAACACGGTGATAGATTGTAACCATACACTCACACCCATTAATGTGATGTCTCGTGCATATGCAATGCGATGTGCCGTTTCATGTTATATAATGCCAAATGTATAATGCTTATGCTACATGGACAACTAAACCACCACAATTCACCAGCTATATTATGGACAGATTTATATTATGAATATATTTCCATTCAAACAATCATCTCAATGTCAATATATTCAAACACACACACACACACACACATATATATATATATATATATATATATATATCCTCCTCTCTGCTCATATATTAACAGTAATCAATTACCACAGGCGTATCTCATTCAGCTTGGCAATGACAATACATGATCCACAAGACCAACTGTGGCATAAACATGCCCACAAAATAGTTTCTGCCAATGGACTCAAGGCAAGCCATAAGCAGGCTGGAACTAGACCACACCAGGCCATTCACAGACCCTGAGCTAGCCATTTTAGCTACATGACCAGTTCGAACTCAACTCAATCAGTCCCCAAATCGGCTGAATGGGTCCACAGGCCGATTACAGCCAAACAAGATTCAGGCTACACGGCAGTCTCAACGCCACCAGGCCATATACGACCCCCGAATAGAACCATAAAGCAGTGCAGGAGAATGCGGACACGAGGCTGTTAAGCGGCCTAAGATCAACAGCGGAGTCTTGGGAAATGGACCATAACTTGAGATATAGAGGTCGATTAGGGTGATTCAAAGCCACAACATCAGAGTTACAATCTTAGCTACAACTACCGCCAGAAGGACACGAGTCCAAATACCCTTCGTTTCCCAACTGAAATCTAGTCCTAAAATCTAGACAATGTGTAGGGTCAAAATAAGGTAGCATTCCCAATAGTCCCAAAACATGGCCAAACAACCCTTAGGGTGGAAATAAACCAAGTAGGAAGAATCCCTACCTCTTGGAGCATAGCCCTCATCAAGTAGACGGACTTTAATTCTTTGTCAGGTGAGTTCGTAGTTTGGGCGTGGAATAACAGAGGCTTCATCAGGCCTTATAACATCATTTTCTTTCTTTTTCCTTTCCCTTTCTCTCTTTCTTTTCTCTCCATCGCTAACCAACTAGATCTTTCCCCTCCTTTCCTACTAACTCCTACCTTATCCTAGCCTCACACGAGATGTTATAAAATATCTTCATACACTCCACTATAATGCTCAATCTCTCTTACCCATGACACTTGGCCTCAATGTGATGTCTCACATATACATGTCATTTTATGCTGTATGTCCGAGTGACCCATTGCCTCAGAAAATCGCCTCTTGGAAATTTAACGAATTTCGCCTTGGCAACTAGGTTTCACAAGACGAACCCTACAGTGCGGTCCATTTCGTCATCTGAGAGTTTGATTTTTTTTTTTTCGAGTTTTACATTCCTAACACATACATAACAAAGAAGCAGTTAGGATAGTTTCCTATCCTTGATGCCTTGAACTTCCAAACCCAATTCAAACTAACAAAATCCAATATACCCGCACAGAAATAGTTAGGGTTTTTACTTTTCTAACCTTGATTCTCTTAAAGACTTCAACCTTCTTCTTTTTACTTCTCTTTGCTTGAACAAAGTGAGGCAGAAATGGAGAGAAATCAACCCAAAATTTGGCTTTTTCTCCCACAAACCTTATGCCTTAGCTCCAAGCCAAACAAATGAGGAAATTTCCCTTCCTAGAAGACAACTTGTTGTCTTATGGGATTTGGCTCAAGTTTTGCCCTTTTTCTATTTAGTCCTCCCTCTTTAATCAATTTGTAGATCAAACTTATCAAATTCCTACAACACTCTCGTCTTACCTTATTTTATGTCCTTTGGGTCCTTAATTGGTAATTTACCAGTTTAACCCTTTTTCACACTTAATACTTAAATTTTCAAAAAATAAAAATTTGATTTCCATTACCACTCAAACGCATGTAAAACTCACCCAGGTATAATATGAGGTGTTACAATTCTCCCTCGCTAAAAGAATTTAGATCCTCGAGAATTCATACTTGAAATGAAGGGTTAGGGGTACTATGCCCTTATTATCGATTATGGCTCCTAAGTTGCTTCCTCCATACCGTGGTGTTGCCAAACATCTTTACTAAGAGGAACTTGTTTGTTCCTGATTGTTTAAATGCGAGCTAGAATGGATTTTGGCTCTTCATCATAGGTGAAGTATGATTACACTTGTACATCTTGTACTGTCAAGATGTGTGATTCATCAAAATAGTATTTCTAAAGCATTGAGACATGGAATACGTTATGTAATTTGTGACTAGGAGAGAGCCAAGCGATAAACTATTAGGTCGATTCTTTCTAAAATCTCTTAAGGTGATCAAACTTGGAACAATGACTATGCTCATTGAGTTAGTCGATTATATAAGAGTTCTACATTTCACCTTAGCCCACCAAAGCTTCATAGGGGCCATACTAATGCTTGATGTATTTGTTGTTATAGTGAATTCCATAAGAGGAATATCCTATCTGACTTTAGGAAAATGCAGCACCTGACCCTAACATCCTCTAACACTTGAATCATTCTTTTACAGTTATCCATCTTGTTTGTGGATGCGAAGTTGGCACTAAAATTAGTTAAGTACCCAAGGTTGGTTGTAATTCTTTCAAAGGCAAGCTAAACCGTGGATCTCGTCCGAGCACTATTGAGGATGGAATCCCATGCAAGCGGGACAATCTGGCTCACATACATCTCACGCTATAGATCCATGGAATGAAGATCAGCCAGGACTAGTAAGAAGTGGCATACTTAATAAGTTTAACAAACATTTTATCTTGAATCATGTTTCCTTTGGGGTGAGAGGGAAAATCGGACCTGAAAATCCATAGAAATGTTGTCCCACTTCCATTGTGGAATTAGAATGGGATTTAACAGACTGGATAGTACTTGATGTTCAACTTTTATTTGCTGACAAGTCAGACATTTGGATACATACTCTACTATATCTTTTTTCATCACTTGCCACCAATGGTACTATTTTAAATCCTGGTACATCTTGTTACCTCCAGGATGCATGGTGAATACGGCATTGTGGCTTTCATACATTAACTCAGTTTTCAATTCCCGGACATTCGACACACATAATCTGTTCTTGTTATAGAGACCTCCATCTCCTTTTATGGAATAGTCAGTCTTGTCTCCATTTTCGACTAATTGTACCCTTTGTTATAACTGACATCATTTTTTTGAGCATCTATCAATATACATTTGGTCCCGGCCGCAGCTTTTAAATGGTAACAAGGCTCCGTCGAGATACGAATCTCCATATATAGTGTTCGGGGACAAAGCGAAATTGCTTTTCTACTTAAAAAATTAAGCTACCACATTAGCTTTTCTCTTAGGTGGTAATCAACTATCACAATCTGAGTCTTTGAACAACTCTAGCCATCGACTTTGCCTCGAGTTCAGTTCCTTATGAGTTAACAAATGCCGAGACTTTTGCATGGTCACAGTAATCTGTTCTGTTTTCCGCCCGTATAAATGATGTCCTTGTATTTTTCCGAAGCGAACACTATGATGTAAAACCCGATCATGTGGGATCATTACGTTCATTAATGGGTTCTAAGCTGATTTTTGAGGAGCATATGCACCATAACCTTCATCTTTACGTGATACACCGTCTCAAACCAGTGTGAGCATATTGTACACTGACATAATTCTCCTAGAGGTGGGATGATTAACGTGGTGGCACCGGCAGATATTTTTCTTTCATTGATCAAGAACAGAATGGCTGTTTTATCAAAATCCAGTTCAGACTTCTTATACTGGATCAACCAGTAGTGTGAGTTATGGTGGAGAATCATACTGAATGATCTGACCAATGCCACATTCAGGCAGAAACCTCACCTCTGTTGCGTTGGGTGGTTCAACTCTGATCAACCAAATCTTCATGAGATTCTGTCTAATACCTTACAGACATAATAGTTTAGGCCAAACCACTTCGCCAGCGAAAATCATAGCTTACTTAAATTTCAAAACAACTGTTTTTTTATATGAGATTTACGACACTATCTTAAATCATTGTCCATGTTACCATCCTTGAATCACACAAGAATATCTATCTGTGAATACCAGCCCTGACTGGTCCAAAATAATAGTTGAAATACCCATTCGTCCGGGTCAGCCGAATCGGTCAGTTCAGTGGTCAGGCCCAGTAATTCTTTACGAAAATATCAATAGATATATCAGGGTTCTAAAGGTTGTTTTGGGATAATAAAACAATCTTTCATCAAAGTTGATGAATATTATCTCAGTTAGCAGGATCTATCTTTGAAGATAAATCATTTCAGTGATCAGAATATCTTTACATTCTCGATGTCAGATATATATTTTCACGAGTTACATATTGCGCTCTGGGATATCTCTATGCATTCAGAAGGTGTCGTTTTCTTTTTGATAAACAAGCCAGGTGAAAATCTCAGTGTTGAAACTGAGGTTGAGGACGTCCCTTATCCGACCAAACTCTGCCAGTTGAGTCCTTTAACTCTATTTTAAGTGAAGGTGGGAGCCTCGATAAGTGCCTAAAAATGGAGTTGTTCCGGTGAAACTTCGATGAATCATTCACTTCTCTTTGTTGATGACTCAGAGTAATTCCTTGGAAACCAGTCAGGAGTATTCTTATCCACAGAATCATCTTCTGAAACTTTCACATTAATCCCCTCTTAAGATTAAGACACGAGACGAAAGAGCTGCAACCTTTTACAAAAGCGTGGACTTGGCATATTGAAATTGCGAATTTAGACTCTTTGGGTCAGGATCAGATACCATCTTCTGGATTACCTTTGATGAGTGGAACATTTAAGCACTCTTTGTTTTCTTTGCAATCAAACTACAATAGGATGTTTATTGGCTTCAATCCATCTGATCCAAATTAGAGCTCATGGAAAGAAGTGATGATTAGGTCGTGAGACTCTCACCATCTTGGATCATTAGAAGACGAGTTCATCTTTGTAAGTTGGCCTCTGTTTTCATAGCTAGAGTTGGTAACATGCCGTATCTATGTAAAGACCTCATGATGGACATTTTATCCGCTCGATTCCCGATATATATAAAGATAAATGGCCAGAGCTTTGGATCTGCCAGAAGCATCCGTTGGTGTCATGGGTAAAATTGCAGTGGTCACACCCACTGGTGCATCCTGATCTTTTCATGACTCTCATAACATAAATGAAGGTGGGGATAATGTAGACTATTCATGTTTGGAGTTCTTGATACTTCTGCTTTTGTGATGCCCCACTCAAACTACCTGGCCGCCACCACCCCTGTCACAGTGATTGGGAGGTACGTTTGAATCATCTCTTTTTCTTGCGAGGATTTTCTAAAACTCCGGATCATGCAAGACCTGGTTCACTATAAAGATTGATGTCTTCTGATAGAAACAACCAGTTTGTCGTCTGCAGGTTCAGGAATCGATGTTTGTGGCGTTAGGCGTTTCCGTTTCACTATTATTGTGCCGGTTGAATTGCTTTCTGAGACTCCAGATGTCATTCATCAGTCTTGCCCTTCCTGCATACCAGTAATTTGAACTACCATCTTTGTTCGGCGAGGGCGACTCGGTTCGGCACCCGCCGGAAGACACCACAGAAAAACTCTCCTGCAGTTTTCCACAAACATAAATAGTCGTTTTCCAGTTCCTCAGTTTTCTGTGCATAATTTGGTGAAGTTCACGTGATGATTAACCAAACAGTACTCATTTTATATCAGACTCATGTGACCAACCATCATTGTCTGTTGTTTGGGTAAGGTGGATTCTAGTTGTACTTAACTACAGGCATTCAAACTCCTTATATATTATTAACACCAATTTTCCTAGTTGGTTGGATTATTCCTTGATCTCTCTGTGTCATCGGTGACATGCTTTTATGATTATTGGATGAAAAATTTATGAAGTAAAGTTCTGGAAATAGTGGTTCTTAAAATTGTATAAATCATGAGTTGCACATGCGGAAATTAAACAGTTTTCACGTTAAATGAACTAATTAGGAAATCACTTTTGTCGAGCCACTTTATAGGATTTCTCCCGGCAGAAACTGGGCTTACCAAACTGTTCCGAAACTTGTACCATAAATTTCTTCTACTCTGGCCCTTTGTGGTCAGTGGACTCGGGAATTAAGTGGTCAATACGAGACCTTTTGCCAGTCTGGTACTACGACACTTGGTTGGCGTCATTCCTTCATTCAGGTGGACGGATGAAGGCGAATGGTCCGGGTCCGCGGTTAATAGCTTCAGTTGTTTCTGAAGCTTCGTGGTTGGGGTCATTATGGTTCATCTATCTGAGCTCAGGACAGTCGCGTTATTGAACATTATATCATGGTACGTTGCCAACACAATCAGTTTTCGAAGAAGTAACCTAAGCCTAAGGAGCTTTGATACCTATTCTGTGCGCTTCCACTATTGCATCAGTGAGGATGTCACCTCAATGAGCTATTAACCCCCGACATTAGTGGGCCCATTTCAAGATTATATTCATGAAGACATAAACTTGTAAAACTACCATCATACTGGTGTTTAAATTGTCCAGTGCATATATACTTGAGTCCAACTACTTGTATTTACATAAGTTGCACTATCTCAAAATATTACATTTACATTTTCATTACAACAAAACTAATTTGGGGAGCTATCGGAAAGGAACCACAATGCATGTTAGCCACAGTGATAGGATGCCATACGACGAGCCTCTTCGTCTCTACGGATGAAACACGTTACCGGGTTATAACCGGTGAGAAAAGCGAATGCGGTGTGACCACTTCCACCAATGGTCCTCAATTGCTAAAGTATACATTTATAATAGTCGCATATAGAGTGTAGCCATGCAAAAGTAGATGCGTAGCATAAATCTCTTGCGAAATTTATATGATGCCTTACTGAGCAAGTTAGATTATGCGTAACATCAGGAGCTTATTCTTTGTTCATAGTATTTCATTATTCGAATCTCAGTTCTATATAAATGTTTACTTTGCATGAGACGATAACGATGGAATGAGAGTAACCTGATAGGTACCGGAAAGTGGGTATATTAATGAAGCGGGTGGCTCGAAGCAACGAACAAGCGTCGTACAACCTGAATCAGGAGTGTCGTAGCATTATGTAGGAGTGTTGTAGCACTAATCATACGTGCTGTCGCAAACGAGTGTGCGTCAGCACTCAGGCAGTGTCGAAATAACTAAGCAGAACGAGGTATTCATTCACTATTCGAGTCTTATGGGCACTGCAGTGCTCTGCATTTTTTTCAGAGCTTTTTATACTAGTATTATAAAATTCACTTAGGCTTTATAAAATAGAAATCAAAACTGACCAAAGGAAAGAGTGAAGAGCAAACTGCCAAGAAGGTGGCCGGATTTCATCCTAGGCGAGTGGTTCGCAGACGGGGCATCCCTTCACTGGGCGGGCGGACATGGGTCGAGGAATATGGTCTCGGGTTGGTGAAAGTGAGGCAGGACCTTGCCACAGGCAGAAGACCGCCCTGGAGGGCGTCTGGCCTTCTAGAAATGAGGCATTTTACCATGTTCCATAAAGTTTTCCAACAAAACAAAGCAAAAAACACATTTTATGGAAGGGTTAGGGTTTTCTGGCTCCACAAAAACATGATTCTGTTGCCCTGATAGAATTTGAGCTAAAATCAACAAAATTTATACCATGCATAGTTCCTACTCTTTACGTAGTCAAGCTCTTTGCGATATAGTAGTCTAAGTCGAACACGGGGATGGGTTTTTCATCCACAAAATGATTTGCATAAGTGCACGAAGGTAGGCTTTCTATTTGGACTCTTTGGATTTGCTTAGCGGAACAGTGGGTTGCGAGACATTGTAAGCTGAAAATGAAGTGTGAAAAGTTAACTTTGAAGATTTGAATTCACTAGCAGTAGTGGGACAAACAAGTGTCATAGGTTTTATCCTGCGTTATGACATACAGCCCTGTGATCGAGGCATAGCCGGATCTATGTTTTTAACTAGCGAAGCCTCACCCTTGAAATCAGCTCCTGTTGGTCTCCAGGTGGCAGCATTCCATCTATGGCCCCTTTCTTTGTTTGAAACCACTGGCATTAAATATCATTTCGGAAGGTATATTAAAGATTATCTCAGCTGAGACCACGGTATCTAACTTAATAAGTATGCCCAGCTGGCCAATCTAAAACATGATATTGGCCAAATCAATAACAATCAAAGCTATTGACCCTAATTTGAGAAGATGAAGGATACCATCCCGATTACACCGTGACTTTTAGTCTGAGAGGACAACATGCATAGCTGCCCAGGCCAAGCTACAGCTTCCATTATCTTCAAAGAAAGGAAGCAGCCAAGCATCTCTTGAGTTGTCATCTGAGAGGGGGTGTTTAGCAGCAAGAAAATAAGAGAAAGAGGAGAGAGAAAGAGAAAAGCAAAACCCTAACTAAAAATACGAGACTTTATTTACAAAGGCTGAAAACTTACACGGAATTTATTTATCTCCCCTCATGCAGCCCCAAAATTCTCTATATATTTATTCTGAGAGAGAGTTTATAGTGCCTGTTGTAGAAAAATCTTTCAAAAAACCTACAAATTTGGCTAAGTTAAAGAACCAGAGTAATACACAAATTTGAAGTCAGTTGCTGTGAAATACAAAAGCATGAGGCGATCTGAATTGTTTAAATTTGAAGATTTCGCTAGGTAGCGAAATCATAAGCTTCCTCGCCGTGAGGAAATTTAGCTAAGGCACAGTGATACCATTCTTCATGAGAATTTAAGCTAACTCTGTGAAATTTGTGAAATAATACAAAATTGCTGGAAACGAGTGCCTAGACAGCTGGTTTAGTCCTAGCGAAGTGGCATTTGCCAGGGTTGAATTTTCGCTAAGGTTCTGAGGAATTTTCGCGATCTAGCAGCCGAATTTTAAGCGATACAGCGAAAAATTCAGGCTTTGTTGATCTTACCGCATTTCATCTGTCTTCTATTGCATCAATTTTTCTTAGCTTTGCCTTCAGTTTTCATTGTTGGTTATTTGCCGTTGGTTGATGGCGACACTTCAAAGTTGAACTTCATGATTCGTCATTACATGCCGATATTGAACTCGAAGTGCGCGAAAACACAAGCAATAATAACCTCTCAGCGGCGTAGTGATACTAAGAACGAACACTTCGGTGGCATTAATGACATTCTTAGTGCACAAAAAGCGCTCAGCCTATCTAATATAGGGTTCAAAATTGTACTTTGGGCACTAATCACCCGACGAAAGCATTGCTAGTCCCTTAGCATTCACAGCAAAAGGAGATGCATGTAGTGATTTTCAAAGTTTATGATTCAAAAGGTTTATGTACATATAAACTATTACCTTAAAAGCTGAAAAATTGACATCAAAGTTGTAAACCGATATAGAAAGAACCAAATCCATACAAGAACAATTCTAGGCCAATCTTTTAGATCACAGTTCTCAGACTTGAATTTCCACCTAAGTCTAATGGTTCTTTATATAACCAGATTACGCCAATGGTTTTAAATTGTCACTGCAGCCCTAGCAGCGACATGGCCTTGGCTTTGATGAACAACCTAGATAAGGATAGTTACGCACTTCTTTCTTTATTCAACTACATTGTGGGTTACGTGCAAGTCGACACGAAGTCAGGTATAGCACAGGTTCTGGCGACTCCCAGCCAATTAGGTTGGGGCATCAAGCCAAAAGGTCTTTGACCTGACTCTCTTACAAGCTTCACCCCGGACTTCAGAGATGACTTGATCAAACCTACGATTGGTTGGGCTCTACCTATCCACCCATGTAGCGAACACTAAATCGGCTCCCGACCCGATTAAGGTTTGGGCAATCGGCTTGAACTTCGCCATATATACCCCTGGATAAAGTGCTCGGGTTTCAAGGCCAAAACTTCACGGCTTTGTTTTCTTTCCTTGCTCTTTTCTTTTCTTTTTGCTTTCTTACTCTTTTTTGGAAGACAGCATTGGTCTTGAGTGATGTTTCTGAACTCTCTCTAGGTTGCCCGACATGCTTAAGGCCCATTTCTATGCAGCGAGGAAGTAAACAAATTCTGACCTATTGAAATATTTGAGGTGGGTGTGAATTAACGCGGGAAGATTTCAAGTTGAGCATCTTTGGGCCTTAAGTGACCAAAAAATTATTTCAAGCATGGAATTTGTTCCTAACGTATAGGGTAATGACAGTGATTGATTACCAACCAAAATCATTCAATTGTTTCAATTGTAGCAATTCAATTGTTCAATTGAAGAAAAGAAAAAGCAATGACACATGGTAAAGGCACAAACATGATATGTACAAAAAAAGTTTGTACATCTATATATGGCTGAATGGCTTTTGATATAGCCGAAGTGTTTAATACATGAATCATATTAAATGCAGTATCTGCTGCCTCTTATATGGCTAATACAAAAATCTAATCCGTCGGTAGGCGGAGTTGATAAAGCGGATAACTATACAAAATGTAAAAGAAACCTAACCTTTCATTTTCTTTAACTGAAGGTATGTTGGTGGTGAATGTTTGGCTGTAGCTAACAGCAATCTGGGAACATCAAGAAGCGGCGGTACGTGGTGCGGGTCACTATTTAAAATTTGATCCGAACATGAGAGGCCGATCGTCAACAATCTGATATCGACCATGGAATGGCCTTTGGGCCAACCTCTGATCCTGGGCAGCCTGTGTAGCTGCAAGTGAGCATATGGCATCCATCACACCAGCTATCTCTCTCGGTGGCATGACGTACTCCGGCCCGAATGGTGTCTTTGAATAGGATGGGTGGGTGTATCGGTGCGAGAAATTTCTTTGATGTAATCGTGGAGGGGATAGAGGTGATATACGTGGAGCCGGACTGCTTTGTATCCGGGCTCGAGGCGGGTATCATCTGTATGGTGGTCCTCGGCCTCTGACCGGTACCTCCTCCTGGTCTGTAGTCGTAAAGTGGAAGATCTGAGGGCTGTCATCACAGCTCCACTTGACATGACCGGGGGACCTTCGAGACCCTCATCTCTCAATCCTGGGCTCCTCTAGAATCCCATATGCCAAGGCAGCGGGGAGGTCGTAAGTGTTGAGTGGAATGCTCTGCTCTGTACGGGTCAGCCAGATGGACCTTCTCCTCAAAGCGCAGCCCAGAGAGGCCATGCTTTGGCCCTCGAGGGCCCGAGACAAGGCTCCCGTCGGTAGCGCCTCCAGATGGCTCCCCTCCCTCACCGTACGTAATCTTTGAAGCGGAAATAAACCGTCTGAGCGGATGGTCAAAGCAACGACATCACGGGGCGGGAGGCGTTTTGCCTCTGTAAAATGCGGTCGGCGGTGAAGATTGTCTCACGGCCCGGGTGCTCGGGCAAATCGCGATGGGCGGGTGGAGCCCGATCTACGTAACCCTGCGCATTTGGCCGGCGGTATCGCGAGCGGGAACTGGCGAAATATCTGTTGCTGCGAGTACTCGCGGCGATCATCAATCTTGACCCCGAAGCTCCGCGAGGAGACTGGCCGATCCTCTAGGCGTATCAGTGGTAGGCTATGATACCGCTCGTGGTAGTATCTTGCCTCGGGGTCATGAAAGGCAATAGCGAATAATCACCGTCAATCTCGCAGACTCACGGTATCTAGGATCGACCCTCGATGCGGGGGCGTTGTAGTGCGACTCGATGGAGCGATTACTGCGTGGAGTGCGCATTCCGGGAATGGGGTTCCCTACGAACAATGGCCTCACGAATCCTCGGCGACGGCGGTGAGGTGATGAAATCGCCTCGCCGACGGATGTGATAGTGACGTTTGCGGTAGGAGGATGATATTGACTACGCACAGGCAGATGTCTGCGAGCCCGCTTGGAAAGAACTGGGCCTCCAGAACTCTCTCCCCCGAGGTCGCAATTGATGGGGCGAGAGGTCCCATTAGTGTACGATAGCGTCCCGGATTCCACAGGGCTCCTCGAATACGACCTCGGGGGTTGGTGATGAATGCTGGAGTCGGGATAGGATTTGGGGGCCTCCCTCTCAGATTATCCCAGATCACCGCGGCCAGAATGCGGGACCCACCCAGGAGTCTGAACCATGCGCCAATGGAAATAAAATCTTGGAAAGGGCTCGACTCAGCGAAAATGCGGTGATGCAGCGTGGGAGCTAAGGCGAGGGCTCAGAGAAGGCAGTTGAGGCACTGCGAAAATAACCCACCAAATGAACCAAGGCTCGCTGCGGCAAGTGAAATCGACCACTGGCGCCAAATAAAGGCTGAAAAGACCAAATCTTGACGAGCAATCATTGAGGCAAAAACACGGCCAGGTAATGTCTTGTGATGGAGAGGCTCCTTTGAAGGCTTGGCCAGTGGCTCGAGTTTGAGACGATGAGCGGTCGGGGCTGCGTCTTGTGGCGTGGTGGAGGCTCGGTCGGGTCGGTGGCGAGACAAAGGTCTGAGGCATAAAGCTTGACTCTCGAGACCACCTTTCTGAATTTCTATGTTGTTATTACCAAAATTGTGTCTAATCCGCAGCAGCCGCCATAAAACTTGTTGAGACAGGGATCTCCTATAATCTATCGTTTCGATTTTGGTTTATTGAGATACAGCACGCAAGTGCAGTCGACAAAGTAATGGAATGGATTTAAGTCCGGATATCGATCCACGAGATCTCGAATTTTCATCAACTACGGACTACTTGAGCTTCATACTATTTGGACCATTAGTTGATAACGTTGTTCGGCTTAAGGCAGAGATTAAACTAATCGCAAAGAAAATGAAAAATTAAGAATAAGCGAAATAAAATGAATGAAAGTAAAACTAAATTCTATAACAAGAAATGAATCTTGAATAATTATCATAAAAGGGCACATAAAGAGAGCATTTGTAGTGAGCGATCAATTCACCGTAGTGAGTATTGATTAGATTTCTTGATTATCTCGGTTCAAAATACATCCCGAGGCAAATGTAGTGCATTTGGATTTCTCCACCTCCACATTTCGTTTATCTCATTTTCTGATTCTCTCGAATTACGGGGATTTTAAGATAAGCTACTTTTAACGAGAACTTCTGAATGCGGGTATTTTTCTTTGCGATACTTCCATTACCCATTTTTATGGGCATGCGCATAGCTCCCGAGTTATCGGTCAAGCAAGGATATACAACCAAATTACTCTTCCTCGGGGAATTAGAATAGATCAACGCTTTCCTTGATTAGATCTCGGCTAACACGGGATTGGCGCCATGTCAGATTGAGGTGAAATCTACGCTGATTAAATAAGATAAGTCGTTCAACTCGTTTCTTGACTTGAGTGAGAGAGGATTTATCTAAGTGAACATGCAAGCGCAAAAATCCACTAATAGCAGTTAATATACCTTCAAAAGAACTAGGCGTTACCCCCGGAGTTGTCTTCCTGTGTCACTCGAGAGGACTTCTTGAATCGGGGTAATGACGCAATTCTTAACGGGTATAAGCGAGTATTGAATCAAAATCAATAAACCCATAATCTGAAGTAAATTCATAAAGCCCGGAAATGAACGAATCTTTGGAAAATACTACGGGAAAGATTAATTCTAACTAAACGTTCTGCTTGGTAGTTCATGATGCGCATCACACACTCTGACATTCCACTAATCAATAGAGCATTTGCAATTGATTCGAACAATCGAATTTGGGGTATGGAAATCCATGCGGTCCAGTAATGGTGAAAAGAAATTGATTTCGACGTCGGCTTTAGCTCAGCGATAACATTAATTGAGCAAAACAAAGCGAAAAGGAAAGAGAAAAAGAAAATCGATAAACAATCATTTCTAAAATGGCGAAAATGAAAATAAAAAAAACGAAATAAAAGAAAAATAAGAAAATGAGAACTTTCGGCAATCCACGGAGCCTCTCGATGCATGCGTGCTTGAGCTGCTTGAATGAGGTACGGATGTTTGCTTATTATAGGGTTTTTCAGGTTGGGCCCCCTGAATCGATGTAGCTGTTGTGGATTTTTGAGTATCAGGCTGATCAGCATTCAGAAATCGACCCGGTTCCTTGTCGTGACATCGCTGATCGCTGACCTCGATCCCAATCAGCGACCGACTTTACTCTATGTAGCCTTGATTTAGTCATTCTTGGTGTGCGACATCACCATCTTGTCGCGACATCTTCTCCGCGTCTTGGCGGAGTTTCAATTGTTCTTTCTGATGTCACGACGTCAATATCTTGTCGCGACCTCGGCCAATCATCTGCGATCTTCAAGCGATGTCTTCGGATGTCGCGACATCGATCTTGTCAGCGACATCATCCTACAAAAAAGAGCGAAGTAGGCTTCACTAGTTGCTTATGTTGTCGCGACATCAATATCTTGTCGTGACATCTTTTTAAAGGCTACGCATCATTGATCGCAGTCGTTCTGATGTCAGCGACTTGATCTCATGTCGCGACATCAGCTTAGATCCCCGAGGCTTTTATTTGGTTACATGATCGCCAGCGACTTGAAATTTATCGTGACCTCGCCCAGCAAAACTTCACCCTTCAAGCGGCGGAGTGCAGTGTCGCGACTTCGATCTCATGTCGCGACATCAGCTTGTGGCTTGCAGTCTTCTCTTGATGGTTCTTGATGTCGTGACTTGACTCTTTGTCGTGACATCATCGATGCGACATCAATCTCCCGCGTTGCGACAACAACTTGAGTCACTGCGGCGGCTTCATCGATTCAAACCTCTCATAGCTTAAAAGGTGTTTACGACGTAGCGACCTCGAATCTTTGACTGCGGCGTGGTTCTCGCAGCTCACCGTTACCCTTGGTCTGGCGATCTGGTACTTAAATCGCTGCATCCAGGTTCTTCAATTCTTTTGAATTATTCGCGACCTCGGAATTTGTGACGTAATCGACAAAAGCTGCATCAATGAATCGACGATTCTTTTTATTACGCTCTACGCCATTCGTACCACTTTTCTTCACTTATTCTTTTGTATTTTCTGCATAACCATACCTTCTGCTAATAACAATTTGGTGGGGTTTCTTTATATTACATATATTCAATTATTCATTTCTAGATGAAATTAGACCAGAAAAATGGACTAAAATATATGACTTTTAAAGCAATCCACTTTCAGTTTGGGGGCAATGAGCGATTTGGGGCTGTGCGCGCGTGGTGGAGGCGCTCAGATCGGGAGCTGTTGGCTGGATAAGAGTCTGTGAGCAAGGGCTAAGATTACTGACTAACGAACGAATGGCCCAGCGGCTCGATCGTGGTGTGCCGCCATGGTATGAAGATCTGGCGAGGCAACCAGAGCGATGACGGTCGGTACACTGAAGCGCTAGTGTAAAGCCTTGATGTGTTGGCTATGAAAGTCCGCGGTAGCAGTGTGAGGAAGCGGATGCTTTGAACTGGCGGTGGTGGATCCCGGGTGACTCGAAGGGCCGCGGGGAGGGAGAATGTCAGTGACCAAATAAATCAGCCCCTCCGGCTGTCTTCTTATAGGCAAATGAGGAAGCCCAGAAGAGTTTTTGTCCTCATTATTTACAGGTGGTTGTGAATTTGGCTTGGCCAGACATCTCACCTTTTGCAGATTCAAAAAAAAAAAATTATAACAATGTTAGTACTATGAAATAAAAATTATTATAATAAAATTTACTATATGAAACCAAAATTAAAATTTAACACAAAGTACTATAGTATATAACAAAATTATTAAAAGGAAAAATTGCTAATTTAGGAAAATTTTTAGAAAAATAAATGAAATTATCAAAAATTCGCTAAATTAAGGCCAACAAAATTGTTGAGCGCAGTAAGTTTTGAAAACAGAACCCGATTCAATTTCAAATATTACCGAGGAGGGTGAGGGGAGAATGATCTCATCAGCACTGGTACTTTGGGGTGACTCCTTTGTGAATTGGATGTCCCGATTATTGAAGTGGTCTTCACTTTGGTGGCTTTTGGGTAGAGCAATTGACTTTGCGATGCGGATGTTGATGGCAAGACGATATCTCTTCATCTCCCTTCAGGCATTACTCCTTGCAATTTCTGGACCTTTGTCAGCTACGCATCTTGAACATTTACAGACAAACTTCATTAGTTCTTTGATTTTTTCATTTTCTAGCAACCTCGTGTTTGTTGAATGAAAGATGTTTCAACTCCACAGTCATGTTACCAAAGGTTAGTTGCATGAGCTTTCAATTAAAACATGATTGATGATTACATTGTTTTTATGTTGAAATGGTCTTCCTAAGATGATTGGTACATGATTTGGGTTCACTTTACGAATTGGCTCGATTAATCGAGCCTTCTGAAATCTTGGGTGTGATGAATTTATCTGTTTTCACCTAAGACATCCTCAATATCCCGCAAGGGATTTTCAGCGATCTATCGACTGATGAGAGTGTGATGTTGGTAGGTTTAAGTTCACTGAGCTATTTACTTAACATATACGAATCTGACATGTAGGTTCACAGCAGCTCTAGTAAACAATGACATCTGCTGATTCCCACCGATATTAGCGAGAGTGTGGGAATCCTGGATCTTGTATTTGGCAGAGTATTTTGCTTTGGATTATGGCGGCTTGCTCGGAGTGAAATGCCTTCTTCTCAATGCACTGTCCTTACTTAATTGTGCAAAGATCTTTCAAAATTTTGCATAGCAGGACTTTAGCAGTTATGTCCAAAGAATTATATTAACCTTCACTTGCCTTGGACCTCTAAAATGCACCTTTGGCGAGATGCCTTCTTCTTACCTCTAAGTGCTTGTGGGGGAAATGGAGTGGTGTGTGGTATTTCATTGAGATCTCCTCAACCCCCCAGGAGAATATGCTCGGCTTGCCAATTTCTTACTCCTTGATTGGATTCTTCAACAGGCTTGGGCATGGGTTGATCAACCTCTTTTCCACTCCTCAGGGTAATTATAGCCTTAACTTCATCCATTCCCGAATTGTTGGATGATCCTACCTCATGGATTCCCTTTGGGTTTGGCACTGTTTGTGATGGAAACCTCCCTTTCTCTTGTACCTCTAGCAACTTGTTGATCTTGGTGATTGAATACTGTAGGTTGTCAATTTTCTGGTTGAGATTGCTCTCAAGTCCATCTATTCTCTTATTCGATTAATACTTACGGTATCAAATCTTTATTGCTAGTTGCACATGAAGTTCCTTTTTGTTCCTCAACAAGTTGCCTACCACCTTTCGGATTCGATCTTTGGCTTGTTCCGGAGAAGAGGATGGTGGTTGTTGTGATTGTGAGGGTACGAGGCGGGGTTTGGCCACAGGGAGTACATAGCGGGGTTGGGTCTCCATGCAAGGTTAGGGTGATTCACTCTAATTGGGTGTATAAGTAGTACCGCCGCCAGACATTGGGTTATTTGTGGTTTGAATTATTATACGATGTTTGCACATTCGACATCCGTCCTTCCTTTGCGGGGGCCATAGGAAATGGTTCTCTTGGGTGCACGAGGGTTGGAAGTGGTCTGAGGACAGGCGTAGTAGGATTTTCAGTCAGCAGCCACCTCTTGGAGGCATTTTGCCTTCCAGAAGCTCCTCAACTCCTTGCTAGGGTTGAAATCCTAGCTCTCGTCTCTATTTCTTACGGCGGTGCATACATTCCGCCTTGGAGTTAGCGTGGATCTCATCCTTTCTAATTCTCTAGGGTTAGGCTCCCATCCCAACCCTTAAGTTTCAGCCACGTAATTTAAAAATCCATGGCTTCATCGGGATGCTTATAGAAAGTCTCCCTCCACATGGTTTTCCAAAAAGGCGCCTCGTAGGCGGAGACGCCGCAGTAGAAGTGGTTCACCCGGCTAATCGAGTGTCGAACCGCTTAGTCAGCGGACGGAGCGATGGTTTCCATAAATCTCTCCCAACCTTTGGTAAAATCTCTCTCACCATCATTAGCACACCAAAGGTATAAATTTGTCTTTTCAAATTATTGGTCTTATGACGAAGAACTTCTTCGGGAATTGACTGCGGCTCGATTCAGATAGTTACAGGCCTCGATGGGTTGTAAATCTTGGCCTTGTCGCTAGGGTCAATGGAAATACTTTCGGCTTTAGCAAATCCATGTCCATCATACCTTCTTTAAAGGTGAGTGCAGACCTCCTCCAAAATCCTAATATGAGTGTATGGATTTTATTTTCCATACCATGATATGTGGGGGTAGGGGTACCGAATATGGCCTCCAACTGCTTTGCATGTGACGCGGGGAGGAATGTCTGAGGATGGGGCACTAACTCCTAGGAGGGGTGGATGTGATCCCTCATGGTTCCTATAGGCATTTGGATTCATGGGGTTTCTGGTTGACTTTGTTGTTCCTCGGGTGTAGGATCCATGGTATCGGTATGTACAGCTTATTTGGTAGGTCGGGATTGTGTCATATTCTATCTTGATCTACTGATGTGTCTCCTCCCCCTTTGTTGCATAAACACCTATTAAAATTTATAGAGGCAGCAAAGAGCACCAACAAAGCTTACAAAGGTTAAATTAACTACAAAGAATTCATGGCGTAAGCAACAGTCTGATTACTCTGAAGTGAAGCCTCACACACAAGATATTCTCCAAAATATCTTCCTCTACTCACCTCCTCATGCTCATCTCTACCCATGACACTTGGCCCTCATCATGCCAGAGTGTCACATAACATGTGTCTCATTATGCCAATATTAATGGTATTCCCCATTGCCTCAAAAAAAGAAAAAAATCAACCTCTTCGAAATTTAACGAATTTCGCCTTGGCAACTAGGTTTCACAAGACGAACCCTACAGTGCGGTCCATTTCGTCATCTGAGAGTTTGATTTTTTTTTTTTCGAGTTTTACATTCCTAACACATACATAACAAAGAAGCAGTTAGGATAGTTTCCTATCCTTGATGCCTTGAACTTCAGGCCAATTCAAACTAGCAAATCAACCATCTGAAAACAATTAGGGGTTTTACTTTTCCTAACCTTGATTCTCTTAAAAGACTTCAACCTAGCCTTCCTTTTCTTCTCTTTGCTTGAACAAGTAGAACCAAGAAATGGAGAGAAATCAACCCAAAATTTGGCTTTTTCTCCCACAAACCTTATGCCTTAGCTCCAAGCCAAACAAATGAGGAAATTTCCCTTCTGAAAATGACTTGTTGTCTTATGGGATTAGCTCAAGTTTGTCCTTTTCTTCTTCCCAGTCCTCCATATTTAATCAATTTGTAGATCAAACATATCAAAATTCCTACAATAGTATATAATCTTCTTATTTTATGTCCTTTGGATCCTTAATTGGTAATTTACCAGTTTAACCCTTTTTCCCACTTAGCACTTATATTTCCGAAAAATACAAATTTGATTTCCATTACCCTAAACATATCATAAAACTACAAGGATATAATTTGGGGTGTTACAGTTCTAGAGGTTTTCATGTGAATGAGGCATTCTAGAGGTTTCATGTGAACGCCAAGGCGCAGGTGGAGCGCCAGGGAGTGTTTGGTGTGTCTTGGAAGGGACTACGGCTCCACTTCACAGTCGTAACTCCACTTCATCCAAATTCTAAATTATACAATCTTGGTGTCTGCTGGAAGATCTTGAAGTCTAGAATGCCTTCATTAGATAAAGGCTTTGAAATCATTATCTTGGTGCAAAACTCTAAAAAGACATCAGCTAACATCAGTGGCTGGCATTTTTGGTATTTTTTGGCATTTTGCTTATTTTTCTCCCAGTGACCTAAACATAAAGGGAGGTTTAGAGCCCTTAAAACATAATAATTATCACTAAAAAAAAATCCATTGAGAATAAGATTTATAAAATGAGTCAATTTTAAGACCTTAACATGTACCTACTCAAAGTAAGGATGAGGTGATGGAGAAATTTGTTCTCTATAAAGCAAGTAGAGATCAACTCAACAAGAGAAGTCAAGAGTGTTATAAAAATTATCAAATTGGTGAGTATATGAATGGTCATTTATTTGACTTTTGTGCTCGACATAGGATTATATACTACAACACCTTATTCTCTATAGTCCGATGGTTGAGCAAAGAATCACACTCTGCAAGGGATATGATGAATCTGATGTTGATAGGATTAAAGTCTACCACCAGAAACATGTAAGGAGAAGCCATTTTGATTACTAATTACCTTTTGAATAAGGTACTAAAGCTCAAAAAGACTCCATAGGGTTTATGAAAAGGGCCCGAAAGTCTCCTTCACAAATAACGTTTGTGAGTATGGCTGAATGTTTGGCTAAGTGGCGATTCCTCTACTAAAAAGGAAATGGCAGTGGTATATAATAATAGTCCGGAGGAAAAGAACCTTGAGATTTTCTAGATCTTGGATGTGAAACATATTTCCTTTGTTGGAATCGTCTCGCGAAATCTAGCTACCCTAGTCGAATTTAGATTTAGTTAGAGAGAAGTGAGGGTTCACGTTTTAGGGGCATCGGGTGTCGGGTGACACATGGCAAGCCATGTGTGTGGCCCATGGCAATCCATGTGTGTGGCACATGGAAAGCCATGTGTCAACAAGCTAGGTGTTTGGAATGTTATAAATAGGGGGTTCCTGACAGTGGAGAGCGAAGCAGAAGAGAGAAAGAAAGGAAAGAAAGAAAGGAAAGAGAAAAAGGAAAGGAAGAGAAAGGAAGGAAAGAGAAGAAAGAAAAAGAGAAAGGAAAGAAGGAAGAAAGGAAAGGAGGAAGTAAACCAGAACCAACGTTGCGCAGGGAGCAGAATTGGACAACAAAGGACCCAAAATTGCATTACGAGAGCACAGAGGTTTCTCCTACTCCAGCTTATTTACGCCTAGCCAAATGGTTTGAACGGTTTCGCCCCATTTTAGGGCGAATTTAAGATGTGTGTGGTTTGCTGTTGCCGTGTGACGGTCAAACATGAATCGGTTTCACGGGGTCGGGATTGTCCAAGATCGAACACTGGAAATGTGACAGAAAATCCTAGCAGAAGGCAAACGGTGTACGCCCAAAAATACTTGATAATTTTTATAATAATTTTATTATATATTCCGAGTATGAATTGAGTCAAACTTAGGTTTTCGAGAAAACCGGGATAAATTTTTGAAATGTAAAATTAATATACATATGATTAAAATACAATATATGCTAAACAGAAATTGATTGAACCCGAAAATAAACCCAAGTGTAAAAAGGGCAAATTTGGAATTGGTAAAATGAGGATCTAAGGGTCAAGAATAATATAAGCTTAAATGCTAAAGTGAATTAAATAATAAATAAAAGTGAAATGAAGACCAAAAGGAGAAAAATGAGAAATGGAATTTGTGTGTAAGCCAAACATGGCTTTACACTTAAAATAAGAAATAAGACCAAATGTGGTCTTAGAAGAGCACATTTGTGCATTTGGGCAAAATCCTATTTTTGGAGAAGGAGAGAGGAGAAAAAGGAGAAGAGAGGCAAGTGGCAAGTGGAGAAGGATCAAGTTTTTGGTGGTAGTCTTTCTTATTCCTTGCTTCTAAGAGATCAACCTACAAAGAAGATCAAGATTCCAGCTGCGGCAAGAAATCAATCCCTAAATTTTCATATTTTTCGTGGATTTTGATTTCGCTTATGAGCCCAAACTTAAGAAAACGTTTATTGGTGCCAACCAACATTTAGAGTTGTTTTGGGTGATTCCATGGTGGCTTTGATGTATGATGATTTGAGGAGGTTTATCAAGAAAGTGTTTGTTATAGTAACAAAAAATCCATTACTCTTAAAAGGTAACTCAAGAAAAGTGGGTACTGGCACTCAAAGTCACCGATACCCATTGTGGCTGTAGGGGGATTGGTAACCGGTACCAAAGTTGGGGTACCCCTGCGACCTTATCTCACAATAAAGATTGGTATCTAAAAACTTAAACAAATGGTAATCGATACCGATGCCTCCCAAAGAACTTATTTTGCATACTTTGCACTATTAAGTCCTCGATTCATACACTCCATTGCAAGGAACCCAATAAAAGAACAATAATGAGAGGTAGTTCAAATAAAATGAGACTAAGTGAAAAACCCATCGTACCTGTCAGCTAAGGCGGTCATGACTTAGTGTCTTAACCCAAAAACCGTTAACAAAGATTAATTTTCATTCACCAAAAACATGTATAATAATTGTTTATCCATTAAGAGTATGAATTGTTATCGAGACTGCGGACAATGTGGAGGGTAACCTAACTCTAGGACAAATCGAAGGGAAGGAAACTGAGGAGCCGACAACTCGGGCAATTTTTTTGACTCTATTCCGACATTCAAGTATTGTTAGTTCCTTGTTCACCGAAATTTTTATTCTGATTTCAAGTGTTTTGGGTCGTTACCAAATAAATATGAAATATTATATGAACAGCATATCTCTTGAAAATGATATTACGAAAGTGCATATGGATTTGGAAAACGTGATATTTGAAATAAGTTTGAAAATTAATCCGTGATGTGAGTGGATTAATTGAATTGTGCTGTCTGGTCAATTTTGACATCTTGAATCGAATCAATATACCGAACCACCAAACATGGTGGGATTCACCAAGTGGCATCCGCCATGAAGGCAAAACCAGCCTTGTTCATCGTCCCACATGCATGGATGCCGCACCAACTCTATCCTGGCCGGATGGCGTATTATTACTGTTAAATGTCCCACATAGCGATGCACCAATTCAAATCACCGCTTTCAAGTGATGGTATGATACATTTTTTAAATGACCATCATGATGCACCAATCTAATCACAAGTGACAGAGACTCCAAATTGTTAAATGCAAGACATTATCGAATGACAAAGTGATTTAGAACAATAAAAGATCCATGAATGTGAATTGTATAGAATAAAGTGAAATAATGAATCCAGATGAGTGTAAATGTGGATTTTGTAAACCAAATACATCCTTGGGAGGGAGTGATGGTCCTGAATCTCATTATTCGAGTTAAATAAGTCAGGTTTGCATGTGAAATGCACATTTTCATATGATCGCGATTTGTAGCGAAGTATGAAAATGCATATCTTGATATGACTACCGATTTGTAGCGGAAAGGCTATGAAATGAATAAGTATTGAGTATTGTTTTACATTGATCATGAATGAAGTAAAGTATGGTTTAATATAAAAGCATGTCTTATATTAAACCGAATTTAAGAACTAATGATAAATCATTACTAAGATGAAAATGCTTACGCTGGGGTAGCTTTTATCTACGCACGTATCGAGTGCGAGAAAGAAGGCAAGATCAAGAAGCATGGTTAGAGAAAGTTAGCAGATAGGTATATAAATTCCTCCATATGCATATCATTTCTTTTGAACATGTGATATTTTGTGAACAAAAGAGTTAATATCTGAAATAATGTTTTTGTATATCATTTGTAAAGGCATGATACGCCATTTTGTAAACGTATTGTATAAAGTAAATGTTTATAGGCCTACCATTTGAAATGCTTCCGTGTAATTCTTGAAAACTTTAAAATGAAATGACATAAATAAAATGTTTGATACAAGATAACAAAAACGGCCTGAGTAAACCGGACTCAGCTTAGATCCGCCATTCGGCCCCTGGATTCAGCCTGACACTTTTGAAAACACAAAACACAAAAATAAAAATAAAAATAAAAAGGTAAATAAAAAGAATTAAACGAGCATCCCATAACCGATTCGGATCCTAATCGGGCTGACCGGAAAGGGATGCTATGGCAGCCTACTCGCACACCCTGCGACCTGGCCAGGCCAACAACTTTGACACCATAACTTTCGTCAACACCCAAACATTCGTAGTTCTTAGACTCTACAGAAATCTCGTTGAGTTTATAATTTAATAAGATGAAGTGCTCAACCAAACTATTGGATGAACATTAGCGGTCACTTCGGATGGGCTTGAGGAATGGTCCGTTTAGTTTTCTGAACCTACTTATCCGAAATGCCAGGGTCGTACGGCTCGCTGGGAAAGTGTGGAATCGTGTTGGATGTTTTGCGGTATTGATAAAAGTTAGACTTTTTGACTAAGTCCGCATTATTTATGGTCGGAATGGCTAATGTGTGTTATTGTCAGAATTGAATAACATGCTAAATGTGTGTGAAATTATGTGGATATATGTGTGATAAAAATAGAAAAATTATATGTATTAAATATACTTATCCATGACACTTGACATGTAGTGTAATCGATTTGTTGCATGTGACACGTAGCGCATATGTAGTATGAAATGGCATGCAAATACATTTGCATTGTAATATGCACGAGACATCACGCTGGAGTCGCGTGAGTGCATATCGGGTCAACACCGTGCTCGTGTTTGACCATGGTAAATCGACACCATGTTGGTGTTTGATATATGTCGTGAGGATACAGCGGTTAATTCGACACTGTGGTTTCAGGTTCGACAGAGCTAACATAAAATGGGACACAATGTCTAAATTGAGTACCATGTTGCATGGCATGAAAAGTACGTGTGTAAATGGGTGAAGCAAGTAGGGATAGACACCCCCTTAGGTAAAAAAATTGGTATATGGTTTAGACATGAAACCGTTGGTGAAAGCCCTTAAAAAAATGTTGTATAGGCGTGCGGCGTCCTGCGGTGAGAACCCGAAAATCCGTGGCCCACAAATGCATAACACGCAGTACTTGGTAAGGAAATAAGTAGGCATTGGGAGTATCCAATGTGTCTAGAATTACAAAACAAAAAGCTTTTGTTTTGGAAAAAAGGTTAAGGGCAGGAAACCCTTGACGACGGCCACACTTGCATATGTAGGTGAGGGAGTCAAGTGAGGACTCGATTTGAGTCATGAGGGGCATATTGTATTCATGACATGACATTCGTGTACAAATGTAGTATAGGTACTGAATCGCCAGGATTATATGTATCAGCATTGCATGTTGCTCTTAAAGCGGGAGTGTTCTCTTGGTAGGAGATATATATTTACTCGTGTGGCTTTGCTAATCCCGTCGTGGGACCACCCTTCTAGTACACGAGTAGTACCACGCCTCCTTCAATGCCGTGAGTACGAAGAAGGCCGTTGTGGCTCGAGAAGCATATTTTTGTAAAATATATTAGGAACAATCTACTTTTCATATATGTTGGCATGTAAAAGTGTATGAAAGAGTTGTACATCAAACCTCTTGTAAAATATTATAAGGAACTCTGTGGATATTTGTAAGAAAATACATAAAGGCTTACCACAATATTCTCGCAAGTTGACGTAGTTGTCACCCGACCCCGCATTTTAGAGTGCCACAAGATAGTATCTTGTGTATACCTGACCCCGTTCGAGCCACAAAAGATTTGAAAAGGAAACTTAAATTTCAAAGAGGTAGTAAACTCTATGTAGAGTCTCCCATGTGGAAAGAGACCATTATGAGCTAGATTGATTCCATATTGCAAAACCATATTTGGGAACCAGTGGATCTTCCACTGTGGTTGTAAACTCCTAAGTTCTGCTGGCTTTCAAAATGGGGTGCGTTAGATGGATCAATTGACAAGTATATGTAACAAGACTGCTATGTGATCAAAGGATGCAAACAAACTGAAGGACTAGATTATTTGTACACATATTCTTGTGACGTAAAATAAACTTTATAAGGATGGTACTTGTAGCCTGTCAGATTGAAATCTGAAGTACATAAAATGCATATAAAAACAGTCTTCTTCTAAATAGAGAATTAGATGAAAGAAATCTACATGTAGTAAATGAGAGGTTTTCGCTCGGGATAAGAAAGGAAAGTTTGTAAATTGGTGAAATCATAGTATGGGCTAAAACATGCACCAAAATAATGGCATGAAAATTTGACAATGTTATAATATCACATGGCTTCAAAATTAATGAATCTGACAAGTGTGTTTATGTCAAATATATAGAACATGGATACAAGCTCGCATGGAGATGATGATGCTTATTGTTGGTAAAATGATAAAATGATTACATCTACCAAGAACATGTTGAATCTCAAGGTCGATTATGAAAGACTCGGGACTCGTGATGTTATACCGGGAATAAAAATCAAAAGGACACTGATTGACTCATTCTATGTCACACACTAGTTGACAATATTCTTGAAAGTTCGGACAAAGATAATTCCGTATACTTAACACTAGTAGATGTAACTCTACATTTCTCAAAGAATAAAGCAGAGAGAGTTTCTCAAGTAGAATTCTCTAGAGTAATAGGTTTTCTAATGTACTTAATGAGTTGTACAAAGCCAAACATAAGCTATGCAATCAACAAACTAAGGTATAGGCATGAGTAATCTGTGAGCTAAGTATTGGCTAGGAATTATGAGGAGTATTAAAATACTTGCTGCACTTACTCGTGATTATGGGCTGTTAATTATACAAGATATCATGTCAGAAGTTGAAGGATACATCAATAATTGGATATCTAATGTTAAATACTCAAACCTAAAGTGGTTATGTGTTTGCAATGAGAAGCACATTCTAAAGGGAAATCCTCAAAACAAACTAAGTATTACAAATGCACAATGAAATTTGAGTTTTAACACTTATTAAATGTGGGGAAGAGGCTGAGTGGTTATGTCACTTCTTAGAGGATATTCCAAGGTGGACAAAAACTTTTGCTTCTAATATGCATACATTGTGACAGTCAATCCGCTTTTGCTAGAGCACAAAACAATATGTTCAATGATAAGTCTAGACATATTTATCATAGGCACAACACCATTAAACAACTACTCTCAAATGGGGTAATCTCTCTAGATTATGTAAGATCTAAGGATAACATCACGAATCTGCTAACCAAGGGTTAAACAAAGAGTTAGCTGAAAAGTCAAGGGAAATGAAACTAAAAGTTTCCATGCGGCGAGAACACACAAGAATGGATACTCAACCTAGTCGACTGGAGATCCGCAAGATCTAGGTTTCAAAAGAGACAAACTAAATTGTAAAGACTTTGATTTTATCACTGTGGGGATCTTCCAGTGTCCATTCCTATGATGAAATAGTGATGCTATAAGAAGAAGGTTAAGCTATGGTTTTAATGATCTTTGTGCAATGGAAAGTCGGGCAAAAGTAATATGAGTTATTTTGAACTAAAAGATCACCTATGTAAGAGTGAAGTGAGGTCGCTTCAAAGATAATTGAATAGGGCGCAATTCCTATCAAATTCTTGTAGAACCAGGCGCATGTTCATGGTTAAAATGAACATAAAAGTGAGAATTGAAAATGTTAGGAAGATTCTCGCAGGGACTACTCCGTCATCATCTACACAAAATGATAGAATCCGCTCAAGGACACGCCATTGTTTAGGGTTAGTAAAGTAAACATACTTCTATAAGGGAAGGTTCAAAGGTAACTGTGCCTACCTCTCTACTTGTGCTTCAATTGTTAATTCTCAACATTTCAGGAGGAATTGTTTGTCTGCCTTCGTGTCAATTTAATTAATGTGGGAATTGCTGGATTATTATCCATTTCACCAAATTAATGTGCCTAGAATCGATAGACCTTTCCGTTCCTCCCCCAATCAGATACTCTATAAATAGGACGTCAAAATCTTCAAAGGAACGGTACACTAAACCTGAGTTCATTCCTCCATTCTCTCTCATCGACAGTAGCTTCAAACATACCTTCAGTTTTTCGGAGTGGTTGCAAAGTGCTATTGCAAACCATTAGTTATGTTATTTTCTCCTAGGAAACAGATGCCTGTGAAACTCAATGCACCAGTGGAGAAGGTGAATATGTTTAAGGAGATCGTGGACACACACAAGACTTGACTCATTTTTGTCTTATTCTTCGTCTCTTCCAATTTTTGTTTGGTTGATAGTGGCTTGCTTTGACTTAAGCTGTGTGTTGATTTCGCAATTATATAACTAATTTGTTATAACCAAGTTTCATGTCATGTGCTTTGGTTCTTAAGGAGTAAAGAGCTTTTAACTTACATTTGATTCATCTCTTCTAGTGCCAGTAGTAAAGGAGATTGTGAGATACTTCCTAAAGCTTTGTAAAGATTATTAGAACCTTCCCATGCAAGTGTGTTGAGAAAAATGCTTAGTTTGTTCCCTAATTCTTTTTTTTCAAGGACCATTATAAGCAATATCTTCTTATTTCTTTAATATTAGTAATTGCATTGTATTCATTACTTTACATTGCTTAAATTTAGCTAAAGTTTTGAAAATGTGGAATAACAACAAAATCACTCATTCCTCTTTCCCCTAGTTATAAATTCTTGATTTAATTTGTCCTCACAACTGAACAAGAATTACAATTCTCTTGTTAAGTTTCACCATTTATGAAGTAAATTATTCATCAAACTTATATTTTCTGAAAGGTTTTCAACCAGTAGACTCTTATTTCTTTATAATAATCCTAATTAGGATGACATGGTTGTTAAAGTCCACAATTATAGAACTCATCCCATATCTAAGAGTTCTTTGTTCTTTCCATACCTTTTATTCTTTTTAGGGAACCAATGTAACTCCACTGAAAATACGCGGATGCGACTTTCATCAAATTCAATCCATCAAGGACATATAGAGACCTAAAAATAAATCGGTGAAAGAAGAAATCATATTAAATAATTTAACATTAATATTCTTTTGCATAATTATGAGTTGTTTTCAATAAAAATAATAATAAATTAATTGTCAAACTTTTTGCCTCTTATAACTCAATAAAATAGGGTAATTGAAATAAAAAAAATAGAACTTTGTAGATAATGACTCGAATAATAATGAAAATAATTTACTAAAATACTTTAAAGATAGAGTAACTAATAATACATGTGAGTACCATGGGTTTTAAACCCACTACCAATAGGTCTGGTCCCACCTTGGCCCATGGTTCGCTCCGGTCCATGATGAAGTGCCCAAGCCCACCTTCCATATCAAACCGGTAGGCACCACGCATGTGGAAATCCGAAAGCCCATATGTGAAAGTCTAAGTATCCTCCCCAAAGGTTAGCCTCGTGGTAGCCTCGTCTGTGAGTTCCAAGTCCCCCGCCTACATCCCCTTGCTTATGGCAATTCTTGTTATGGATCACTGGATAAATGCGGGAAATACGCAAAAAATGTGGCTTATCCCTGAATTTCTAACTTCCCAAATCCTTTACTTCTAAGATTAATTCGATAAGGAAGAATTAGTCTTTAATAAGGAAAGAGAGATTTTGTTCCTAAAAAAAAAGCGGAGATCTTTTCCTCGAGAAAAAAGAGGGATTCTCCAAACCACCCTCTATAAATCAAGAGGATCTCCACGATGAGAAGGTATGCAATCCCGACTGTACGAACCTCTTCCTCTCCCTCTCCATGTTTTTGCTTTCTTAATTATCGCAGATAGGCGTCGACTCGTACCATCATCGATCGCCATTTTTGGTAATTTTACATTACTACGATGCCCTCTGCAGGTCAAAAACAATCAAGGTAATACTAATTGGTGTAACTGTGGGAACCGAATAAAGTCTTGCCTATAAAGGTAAGGGCCTGGCCGCAATGTAGATTGTCTAATAGCCCTTCACCACCCGAATTTTGTCAATCCCCCATTCACGCCTTCCAAATCGCCCGAGGGATTCGATGACAAGCATTCCATGAACCAATCAATAAGATCAATTCACTGGGCGCCAGGGACATGAAAGAAAGCAAAGAGGAACAAGCAAGACAAATGAAGGGAGTTGCCTGGGCCGAGTGCTTACGGTTTAGAATGACCAATATGGCCCGTATAGAAAAAGTCAATAATTTGAAAAGACACGCAGATAGCGGTCACAATGCACCCACCCATCGTCGGATAAAGCGGGAAGGGGGCCCGCTTGTTCCCAAGACGCTATTACCCTGATGATGAACTCCGTCTCAAGCAGCCCCCCATCCCTCGAATCTCTCAGAAGAATGCTAGTGGAAAGCACAAGGACTGACACGCAAAGGCCTTCGCCTCACCCTGCCTTCAGTGACACCGTTAGTGGTGCATCTCGCAGGGCAAGAAGAGAGGCAAGCGTAAGACAAGATTCGCAGGGCTCGTCTGGTGGAACCTTCGCCACAAGAAATGCTTTCAGCACGCTTGTTGTCACCTGCCAATCTTTCGCTGTGAGGTCTACCTGGGTACAACACCGTGTTTACATACCGCCAACGACCCTAATTCAAAGACCCAATGACATGCTCTCTTCACCCCTAGAGCAACACATCCTTTATTACGAGTTGCCTAGCGGGTTTTCCACATCAGCTCCTTACAAACCATTCTCAAATAGGAAGAAGAATCAATCTGTGACTTCACAAGGAGGTTCGAGCAAGTCATTCAAGAACAGTCGATAGCATTCGATGCAAATTCTCCAAAATTTAAGAGAATCTTGCACCATCTACTCCTTTTCTTCCGGGCCACTATCCTAGACCTCGCGAGCAACCATTATAGAAGAATTATACGTGACGGACCGATAGGGTACTCATTGTCGGGACAACATCCGCGGCAACGATCTAGATTCATCATGATTTCGCTGTGCCCAACCCGACCGGGCGCGAAATACAACCGCTGGGAAACCCTCCAAATCTAAGGAGGGTCAAAATAGAGACCGGAAGTGATCCCGTGACCATTCACAAAAGAAGAGAGAACCCCCACAATTCACCCCCCCTTGAACGTCTCTTATGAGAGGCTAATTCCAATCATACATGACTTGCTAGAATTTAAATGGCTTGCACAGATCTAGACGGATCCTTCCTAAAGAAACAAACTGCAAATGCGACTATTATCATAGAGATCATGGGCATGAGATGCATGTGTCTCAAGTCTCAAGTTCTGGTGGAAAGCTTATCAAAGCGGGGCACCTTAGGAGGTATGTCAGGGAAATTGACCAAGGGTCGGAACCAAGGCAAGATGCAGACATTATCGTGAGCTCTGTAGTGAGTCTCCGCTCAACCTGACCAAATTCATAAACTATAGTATACCGGGTGGTCCGGTCTGACAAACTTATCAAACAAAAATGCTTCAATAGAAGAAACTCTTGAGAGCGGTCACCATTAAGGTCGTGGTGAATCACCATCCACACCCGGGAGCATCCCCAGAAAACCGAGCCATCAGATGGCCCCCATATCCTTTCCTCCAGCCAACCGCATGGTCATTTCGTGTGTCTTTACTACGATGCAAGCACTGCTTCACCAGACAATAGTTTTGATGTACATAGGGTACCGGCAGGACCCTCGGGCAAAGGCAAATGCATTTATTACACTACTAGCCTTCGCGCATGAAGCTTTCCTAAAAATGTCGAACTCAACCTGAAAACTCTCTCGCTTCAATGGGCAACTACTAAAATATTGGGTGGGATGTCGAACTCCCCAGAATCAATAAAGACGAGTCACTCAACAAATTTTGTTCTTAGTTTTCGAAGATTTGAATACCTTATAACGCCATAGTAGGGCGAACTTGGCTGTACTCGATGAAAGTTATCCCATCGACCTACCATCAAACGGCCAGTTATTTGACTAACGCTGGGCAAGTTGACTTGTTAAGCAGTCGACTTGTTGAATGGTAGTGTTATCAATTGTTTATGAAAGTGTTAAGAGGGGTGAACAATTATGAGAATCCTCATCTTGAAGATCATACCCTCACATAGCAATCATAGATTCTAGATTGTAGTATGGAAGAGAGGGGACCCATCGCTGTGGATCCCCCTGGAAATAGTAGTGTTGAACGGGCTAGAGAAGTTCACATACGTCAGTACTCTCCTATCCAATAAAGAAAGGGAGCAGGTACAAGGCATGCTATTAAAAAACCTGGACGTGTTCACCTAGAGTCACTCAGCTATGGTCGGAATCGACCCAGTATTGGCCTACCACAAGTTGAATATCGTCCACGGCCATGCCCTCGTGAAGACGTAGTGCGAGACATTTCCACCCGACCGCCATCGCATTATTCGCATGTAAGTAGACAACCTCCCCGAAGGCAAGCTCATCAGAAAGAAAAGTACTCCTAATGTGGTTTGCACGTGGTGGTGGTTCCAAAGAAGGGCTTATAAGTGTGAGAGTATGTGTAGAAGCCATACAAATCCCCAAACGAAGCATGCCCAAGGATAGCTTCCCTTGCCACGCATGCATGCATTGTTGATGCCCCAACCACATTTTAGATACCGTCATTTCGACTCCTGATACCACCGCATTCCAATGCAATCTACCGACACGAAAACAATTTAATACACCGTGCGCATTATATCATACAATGTAATGCCTGGGCTTGAAAACACTGCAGAGAAACTTTTATCAAAGGCTAAAATCAAGATATTTCGACCGCTAATAGGCAAGACCATGGAGGTCTATATCGATGATATGCTCGTCAAGTCCAAAGAACGCCTCGACCACATGAAGTATCTATAAGAAACCTTTGAGCTATTGTAAGGTGTCATTTATTACGAAACTAACCCCCTCTTAAATGTGCATCTGAAATGGCTGGCAAGTTTCGGGCTTTATGGTAACTCTGTAGAAATAGAGGCCAATCCCGTCCAGCTTACAGTGATAATGGACTCTCAAGCTCCTACCACCCGAAGGGGAGTACAACAACTAATTGGCTGGTTGGCGGCTCTCAAGCGGTTTAAATCCCATTCTATAAACCGATTAAGACTCTTTTTTACGACCTTAAAGGGAGCTAAATAGACCGGGTGGAATGAGGAATGCGATCAGGTTTTCATGGCAATCAAACAAGACTCGCAAACTACTAATTCGACTAGCCCAAGCAAAGATGTATACTTTATCTTTACCTAGCAATGTTAGAAGTCTCTGAGAATGCATTTTTATTCAAAGAAGACGAAAAATCTAGTAATAGAGATCGATATTCCTCTTTTCTTCTTTCTTCTCTTCTTCTTTCTTTCTCATAAGGCAAATCCATGCGTATAGAACTGATATTCCATCTGTGAACAAGCCAAGATCCAAAAGCTTCGCCCCTACTTTCGCACACACCTTATCATCTCACGGTTCAATCTCCCTCTCAAGGGAACACTATACACAAGCCGAATTGTCAGAGGATGGCTCTAGATCATGGAGCCTAAGTGAGTTCTAGACGTTCATAAACCCCGCTTGGCATCATGGGCGTGGCACAAGTGTGATTTCCTTGCATAACTACCCTAGCCCCGATGTGAAGCCCATAACGATGGTCGGTGGATCCTTAATGTGAACGAAGCTTCACCAAACGAGCCGGGTCGCCGCAACTAAAGCCCTAATCGGTGACGTGGTAGAGCAAGTCATACGACTGCATCTCCCCGCATCCAGCAACAGGCATCCTGGGCATAAAGCAATCCCGGCCGGATCGATCTCTCTCTCTAACCCGGCTTATAAGGAGAAATCTCGCACAATAACGACTCCTCAATTGATAGTAGGACAAGTAAATCTGAGAATACGAAACGCGAGACTAGAGTATGACTAGGTATACGGGCTTCAATGGCAATAATTAGGAATTTTAAGGCCCTCGTATTTCGAGCATATCCCAAGGGACTCCAATGAAAGGGCAGACGCTTTGACAGTAGTAGCCGCATCCATCCCGATAAGAGAAACTATATTCCCAATCTAGCTACCACCCCAACATCGATTTACTAAACGGATCGAGTAAGTCGATAGGAATCGAATCTCCTCCTAGTCGACCCCTATATCAGGTTGGCCCGAGCACTCCGGAGAACCGGGCCGAGTAAATAAAAAAAACCAAAGCCCATATGTCCAGTCCAGCGACTAGAATTTTCCCTTGGTAAACGAAAGCGCTATATGCGCCTCCTCGAATGAAGTCAGTATCTTAAGTGTCTCACCACCTAGCAAGGGTAATATATACTAGCAAAACTTGATGTAGGAGTATATGAAACCAATTCGAAGCAAGAACTTTAGCTCACAGGCCCATCCATTAAGGGTATTATCACAACTATGAGAGCAAAATGCAATCGACCTATGTTTAAAGTGCGACCACCGCCAACCCACAAGCCCCATATATCGAGGGTGCCGCCAAGACCTTATCCTCCAATACAAGCCCTCGCCCTTTTCTTAGTGGGAATTGATATAGTTGGACCGCCACCATCTTCCTTCAAATTTTTAAAAAGCAGAGCACAGTCGCACACAACTACTTTAGTAAAATGGATAGAAGCAAAGCCTTCAGCCTCCATCAAAGACAAAGACGTCACCCGCCAGGAAGAATGTTATCCGTCGTCAAATACCTCGCCGATCATAACTGATAATGGACCACAATTTGATAGCAAAGTATATAAAAACTTCTACCATGAGTTGAAAATAAAAAAACTTGTCTCAATCCGCGAAGACCAGAGAGCAATGGGCCTGCTTTAAGCATCCAACAAAATCCTCCTCGATGGTTTTGAAAGAAAGTTCCAAGATTCCATTAGTGGTAAATAGTGATGAACCACTAAGAGTCCTTTCCGCCTATAGAACAACCAGCCGTAAGCTTGCCAGAGTTTCACCATTTACCCTCACCCATGGTATGGAGGTCATTATTCCTGTTTAAATCTGGAGCTGCCCACACTTCGAATTGAGGTCTAGAACTGCCACGCCGGCCAGCCATTCCCAAGGACCTAGATATGGAAAATGAAAGCTCGAAAGAAAACATCATACGATAGTACTCCATGCTCTCACAAAGAGCGGCAACTTATACACAATAAGCATGTAAAGCCACATGCATTCCGAGTCGGAGATTCGATTCTTAAGAAGTTTTGAAAACATGGTCGACCCGACGCAATAAAATTCCAAACTAAATTAGGGAGACTATACGTGATCATAAGAGTAGGCACCGTCGTATCATTAAATAAACTGTGACGAGGCACTAGTGCTCCGTATCGTGGAATGCTATGCACCTTAAAAAAGGTATTATCAATAAAGTTTTCTTTTAAGGGGGCTACCACAATTTCCTTTAGAATCTTTGGCATATGACCAATCGTGTGTTCTTTAAAGGCATTATTTCCACTCTGTAACCCCATTTCAAAAGACTCAAATCCAGGGCTCTAAGCTTACCGTACCCTAAAAGACCATACTAGAACCTAAGCCCGCTTAGCACTTCAAAAGACTGTGCTTGAGGCTCTAAGCCCGTTTAGCTTACTAGTGTTCTACTCTGCATCTAACTCAATATTTACACCTTGAAGCGACCAACCTAGCTAAACTTCGTGGAAGGGAGCTCTCAATAACTTAAGTAAGCTGAGATTTATAAGTACGCCAATGGCGTTAGAATAAGAAATAGAAAGGCAATGGAAGAAATAAAGCCAAAAATGGTATTTTATTAAAGCACCAAAGGAGTAAAAAAAGTACACAAGTCCTGGCGGCCGAACAAGGTCCCTTACAAAAAAGAGGAGGAAGAAGGAGGGATTACAGTCAGCTTTGGTCCCCGACGAGAGTGTTCTCCTCAAAGCCTGACCGCCTCGCCGATATGGCTCACCCACGTGATCCCTCAATGGCCATTAAGATCCCGAGCACTGGGATCTCTACAAACCTCGGGAGGTAGCGGATCGGCTGAGCTCCAGCATGCCTTCCGAGACCTCCTCGGAAGATCTACGCATGTCAGGCTTAAACGCACAAACACCTCGTGAGCCGGCTCGCAGCTCAATTCTGTACCCGGGAAGTCCTCCTCCATGACCTCCTTGTCCTTCCCAGCTTGGGGCTAAAGGGAGCGAACCTCATCCTTCACCACCCCGATCTCCACCAGGAGAGAAGTCTGCTCAACCTCCAAATGGGCGCTCTTCGTCACCTCAGGCTGCTTCCTCCGTCACCCCTCTTCACACCAAAGAACAACGATACCCACGCAACCCGAGCCTCCTCCTTAGCCCCGTTTCCTCTCCTCCTAAGACTCCCTCATCTTCTCCGTGCCCTCCCTAGCATTCCGTTCCCAATGTTCGACCGGACTCGTCTTTGCCTAGAGACTCTAAGGCACCTGCTTGAGGTAGCCGATCATTACAGTGAACCACAACCCTCGTAGTCATCCAATGCAGAGTGAAGTTCCCGGCTTGTCGCCCATATTCCGGTGATGGCAATGACACCGCTAAAAAAAAAAAAAGTCAAAACAAAATCATAACACAGCCAATATCTAAAGGGCAGAATACCATACCAATTCAACCGACTCGTTGAAGTCGTGGTTACGGATGTACATCCCATCTTCAGCCACCCATTGGAAAGACTTTTTGTCCATCAAGCCAGGGAAAGGGATAGAGCACTCCTAGGTACGAACCACCACCGGAACTCGGAGAAGAGTGGGGTAGAGATCGCGCATGTGCGCAACAGAGGGATTCCTCTAGTTGAAAGGAGCCTATAAGCCAATAATCGATCAGTCGCTTCTGCACTAGGGACTGTGTCCCAATGCATGGATGGTCCCATCCCGTCGGCATAAGAGCCTAGCACCATCCTCGGGTCGACCATCCTCACCTTCGCGGATCGCCATAGCAAGTTCCCGGCTAAAAAGGTCTCTACGCAGCCGCTTCGAATGAGCTCTCCTTAACACTTGGTCGGCATTGGGAAATCCTTCGACTGGAGCTGGGTCCTCTAGTGTTGCAGGCCGTTGAGCGCCCGAGCGAAGCTCTCTCCTTGTGCCAAGAAGCCATCAGCCTCGCTCAGAGAATCCACGCCACTATCGGGCGCTTCGAGAATCCACAACAAGTCTTCGAAGCCCCTTTTCCGGTCGACCGTTGCTTCGAAGCGTTTCCACCTGACCTCATAGCCGGGGTAGCCTCCCCCGAGCTGCTGGGGTGGCTCGCTTACGCATCTCACAAAGAAACCTAGTGGTGAGAGGCTAGACATTTCAGCCTCCCTTTCTTCAAATTGACCACACTGTCTAATCGGTCCAAATTCCACGAACCCCTCTTGCCCTCGCGGTAGCCTTTACCCCCGACCTTCTTTTTCTTCGCCTAATGGGGCAGGTTTGGGATCTTGTGCGGACAAGGGTAGGTAGTCCGGCCAAACAAAGGTTTCTAGAGCGGATTCAGCCTGCGAAGAGCCCCTCGATATTAGCTTTAGGAGATCCGAGAGAACAAAGCGCTTGCCCTTAACAAGCCTCGACGGCAACTACTTGGGAAGAATACGCATCATGTATGGTAAAATACTAGCGCCTGCCTCCTCGTATTCTTCAAGTAGATAAGAAGCTCGTGGTTACGCTCCCCTTTATCCTGCTAAGTAGCCAATTGATGCGACAGTCTTGCCTTCTCCACCTAGTTGACTAGCTGGCCTCGTCTGCACCTGCCTACGAATCATCAAGAAAACAGAGGCACGCCAATAGAGAAAACCGCCTAGACAAATATGAGCTACATCAAAACTAAAACAAACCTGGGAACGAGAGGGACTGATTCATATCAAAAGGAAGCCTTGGAGAGCCAAGCATCACGTGCCATGGGCTCCTAACTAAGACAACCCCTTTCGCCTCGTTGGGAGAATAAGGAGCTCTACATAAATTACAATCCAGTGGACTATGTGCCAACATGCATGTGTGGCCCTGATCCCAAGCTTCAAAGTGTAAATGAAACAAATCTCACCAGCGAGATGTCCAGTTGGTAGAGAGAGTTCAACACATTGCAGCCTCAAGAATCCGAAATATCTCTGGATGCACGCGTGGAGGTGCCTGGGCCAGTGTAGAAACCGTCTTCACCAACGATCACGAGGAACCGTTTGGAAGTAGGATGGCGTGATCCGCCTCCCTACGCTTGAGGTAGCCGGGCCGTCTGATATCTCCAGACTGATTTCGATAGGAACCTGGTTGTACAACCTCAATTCGTCTATAAACATAGCAGCAACTAAACTGCTTGTAGTAGGCATTTCCCAGGGAGTCCCCCTCCGACGCCCAGTATGAACGCCGGAAACCTCTTCATAACCTCTTGTCATTCTACAGGCAAATAAAAAAAAAGGGACATGAGGGGGTCAGTTTGAGGCCCATTAAGTGAAGACGGAAATGAAACCCTAGGAAGATAAAAGAACCCGGAGGCGCCTACATCCCACCGTGACAACCCAAGAAATGAGAAACAAAAAAAAAAAAAAAAAAATCTCGCGAACCCACAGAGGCCCCTAAAAACACCCGAACCAACCAACGATAAAAAGAAGGTTTGAGACATGAACACTCACTGGAAAATCGATAGTTGTCAAAGAGTCAAGAGTCTCCAGAGGTTCCTTTGAAAGGAAATTTCGTGAAAGCATAGGAAAGGCAAAATCGCATAAATAAAAAAACTTAGAGAAAATGTAAACAAAACTGTTATCGCAACCCATACCCCTATTTGTAGGGGTAAGGCATCGATAGGCGCATTAAATGCACGATCAGAATAAGATGCGCCGTATATATCCTGGGAAGCGTGCATTTCCCCCTCGCTTTGAACCCATGAGAGCACCACCTCCTTACATTCAACTCTCCACATTTAGCATTTAATACTATGGTATTTTCCCCAATTGGAAAAGCACAAAATTCCAGGTTGAAAAAGGGGGGCATTGTGAGTACCATGGGTTTTAAGCCCACTACTCAATGGGCCCATGGCCTGACCCGCTCGGTCCATGGTCCGCTTGGCCCACGATGTGAAACAACCCAAGCCCACATTTCATATCAAAACTGGTAGGTACTACCTAGACGGGAAACCCGAAAGCCCATCTGTGAAAGTCGAAGTATCCTCCCAAAGGTCAACCTCAAGGTAGTTCGTCTAGAGTTCCAAGTCCCCCAACCGGCCGTCCTCCCGCTTTTGGCAAGTTCACTATGGACGAATGGATAAAGGCGAGAAATACGCAAAATGTATTTATCCCCGAATTTCCTATCTTCCAAATCCCTTACTTTTCAGAAGATTAATCCCTGATAAGGAAGAATTAGTCTTTGATATGAAAAGAGAGATTTCATTCCTAAAAAGTGCCGTGGAGTGATTCTTTCTCCGAAGAAAAAGGAGATTCTCCAACCACCCTCTATAAATCGTGGAGACTCTTACGATGAGAAGGGGTGGCGGAACCCAAACTATACAAACCTTTTCTTCTTCCTCTCCATGTTTTTGTTGACTTAATCATCGGAGAGGGGGCCGACCCACCGTCGTCGAATCACCCTTTTTGCAAGTTGACATTGAGCCCTGTCAATACGCCTGTGGTGCCACTCATCAAGGTAATAATAATATAGACTATGTTTTAAAGGTAACTTTGTTACTTTAACGAGGTATGTCCTCAAGAAACTCTTTTACGAGCTTCCAAAAAAAAGAAAAAAAGAAACCCCAGATTAGTTATCTTAAAGAGTAAAAACAACTTAAAGAAAATCAAGTCAACCTTCAGTGTTTGAGATTTTTCAGGCTGGTTCAACTTAAGAGCTAAAACTTCCCTTCTATCGATGATGAATTTGGAGTGTTTTACATAGTTCCAATGAAAGACTGTTAACAAACTAATAATCCAACGTCTATGATGCCATTGAGAAAAATTCCTAATTTGAAACTGAGTCCCTATCTAAATCTTTCCTGAATCAAACCCACCAAAAAGCTGCATATGAGTCTTCCACTAGTTGACATAATTTAGAATCTAACAGACAATTCTGTTTTGAATTCAATTTACACACACCTAATAAGAAATAAGAAAACAAATGAATAACTATAAAATGATCATCTGAAATTAGCATCTATTTAAGTCGAAAGTGACCATATGAACAAGGTGTTCCATTTAATATTAAGGACAACATCTGTATGGATAAAAAATACCACCCCATATACTCATTATTGATGCTGCTCTCCATCTTTACAGTTGATGCAGTTGAATCTTCATAATGTAAACAACTTTGACTGCAAATGTAGGTGGCTCCAGCAGAACTAGAAGCAATACTTCTGAGTCATCCTAGTGTTCTTGATGCAACAGTCTCTATGAACTCCATATTTTGATTCATTCATTTGATTTAGCATCTCTATTTTCTAACCACCAAGTAGGACATCTTCCAGGGTTGAAGATGAGGCGGCAGGGCAGATACCAATCTCATATAGTGAGAGCAGCTGGGTCTGAATTCACTGAACAACAAGCCATTCAATTTGTAGCTGGCCATGTTTGTATTAGCTCTTCTCATCCTTTTCCCATATGAAAATATCTTTTAAATTGATGACTTCCATCAATGCCATCCTGTCTGCTGTTAAAATCTGTGGAAGCAGTTTTGTCCTTCAAAGCCAAAAAGAGGATATCCCAAGTGGTAAAATATTTTCCTTCATTTTCTTGCGGTCAGGAAAGAAAATCTTCCACAACATTCAAACGGTGATTCGTTTTACTGGTAAGTTGACAAGAATTTGTTACACAGTTCTCCCCTATGTTACACTGTTTCCTGCAAGCTTCAGATGTAACACATCAATACAGAGCTGTTGGAACCATGCCGTAAGTAATAAATTGTTTTCTTTCAATTTGTATGAGTTCTAATGGAACAGAGCCGCTTGGCAACAGCCCAGTTACTGGTATTTTGGGGTTGGCATAGTCTGGTTCCTTGTGATCGGCTGCAGTGACTGAGCGAACTGGCTAACATGGACATTAAAAGAATCCAATGCAATCTGCAAGGTGCAATAGGCCCTTTTGTTTCAACACAAAACCTTTTAATGTTTCTAATCCTGAAATTCAACTCCTTGCATTCCTTATGTTGATATCCTGAATTAAAATGCCAAATTCCTTGCATAAAACACAATCAGAGGATATGGCTATTTAACACAAACCACAGAAAATGATACTAGTGAAAATAACGCAAGAGGCATTCCTATGTTTGATATCCTGAATTAGTACAAATTCCTTGCATAAAACACAATCAGAGGATATGGTTATTTAACACAAACCACAGAAAATGATACTAGTGAAAATAACACAAGAGATAGATATTCCATTCTTAACTTCATTAGCAAGAATTATTTTAGAGGATTATTACATACTCTTCAGCTAAAGAAACTTGGGATATTCTTTAAGTTACTCGTGAAGGAACTAATTCATAAAAATTACATATTTTTAAATGTTGACTTCTAGGTTTGAAACCATTAGGAATGATGATCATGACACTTTTAAGGAGTTTTATGCATCATTGACAGATACTATGAATTCTAGCTTTAATCTGGATGAACTCATTTCAAATTTTTAAAGTGGAAAGAAAATCTTTTGAGGCTCTCAGGGGGCTTTAGAGCAAATGTGATTGTTATGGCGGAGATTCGTTAAAGAATTATGGACTTAGAGGCTCCCTCAAAGGACATTTGAATTACATGAGAGGAAAAAGCATTGGGCTTAAGCCCGAATGGTTTGGTTTTTGGGCTACCCCCAAAAAAGCCTCATACCAAGTGGCTATGTCTACACTTATTAACTCATAATACTCCCTATTTCTCAACAACGTGGGACTTCAAGCGCACACCAAACAAAAAAAGAATTACTTTTTTAAATACAATTAAAATAGAGTCACTAAATTCTAAAGGAACAATCATGAGAACATTATAGAAGAATTTATAAGCTTTGTGATGAAAGGGTACCTGGGGAATGCAGCAGCAACAGCTGCAACCATTATCAGATGGATATTGAAGACAGGAGACCATCTTTGTTATTTTGATGAAGATGGATTTTTACATTGTTGATTGGATAAAAGGAATCATCAAGCTTCAAGGATATCAGGTACCTTAGAAACTCTCCATCATCACAATTGGTGTAGTTGAATCTTCTTAATGTAAACAACTTTGAATGAAAATTCAAAGTGGCTGTAGGCAAGGCTATACTTCTCGTCATCCCAGTGTTATGGCCATCAGTCATGCCGGTGTGATATATCTCTCTGAACTCCATTTTGGTTATTTATTTGATTTAGAATCTCTATTTTCTAACCTACCAAGTCGGATATCTTCAGGGCAGAAGATGAAGGCATAGCGAATACCAATGGCATCAGTGAGAGCAGCTGGATCAGAACCCGCGACAACAAGTCATTTTGATTTGTAGCTGGCCAAGGTTTATTTAGCTCCTTCCTCACCCTTCCCATAAAGCATCTTTTAAATCTTTGATGACCGTTTTCAGGTGGTGCCATACAAGAAAGTTAGAATCAATGCCATCCCAAGGTCCGCTGCTGGGAAAATCTTGCAGAAGCAACTTGTCCTTCAAAGCCAACAAGAGGTTATCTCCAGGTTGTAGAATATTTTCCTTCTCATTTTCTTGGAGAACCAGGGAAAGAAAATCTTCCACAAGATTTGCACAATTATCTGTTTAATGGTAAGTTTACAAGTATTTGTGCTACAGCCTCCCTCTATGTTACCATTTTGTCCTGCAGGCTTCAGACGTAACAAATCAATCCAAAACCGCTGGAATCATGCCATGACTGATAAATTGTTTTCTTTCAATTTGTATGAGTTCTAATGGAACATGGCCGCTTTGCAACACTGAACACCCAGTTACTGGTATTTTGGAGTTGGCATAGTGTTGTGCCTTTTTATCCACAAGGCTGCTGTCATCTGTAGTGCTTAGCATTTTAATAGTCTGCTTCCTTGTGATCGGCAGTAACCAAAGGACTGGCCAACATGGACATCAAGAGAATCTGATGTAATTTGCTAGGTGTAAAGGCCCTTCCATTTCAACAAAACCTTTTCATATCTAGAAATCCTGAAATTGAACTCATTTCTTTTCCTATGTCTGATATCATGAGTCGGTACATCTTCTGCATAACATACAATAAGGAGATATGGTCATTTAACACAAACAATTGTCCTAATTGCTCTATTTCAACAATTGTCCCTTTGTGACACAGTAAAGGACAAAATTCAGGGTGTTAGGGTAAGCTGACATGTTTTTGGACTGTACAAAGTGAGCTAGCTTCATGTTAAATTTGCATACCCCAAATTGATGTAATTATCTGTGAACAACTCGCATGAAGGATATTAGCATGCAAGTGCATCAATTAAGAAGGCAGGATAAGTCACCTTGTAGGTAGAGTAAACCCGAACACACCAATGAAGATCAAATCTGCTTCTGGCTATGGAGAGGAACAATCACAATGCAATGGGTGACTTGAGTAGGCTCAACTCCTCCAGAAAGCCATTTTAAGATGATGGAGGAAGTAGAGATGAACAGCCAATTTTGACCCTTGTCTGGAACACATCTAGTCCAGTTTCTTACCAGGTGCAGCCTTGGACGGTTTGCTCCAGAGCCCCATCTTATAATTTAGCCCCTGCTGTATGGCATTCCTGCAACACTGCAACTACAAACATCTTAGCTCATTAAGCCTTACTTTAATAAACAAATTATTTGTTTATACAGAACCCAAATATAAGTTTCCCTGAAATGCAGATGGAACACTGCCACTTTTTCAGACTATTATTTCCAAGAATAGGTACTCTTGAATCTACTCAAACTGCATTCACACCTGACATTGGTAGCTAACAGCAGAAAAGGTGAAACTTTTTGGGTTAAAGATAAGACTAGGACAAAGGAAAGGAAACAGAGGAAAAATTATACCAACTCCATTACAAGGAAAAGTGCGGTGCAGATGAAGATGGTTGGAGGTGTCAAAAGAAGACCAATGGTGGCATCGATAACAGCATGTGAAAGAACAAATTCAGGAGTGAAGTAACATTCCTTTCATTTGGCAAGCATAATGGAACTAGAACCCCAAATGGGATCTATTTATGGGTTAGAAAATGTGTATGGACTCATTCAATTGCCATGGAAGTCCAAATACTAGAGTTTAGGTATAATCACTAATGCCTTTATTTAATATAAGGATCCTATCAGTTCAAAGAAGTGGAAGAAGAAAGAAGTTAGAATGTCCAGTAGCATACCCAGAATGATGCCATGTCAACCTCTATCAGTAACAAACAACTTGAATTGTCTTGAAAAAAAAATGTCACCCTCACCTTGATTCTACATGAATTATAATGTAACATACAGTGAGATTTCAAGCTTTCAGTCAATGCTGCAACGAGGTGACATCCCTTTATGGAGTATAAAATTTTTCCAAATCCGTCAGAGTTAGTTCATTTGAAATAAAAGCATTAAAACTTTGCTCACAGCATATAGAACTACCCCATTTTTGTCATGTTTCAACTGCATGCAAAACTGCCACTAGAGGTAACAGTAGCTCACAGAAACTCCTAAAGACAATAAGAAGAATTCTTATACTTTTCATAATCGCTTGAGTATTAGAGCAAAGAAAATTTTCAACCATAAATGAGGCAAAAAAAAAAAAAAAAAGTTAGTAAAAACATCTGGAGGAGAACTCCTTGAAATCCCATGAAGTGGGAAGTTGTAATCTAAATGTGAATCCTCGGTTCTTACTAATTACCTACATCCCAGATTTTAAGCTTCAATCTTTTGCTACCAATTCTGAACAGCATAATTTTCAAATCAACTCCAGCTCATGGTTAAAACTAGGTTACCAACTCTACCAGTGGTATGTTGTGTGTTTGACCGTATGTTTGACTAGCCTCATGTTAAATCGCATACCCCTAAATGATGTAATTAGCTGTGAACAACTCATGAAGAAGCTTAGCATGCCAAGTGCATCTATTAACAAGGCAGCCAAGTCACCTTGTAGGAGAGTAAAACCAATCACCAGTGAGAAGATCAAATTCTGCTTCTGGCTACAGGAAGGGAACAGCAATTGCAATGCAATTGTTGTTCAAATAGGCCCAAATCCTCCAGTGGCCATTTTAAGTAGATGGAGGGGAAGTAGAGGAACAGCCAATTTTGAGACTTGTCTGAAACACATCAATTCCAGTTTCTTACCAGGTTAGATTGGACAGTTTGTTTCAGAAACCCCATCTGTCGTGTGAATTTCAGCCTCTACATATGGCATTCCAGCAACAAAACAACTACAAACATGTTAGCTCATTAACCTTACTTATTCAACAGTTCTTTGTTTATACAGGAACCCAGATATAAGTTTCCATGAAATGCAAGGAAGCCCGTCAAATTTTTCAGGCCATTATTTCCGAGTCTACTCAAACTTGCATTCACACCTGACACTCTTTCGTAAGTAACATCCTGAAGAGATGAAAAATTTGAGTTAAAGGTAAGACTAGAATAAGGAAGACAGGAATGAGGAAACTTAGACCAAACTTAGACCAACTCCCGTGAATCCTGAAAATTAAGGTGCACAGCGATGGTTCAGAAATTTAATAAAGAAGACCAATGGTGGCACCAATAAGAGCATGTACATAGAACAACTTCAGGAGGAGAAGAACCATTTCTTTCATTTGCCAAAGTATTATGGAACTACAATCAAATGGGATCTGTTTTATGAATGCTTTACAAAAAATATTATGGTGCCATGGAACTCCAAATACTAGAGCTTAGGTATAGTCACTAATGCCTTCTTTTAATATTGGATTCTATTAATCTAACTCTCTTTTTAAACTTCATTCTCTTTTTCCATAGTCTAAACTTGAACAATGGAGAAAAGAAAATTTTTTCCACCATAAATGAGGCAGCAATAACCACCAATGGAGAAAAATCCCTGAATCCAATGAAGGTGGAAGTTATAACCAGAGTAGAACCCTTAGTTCTGCATATTACCTGCATCCTAGATTGTAAGCTCAATCTTTTCCAACCAATTGTGAGCAGTTTCACCCTAAATCAACTCCTGCACATGGTTAAAACAATACTTAAAGCACGACATATATCTCTTAGAAAAATTCTAAGTGGTGAAACCCATGAGAAGAAAATGAAGTTGGAATTGCTACTTTAGTTTACTTCTAGCAGCCATTCATCATATAGTGATATAATTCTTCTACCAGCACCATCAAAAATCAAAAACCTCGGAGGATACAAGCCCAAAACCATGAAATAAAAATGAAGCTGGAAATTTTTGTTGCTGATACAACTAGGACTAAAGCTACGTTACTAACACTGTCAGTGAAGAACTCCAACAGATAATTTATGGAGTCTAGAGGTTATATCCATTCTGCCAACTTCTATTTTCTGAAATCCTCTTCATATCAGCTTAAATATGCTAATCCTTGACTATCTGAACATATTTATCTTATTTGGACCAGGCCTCAGCTTTCTTTTTCTCATAAAAATAATATGATCCAGAACCTGAAACTAAACTGTAAATTGATTTTGAAAGAAGCATCAAGGGAAGCTGATGCATTATGCTATCATTTTGGTGCACTAACCACCCTTGGTATGCATATGCTGAGATTATGTTGTTCCTCAGTTAACCCAATTTGCCCACCAGGCTATGATTGAGGACATAAAGACTTGAAGCTAAAATAAAGACTTGAAAAGAAGATCAAGAGAACCACATTTATTGCAGACAAATAACAGAATTTCACATCTCTGGAGGCCTCACTGCAACCTTCTCTTCCATAGTGAGGTTTGGCGTAATGGGTTACCTCGTAAGAGGATGAACCCATAAGTCAATCAGATTGCCAACATCTTTCTTATCCTCACATTTCCACTTCCCTTCTATTGATCATGAATTCGAGTCTTTCGCACAAGTTCCGTCGGGATGACCACATGAAAGAATTGCTAACAAAACTAATAATCCAAAGTTTATGATACCATTGAGAAAAATCCCTAATTTGAACCTAAGAGCCATCACACAAACAACCACCTGGTCACCATCAATATTTCTTGAATCAAACCCATAGAAAACTGCAAGTGGGTCTTCCACCGTTGGACTGGAAGTTTACACCCAAATGCATTTCCATTCTGTTTAGATTCAATTTACACACACCTAATAAGAAAACAAATGAATAACCAAATGCTTATCTCCATTGACAAATGCTGAGCATACACTGAGGCTCAAGCCAAGTTTGTGTTTAATATACAAACGTATGTTAAATACACTTGATATTTAGGAGTATGACATAGCAGATATCCATGTATAGGAGTAACTTAAGACTTTCTGAAATCAAATTGAACTACATCAAAATGTGTTGCTTCTGTATGCGAATTAAGATTAGCAAAAGCAACTTAGCAAAATCAAGGTTACTAGTAATATGAACTAGAAACAAAATATAAACTATTGATGTTTGTAAAATTTCAAAATTGAACAAATCATTTGTCTCCTGTATGATATGGTCAGTTCAAAACAATTAGGGCCGATAAAAAAGCAAAGCTGAAAGCCTTCACAAATGGGCTTATGACCGCATCATATGTAGGTTATAACATCTATAAGAAAATTGACAAATAAATATTCATGTGGAACAGTTGATATGGCATCCCAACATAAAAGGCATAATTAATCACTGGATATCAAGTAAAGAAATTATGGGAATAGAAAGTCGGATAACAACTAAACGAAGAAAATGTGCCTCCGATGCTCTCGGGGACTGAAGTTCCTAGTAAAGAGAATGTTAAGATTATGAGTTCCTCATTATTCAAAAGCTTATAATAATGTATGCTGGAAAAGGCACAAAAAGGATACCTCGCTAGCAAGAGGATCCCTTTCCTTGACCCTAGTCAACACTGACCAACAAGCTTAGAGCATCTCAAAGAAGGAGCAAAAGCCAACATACGCTAAATTGAAAACCAGCTCCAAAGAAGGGAGCACATTGAAGTAGTAGTTGTTAGTGAATAGTTTCTAGCAATATTTTCCCAAATTTCATTGCTAGAAACTATTCACTAGCAATAAGTAAGGCTCAAGGATGGAAAATTCCATTTTGCCCCTAACAACAAAATTTATAGTGTATGGAGGATATAAATGAATGAAAGGTACATGATAATTATTAAGGAAGATACAAGGGTAAAATTGGAATAGATTTAGATAGATAAAACTTTTAGATGCTCACTGAGATGCTCTAGCTAAACTTTAGCTAAATCTCAAAAATGACTTTGGGAGCAAAATATAGCTTAGATAAGCTCACTTTACGATCGTTTATGTTCTTACACACATTAAACATAAGGGTTTCTAGGGTACCTGTACACAAAACTCAAGTCCATAAATAACATCAACAAATATATTGATACAGACAAAACAAACTTGCATCATATACCAGTATAAAATATAAAATGTTGCAACTTTTTACATACTGTTTTTATTATCTCCACCACCAACTATATACCAGTTTTCATCAATGGTAGTACCAACATGCCCTGCCCTAGGTGTCACCAAATCACTTGGATTTGAGGCTGGGACTACTCCATCTACAATGGAAGAAGATCTTATAGAATAAACACAGGTAAAACCGTACTTCGAGGGCTATGAGCACTTTTACTATATTTATTCCATGATGCCCTCTAACATGATTTTCAAGGCTAAGGTCTCTCACAAGATTAGGGTTCTGGCTTTGTTAGTAGCATATGATAAAGTTTAATTCATTGACATACACCAAATTAAAGACCAATAAACCTCTTTCCCTGTCATATAAAAGGTTTAGGTCTCGTGGTCATATAAAGACAACAGGATAACTGGGCTTCTATTCAGGGGTGTTCATTAACAAAATATTTACAAGAGTACAGCTTCCTCACGACATCTTAAGAAATACCTATTGCTGGATGATATGAAGTTGAAACAAGAACTCTTCAAGAAATTTAGGCCAAGTCAGGATAGAAGGATTTTCAAGTGTTGTTTTAGGCTTTTTCTAAACCAGCAGAGACAGGAAACACAATTCAAGATGAGGTTCTCACGTCTGCACGGAAGTAAACTCACTAGACTCAAGTTCCTCAAGATGAGGTTCTCACAAGCAGATATGTATAACAATCTTTATGTTCTATTTATTTCATATAAACCTAAATATTTATAATTCATTAAAACCTCCTATCCCATTTGCTCAAAAAACCTCTTACACCATTTCCTCCACACCAAGCTTTCCACAAACACCCCTATCAATCAAAACCCATCACTCATTTCTCTTTGCAATAGACCCATTTCTCCAAAAAATACCTCTTCACTCTTTTTTCTTCACAATGCACGCTAACCTCTCACAACAACCCTCAAGACATCTCTCCATAGTACTCATTTCTTTGCAACATATCCATTTTTCTATCTTCCATGAGACCCATTTCTCATTTAAAATATCCATTTTACCCTCATAACAACTCCCCTATCATCCTGGGGTATCAAGGCATTAGCAGAGATAAACTAACTATATGAGGATGCAAAAGCTTAGGTTTGAAGGACGAAGATGCAAATTGAGACTAAAGTTCTAAATCTTCCTTCCAAATTTCTTCAATGTGCTGGTTTTTTATTTTCTCCATTGATTTTGACTCGATTATTAGTCTGGTATCATACTGATATTGACTAAAATTTTGAACAATTTCAATAAACTCTCTCTCCTTAATTAACTCAAACTCCAAGCAAAAAACACAAATACCTCGAAATGAGCTGTAATGATGAATACTAAAATAACATCTTGATTACAACCACTTCACCAACATTCTTGATTCAAGATAACACAAATTCAGGTTTGTCTCCATTGAATGCTCAACAATCATGTACACTATTCAGTTCTTTGATTTTCCAAACTAATCAACGCACCATATATCAGCCCCAAAGAGATTAATGAACTTTCGGATATTGGCCAACCATTGTCCACATGAAAACAAAATCTTCAGAAAACAATCAGCATTAAGCATGGTTAAGTTAGTGATATGCATCATGAAACAACATAACTAGACAGTAGAATTAGACAACACAATGGATCTTGTTAATTACTTTTTACTTGATAGATATATGATGACAATTATTAACAAGAAAGAATAAGGAAGAAGAGATAACAACTTCTTTTGGGACAAATGTAAATTGTATCATCCTGCTTATCAGCATACATATAGTGTGGATGGCTCTGAATCGAAAATTAAACCCCTTGCAGTTGCTGGATTCTTCCACCGGTGGTTGTGGCTGACTTGAATCGAAAATGATCCACTTGCAGTTGCTGGATTCTTTTCAATTGCAGTTGTGGCTGGCTTTGAACCGATAATGGAACCTTCTGTAGTAGCTGATTCTTTCCAAGAAATATTTCTAAGTTGTCAACAAGGCATCCTTGTTTGCTTGAGTTCATCCAGATCATCAATGGAGTCAACCCATTTCCGACCCAAAAGATTGGGACGTAGATTCTGGAGTTCATCTCTAGAAAAGAACCGGATCGTCTCATCAAAGTTCCCATCGGAAGAGAAAGTGAAAAAGAAGTTTCCCCAGCGGGTGAGAAGACAAGACAGTAACAGTTGCTCCTAGTACAGCTGAGAAAGCTCATGGCTTTCTTTGAACAATCCAGCTCTCCGTTTGCTGAAAAGTCATCAAACGGTCCTTTCGATTCAATCTTTTGAATCTCGATTTTCTTCCCCATTCCAATTCAATAAATGATGCGATTTTGAACAAGAAAACAGAACAGAAAGTTGCAGAAATTGATATGTGACAGGGAACGGATGGTTGAGATTAGAGAAGATGGTGAAGAGATTAGAAAATGGTTGGATATGAGATGAAGATGAGGAAGATTGAAGGGGTTTGAGAGGATGGGAGGCACAAACAGGAGAAGAGAACGTTATTGAAATTCTTGAAATCGGACACGAAACAGATATTCATCGCAGTTGAAGATAGTAAGAGATATTTAAGGGTTTTACAAAAGGTGTTTCCGAACGTTGAGACATCAGGGAATTGAACGGCAATTCAAAACTTGATTAGTTTCTGAGGGGAGAAAATAGGAGGGAAAGAAAAACGGCAGCTGGCGGTCAGGTCTCAGAATTAAATGACTGTTGGTTCCAGAAACCCTAGTATTCAAAATTTTCGAACGTTGGAGGCTCGAGGGAGAAATTAGGGGGGAAAGAAATAGAAAACCGGTGGTAAATTCTGATGACTGCTGGGGTTTCAGTGAGTCGGTCCTCTCCATTTGAATCGCTGGTTCCAAACCACTTTCTTTGCTTACCGTGAATATGCCAACCCGGTCCAGAACCTAAGAAGAAAAACTAAGGGCCTATTTGCTTCGAGTTTTTGAAAATTATTATTTGTTCTAAAAAATGAAAAATAAAGAGAACATGGAAAACAAAAAAAATTATGTTTAATTTCTTTTTTTCTTAAGAATATAGAGAACACATAAAACATTATTTAGAGAATAAATATAGTTTTCAAAAAATATCAAATTTAAGGTTATTCGTGGTTTTCAAAAAATGTTTTTACTAATACTTTTCAAAACAAGTACTAAATAGGCCTCGAGAGTCCAATTTTCATTTATTTATTGCTTATTATTATTATTATGGTAATAAGTTATACGCTTTTGATAAATAAGTTATTCAAAATGAGAAACAATTCGCTCAAAAATTTGTTTCGCAATGTCAAAAAGCAACCGTTTGGATTATTTAACCATTAGCGCTTATATGCAACTATTATGCGTCAGGGTATTCAAATAATATTTTGCCTTTATTTTAAGTGATCTATCATTTTATATTTCATGCTTTACATCAAGTTGCAGCATGTCGCCTTCAAATAATGCGTAGGAGATATTTTGCTTTTTCGCTTTCTGACACAAACAGAAAACAATAATAGAGTCGACGCCACAAGATCACTCTCCTAACATAAAATGCCCCCGTCCTCAAATTAACGTTGTTCTTTCTTCGCAATCACCCATTAATTCAAAGAAAATAAAGAAACCGAGAACCTCTTAGGAATCACTGTAATTTCAAGCGCTAAAACCACTTTTGGCTGATTTAGGCTCACTCATCTCCAATGGATTCGTGGCTGCTTTTAATTATAAATGTTTATAATTCTTAATGATTAGCATTGCTGGATCCTAGGGTTTGATCGCTTAACTTTTCTACAAGTGGTATTAGAGCCAACATGTTTTACTATTAGGAATTATGTAAAGTTTCAGTTTGATTTGTATATTTGCAAATCATCAAGTTTAAAAAAAAAAAAAAACAACTCTTGAATCTGTCGGAACAGAACAGAATATATATATAAACATCAAGTTTGAAATCAAGTTTTTATTATTTCCATGTTTGCTTTTGGATTCAGATTAATGGTATATATATGTAGGCGCATTTACTGTAAAAAATATATATATACAGATCCGGGAAAATGAATTTTCGTTATGGTTTTTTTTTAGCCGTGTTTGCTGCAACGTAAAAAAAAAAAAAAGGAATGTACATGGACGCTACAATACATGAGCATATCGCGCTCGAACATGATTTTTGCCTGCTTTTTTCTTTAGCCATGTTTGCCGTGAACGTAAAAAAAAAAAAAAAATATATATATATATATATATATATATATATATATATATATATATATATATATATATATATATATAATGTTTCTTTTCCGTGACACCACTATTTTCAAGTAGACGTTTAATATACCGTGAAATCTAAAACCAATCATACCCAAATTTTTTTTTTTTTTTTTGGTACCATGCGTAATATGAAAATACAATATAGTATGTTTTGTACCACTATTTTGGAAAAGGAATGGTGGTTTCAGGAAAATATTTGTGTGAAAAGGAACGTAAAAAGAAACATTTTGTTTATAAAACTGGTATAAACTTCTGAGTATAAAAATGGTGTCTGGAAAATACCGTTTTTATACTTCTGAGTATAAAACTAGATAATTTGCTAGGACTTCATGATTCTAAAACATTTCTGATTGAATTTTCGTCTTGTGTGCCCATTTTGTTTGGATTTAGAGAACTCTTAAAATGGGGAATAAAGTAAGCGTTTTAATATTTTTATGTTGTTCCTCTAAATTACATACACAAATATAAACATTTGTGTACTTTTTCAACATTGTGTATATTTATACATTACCTTGAATTGAATTAATATAGCAACATGTCACCAAAGTGACCTCTCTCAGGAGTTAATTTGATTCAAAAATGTAGACAAGAAGTGTAATGCATATCATGTGAATATTGACCTAAAGGAAAATTAATATTTGACTAATTTACATATACACCAGTGGTGATAAAACATGTGATGAGCATTTGGTTTTGTTATGTGAATGATGAATATACCTAAAGGAATATTCATTATTTGACAAGAGTTATTATCGTTGTTTGATCACTACAACAAGACATCAATTACGAGTTAATGATTTGTCCAAAGACAAAACATTACGGGAGTGTTTGACATCTTGAAATGGGATTTTTACTTCGCATTTGAATTTATTATTTTGATTTGGTTTTGGAACTTATGTGAGCATGCTTATTTGTTTCTTATTCTCTCTACTCACTTCTTGCTAATGCCGCAAATCTATTCCGCTCGCTAATGGTATTCATGCCTAATGGGAGCAATTTCAAGATATGGAAAGAGAACGTAGAAATTGTTCTCACATGGAATTGCACTCCAAGATTAAGAGTGGAACGCCTCACTTACTCCCAAACCTCAATGAGGCTAATATTGGAGAAGTGGGAACGTATCCAATCGCTGAAGTTCCACGTTTATGAAACGCCTGCACTTAGCTGCCAGGCTCTATCAATGAGAGTGTTAATGCTACGTAAATTTCTTCGATATAGAGCAAGTCTTTTGCTAAAAATGAAAAGGCTAAAACAAGTACTTTTAAGAAGACTTGTTGCATGAAATACACAAAACAAGGAGAACATAAGTGAGTACATAATGGAAATGTCTAACATTGCCTGAAAACTAAAAGCACTTAAGTTACAATTTGTCTTCGATGACTGCCAGGTATTTAGTTTATATTCTTCCTCGCACAATCTGGCCATTTACATTGTGAGTTATAATACTAAGGATAAATGGGACTTTAAATGAGCTTATTTCTCTATCAGGTGCAAGAAGAGGAAAGGATAAAGAAGGATAAGATAGAAAGTGCACATTTAGCATTAATCTCTCGTATTAGGAAGAAAAGGAAGAGAGCCAAAAGACTCTAAGAATGACACTACAGAAGGTATATCCAAGCATAAGAAGAGAAAGACGCAGGATAAGGAAGTCACTTGGTTATTTCGTAAGAAAGCGGGCCACTAAGCAGAAAGAGCGTCCTAAATATGTTGTCGCGTATTAAGAAAGGTAGTACTCTTCTCACTCTAGTTTGTTTTGAAGTTAATTTTAACTCAGACTCTAGTCATACTGTGGGTAGATTTTCGTGCTACTATCATTTAGTATTTCTTACGTGGTTAGAAATTTTAGAGCGATCACAAATGATTATAAAAGATTCATCTATGTGGGCGATGGCAAAACGGCGAAAGTAGAGGCAATAGGGACATTTAGGTTGTTATTAAAAATTGGTGTTTATTTGGATTTGAAGGAAACTTATGTTGTACCGTCCTTTAGACGGAATTTGATTTCAATTTCAGACAATGTGATCCGATATTATTGTTCATTTGGAAATTTAAATTGCCTTTAAATTCAAATGTAATTGGTAATCGGTTCTTTATCTCACAAGATGACAACCTTTATTTGTTGGAAACTATTGGTTTCATTTAATGAAACCTTGTATACAAGTATACGTGGTACAAAACGTAAATTAATTGATAAGGATTTTGTAATGTTATGGCATTGTTTATTAGGCCATATCTCTAAACAGAATTCAAAGGGGCCAGGTCGATGACATTCTTTGATTCACTCGATATGACTGATTTTCAAGTTTGCATTTCGAGTGCATTAAAGGAAACAAATAGAGAAAAGAAATTAGGTGCCAATAGATGTATTGCATGTCTTAGAACTAATTCATACCGATATATGCGACCATTCTCTATAGCTTCTGGAATGATCAACGGTATTTTATTACGTCATCGATGACTGCTCAAGGTAAGGGTACCGTATTTGATTCATGAGAAGCCCCGTTTTTTAGAAGTGTTCAAGACTTTGCCAAAGCTGAACTCCAACTTGCTAAGAAGATTAAAGCTGTCAAATTTGACCGTGGTGGTGAGTAACATGGTAGATAAGGATGGCTTAGAGAACAACGCGACCTTCGCTATCTTCCTAAAGGAATGTGGGATCGTCCCGCAATACACAATGCCAGGTAAGCCTAGCATGAATGGTGTTGCAGAGAGACGAAATCGAACACTTCAGGACATGGTGAGAAGTATGATTAGTCATTCTTCTTTACCTGAATCGCTTTGGGGAGAAGCACTTAAGACTGCAGTGTACATTCTTACTAAAATTAAGTAAAGCAATACTAAACCCCTTATGAGTCAGGATCGAAAGAAGCCCAGCATTAGGCACTTACATGTCTGGGGTTGTCCAAATGTGCACCACTTTATAGGCCAAATGAAAAGAAATTGACAAAAGAACAACTATCGCTACTTTGTTGGTTATGTCAACGCTTCCTGGGCTTTAAATTTTATAATCTCACTCATTAGATCATTTTTCGAGACCGGAAATGCAAGATCTTCAGGATGTTGAGTTCGAGGGGAAGATAACGTAAGAAGTGTTGTTTTGAAGAACAAGAGAACAATCAGGATCAAGTTCTCATACCTGGTGTTGTTTTTTATCCTAATATTGCTCTTGACAATTCTCAAGCTATTTTACCTAACATTGTTCAAGATGTTATTATGGTACAAGACAACAATGGAGTTCTTCCAGCACAAAACAACATTGATCAAGTTATTTTACCCGATATTGTCCAAGATGATGCTTCCGCACAAGACAACAATGAAGTTCTTCCTCAAGAACCTATAGTACAAACTCAACAACCTCAAGAAGTGCCATTAAGGAGATCCACAAGAGAAAGGAGAAGTGCGATTCCGATGATTATATCGTATTTCTTCAAGAACATGAGGTTGATGTAAACTTAGCAGAAGATGATCCAATCCACCCAAGAAGTCTTACAAAGTTCTAATTTTCACGTGGATTGATGCTATGAAGGATGAGATGGAATCCATGGAAGACAACGACGTTAGATCTTATTGAATTGCCTAAATGATCAAAACCTATTGGTTGTAAAATGGATATTCAAAACCAAGAGGGATTCAAATGGCAATGTCGTAAAGATATAAAGCTCGCTATCGCAAAGGGTTTCACTCAAAGGGAAGGCATAGACTATAAGGAAACTTTCTCTCCAGTTTCTTTAAAAGATTTCTTTAGAACTATAATGGCACTTGTGGCTCATTTTGATTTAGAGCTACATCAGATGGATGTAAAGACAACATTTCTCAATGGTAACATTGACGAAACTATTTATATGGTACAACCAAAAAACTTTGTATCTGGGGATCCAAAGTCGATGGTTTGTAAATTAAAAGAAATCCATCTATGGTCTCAAATGCTTCCCAGGAATGGTATCACAAGTTTCATCAGTTATTACCTCCAATGGTTTTCGAGGTAAATTTGGTTGAAGATTGTGTATATCATAAGTTCAGTGGGAGTAAATTTATCTTCCTGATTTTATATGTCGATGATATTCTACTTGCTAGTAGTGATATAGGTTTATTGCATGAAACTAAGAAATTTCTCTCAAAGAATTTTGAGATGAAAGATCTTGGGAATGCCTCTTTTGTATTAGGTATACAAATACTACGAGATCGCTCTCAAGGTATTCTTCGGTTATCACAAAAGAGCTATATCGAAAGAGTATTGAATAGATTCAGCATGAAGGATTGTTCATCGGGAGATACGCCCATAGCTAAAGGAGACAAGTTTAGTCTCACACAATGCCCCAAAAATAATCTTGAAATTGAGGAAATGCAAAAGATTCCTTACGCATCGACTGTGGGGAGTCTTATGTATGCTCAAGTATGTACGCGTCCGGATATTGCATTCATAGTTGGCATGTTAGGCAGATATATGAGTAACCCTGGAGTTGACAATTGGAAAGCAGCCAAACGGGTCATGCGATACTTAAAGAGAACAAAAGATTTTATGCTCACGCATCGTAGATCGATAGCTTGCAGGATTCGGGTATTCTCGATTCCGATTTTGTCGATGTCAAAGATAGCAAACGCATCCACACTGTGTTATGTTTTCATGCTAGCTGGAGGAGTTATATCTTGGAGGAGTGCCAAACAGACACTTATAGCTTCCCTAACGATGGCAAGAGAGTTTATAGCTTGCTATAGAGGCTCCAACCATGGGATATGGTCACAAACTTTGTCACCGGGCTGCGGTGAAAGGGATCAAAAGACCATTAAAGTTATATCAGGAAAATAACTCACAGCAGTTATATTCTAACAACAACATAAGCTCTTCAAAATCGGCGACATTGACATCAAGTTTCTTGTTGTTAAAGAAAGAGTTCGAATCGCCATTGTCTATAGAACATTGGTACAAACTTATGATCACGATTCTTCTTGATTAAAAGGATTGCCACCTGTTTTTCATCAAGATAATGCTAGGATGGGTGTCATATTGTACTATATTATCTCGCTTAGTGGGAGTTTGTATCGAGATGCTTATGTTATAGATATATTTCCAGATATTTCATTTGTAAATATTTTCGAGGTTTTATGTTCTCAGAATTTCGCTTTGTTTTATTGATACCAACTACTTGGTTTGATCTTACTAAAGAATAAAGTCGACTGAAGTGGAAATAGCATGTTAAGATCACATTACATTTAATTTCCATGCCAGCACATCCACATTGTGATATTTTGTCATTCAATCATATCAATACATGTGACCTCATTGATAGGTCTAGTTACAACAAGTGTGACAAAGGCCGCATCATCCTGGCGTGGGCGAGGCAATCATGGACTGATTGGTTTCTCGATGCATGTTTTCGTAATAAGGTTTGAGCTCATATGTTTATTCATTGCAATAAAGCAATTATAAGGTTGTACAGCTCATGGGGAGATCGTTGATTATTTAACCCATTAGTGGGCTTATATGTAACTATTATGTGTCAGGCATTCAAATAATATTTTAAGCCTTTATTTTAAGTGATCTATCATTTTTATATTTTATAGTTTTTATGCATCAAGGTTAAGATGTGGTCTTCAAATAATGTGTAGAGATTATTTTGTTTCTTTTTCTGCTTTCTCGATGGCCAAAACAAAATAATAATGAGAAGTGACGCTCGTGAAGCATCACTCTCCCTAACATAAAAGCACCCTGTCCTCAAATTCACTGCCGGTTCCTTCTTCCGCAATCTAATAATTCAAAGAAAATGCAGAGAAACTGAGGAACCCTCTCTTGAACCAAGTGTAATTCTTGGAAGGCTAAAACCAATTTTGTTGATTTAGGCTCACTCATCTCCAATGGATCGTGTATGCTTAATTTATAAACAAGCTTATAATTCTTAATGATTAGGCATTGTTGATCCTAGGGTTTGACTCGCTTTTAACTTTTCTACACAAACTCCCTTAAAATATTTAGTTGTTTGTTTTTTAAAACAAAATCAATCTTTTAATTTTTATCTAAATTTTGATAAAATAAATATTCAAATAAAACTTTAAAAATACATATATGGTTATTTAATTAACATGAAACAAATAAGGAGAATTTCAATTGATCATAGCATATATGATTTTTTATATTTAAATATCTAATTTTTTCTTAATGGAAAAAACATTAAAAAAAAGTCAAAATACCAAAAACCCAAAATATTTTACCTTTTCTATTCAATTAAAAATATAAAAAAATTAACAATAAGTCATAAAAAGTTAAAAACAAACCCTGTTGAAAGCAAATTTGCTTTCAACAATAAGCCAAAAAAAACAAAAACAAAATGCAGCCGAAAAATGATTTTCTTATTCTAAGCTGTCCATTAGAAATCTATTATATATATATATATATATATATATATATATATATATATATATATATATATAACTATTTAGAAATATACATATGTGTAAAATTGTTTAACTTATATTGATTCTTTTTTTTGAAAGATTATATTGATTAATTAAAATAAATAAAATGAGTATGAAGTAACAAGGAAAATAATAATATATCTAATTTAACTCTATATTTATTTTCAAGTATATTTTCCTCTCGTTTTCTTTTCCTTTGCATTTTCATTGATTTTTTGGGAACCAAATAAAACATAGCCTAAACTCAAGGTTTATCATTCTTTTTTTACAAAATCATAGAGCTCTCATTGTTCTCTATTTAAAATTTAAAACATAGTTTTAAAAATACTAATTTTTTTTTTCAAACCAACTTGTAAAGTCAGCTTTGGTATGGATTAATTCCAATACTTATTTGTATAATGATGATATAACTTTATGTCAATAAAAATATGTTAATATATATATATATAGAGGTAGTATATATATATATATATATATATATATATATATATATTAACATATTTGGGTAAGAAATTAAAATGATAAAATCACTATGATCCATAATTAATGATTATTATTATTATTCTTAAAATAGTTATTATATTTACTTATTGTATATAACTAAATAGAATATATAAAATAATAGATTGATGAACCCAAAATTAAATATTCTATGTTTTTAAAATATTTTGAAATATTCTTAGTAGATTTTAAAATGTTTTAAAATATTTTGTGCATATTCTAAAATATGACTTTTATAAATTTAGAAATAACTTATTAAAAAAAAGTAATTTAAAGTCTGAAACCAAATTATTTTAAAAAAAAAGTCAAAAAACAATATCAAAATCACCCCTTCTTGTAAGACCCGAGAAATTCTAATTTATGGAAAAAGGGTAAAATCGTAATTTTGATTACAAAATTGTTATTTCGGTTAAAAATTCAAAATTTATTCTCTAGATCTCGGATGATGAAACGGATTGCACCGTTGACCAAGCTTTCGCTAAATCTAACTAGCAATGCGAAATTCCTCGTGAAATTCGAGATAGGCCTGAAAGCTGACACGCTTTTTCGAGTAGTATCGCGTCGTGTCAGAACACTTCGATGCATCAAAGTCACATATAACACATCATTCCACGAATGGCACAGCAGAAATAATGAAAACATGGCCAGATAAATAATGAATGCGAAAAACTCAGAAAAGAGGGACATAACTGGCCATTTTAAAGTTTAAGTCACTAAATGACAAAATAGTAAATAGTTCTCTTCCCTAAATGTTAAAAAGGGCCAAACAAACCGTGTGAAGGAGAAGACTTACAGTAGATCGAAAATTGGATTTTTAGAGAGAGAACGTCATACTTCTCTTTAAAAATACAGGCGATCCGACCATTCAGAGTCTTCGCGAGACAAGAAGGAGAACCGGCCTACACTCCGAGAGGGCTTCGTGGGTACTCTGGACATTTAGGGAGTTTTCAAACTCCGAGAGTAGGGGTTTCTCCCTACTTGGGTTTTATTCTTCTGCTAAGTACCATGTAAATGTTTTATTGTTGAGGCTCAACGATCGCTTGATCTGGCTCCCAAACCTTGGAATCGAAATGTTGATTGAGACTCACGAATGTACTCTATATATCAAGAGCTAATAACTCAAGCTTGGGTTGGAATGTGTGATAAAGCATTCCTATAAATCATGACGTATTTGTTCGGGCGCCTGAACGGTCATGAAACCTGGTTCACCAAGTGAACCCATAAATCAGGAAGCCGAAGAACAAGAATCTCAGTAGTTTTAATGCTCCCAAAACAGTTGATCATAAAATAATTTTTGTGAAAATATGTGTTTGGTCGAAAGTGATTTAAATTAAATTGTTCGTGGTTTGATCATTAGCCCAAGTAGCTAATTTTGATATGATGAAATTGGATTAATTTAGCATGACATGATTGTGCTATTGGATATTATATGGATATATGCATGTTTCTACATATTTACACGCTAATTAAATCGTATTGGAATTGGCACACATTTGCATTCCATACGACCGAAACACCCTAGTGACTATAGGAGGAGTGCATGAGATGAGTCTAGAGAAACGGTTCGTAAGGTTGTCTAAACATATTAATTATCTGGGAGGGTAGTCCAATTAAAAATATCAATCGTCTGAGCTACCAACTGATATTCATCGGAGGGTAGTCCACAACAACAATATATCAATCGTCGGAGCGGCCCAATTGATATATATTCATCTGAGAGTTGTCCACAAACTAACAAAACAATAATTCTCATACGAGACTTAGGCGAGTGTGAGAGAGTCAAACGAGGACTCCTGATCCGAGTTGAGAATGTGTATATCTGGGCAGTGATCATTTACTCGCTTGAACGTGATGTTTATTTTCTTTAACATCATGACCGCACTTATGTGGGAGAGTAGCCCACTTGTGGCTTATCTCCACTATCGAAAGACAAATTTCACCCGTCGAGGGATATTGCTTTACGGTGTAAAGGAGCGTGCGAGGGGACCCGCCGCCCTGTAGGATCGAGATTAGAAGAAAGCCTATCAGGGCGAGTTTATATGCATACATGTATTGAAACTTATAATTTTAGTATATGCATTGTGTAAGAGTAAAAATTATTCAACTCTCAGAATTATTGGATATAGTTGATTCATAGTGGGTATGTATGTCGGGTATTACGATGGGCCCAAGTGGCCGCTTTAAATCATAACCTATATTGACCGTTTTGGGACAAAGCTTATGCAAACTCAGATTGGGGTAGAGCTCCCAAGACAAAGGAGACTCTCGCCCAATTTTTCGTGAAATGCCGTCACCCGACATTCACGGTATTCTACAAGTTGATCTGGTAGTCAAACCCGAATTCCGGATTCACGCTACGCCTTGGCATCGAGCTAGGTATACGAATACCCAAAGAGCCCTGCTCGGTATCCGATCACCACTGTGTGGCTCGATGTGGAGCATAGGTATATGAAAACCTAGAGATCGGGAGGGTTTGGCCAGTCGTACGGTAAGAACATCACCACTAGGTGGTTCGATGTTGGCAGTATGAGATTACCTAGAAAATCACGGGATAACACTAGGACACGACATGCATGTGTTTGGTGTGTTTTGTGTGATTGGATAAAATGATGTGTGATCATGTGATTAATTGATGAATTGTGTGCATATATGCTTGGTTGATAGCATAGGATGAAGTGTGGAAGATTTTAGGAGTTTTACAATGTGTAAAACTGGAACAAGAAAAAAATAAAAATAAATAAATTTAAGAAATTTATTTGGGTTATTGAGAAATGAAAACAAAATGAGGTGGAGAAAATTTTTGGTTTTATAGTGAGTAAAATTGGAAAAAGAAAATGAAGAAAATAAAGTTCATAAATTTATTTGTCTATCAGAGAAAAAATAATTTTCTAAGGTTTCATAAGTCAGAAACTCAATAAAATTGATAAAAATTTTTTTTATAAATTTATTAGAGAGCTCGAAAAATAATTTTGAGGAGAAGAATATTTTTCTCAAAAGTTTAAGTAGTGTGTGTGTTGAAGGAAATGAATGAAAATAAATTTTTATAAATTTATTTGGTATTCTGGAAAATGAAAAAAAAAATGTATATAGATTTTTTTGGGTATTTTTCCAAAGAAAGTGCAATGTGAAAAATTTAGGAATTTTTTTTTGGTGAGCCGATCGACCGGCTACCACTAATCGTGTTGTGGAAAAAAAAAAAATTTTTGTATTGCAATACTAGTATTGTATTGTGACTTGAAGGGCTTAAATGGCTCAAGGAGAGGTCAAAAATACACCATTGTATTGTAAGACACGGGTAGGCTAGTAAGTGTATTGCAATAGAAAGAATTGTATTGGCAATTGGTCAGGTAGTTGAGCTGCTGATCAGGATTGCAAGAGACGGAGAAATTGTAGACAGAATATGGTATATTTAAAGGCCTAGCGATAGAATAGATTGCAATACACTAAGTGTATTGTGACTGAGAGAGAGGGTGAGGCTGCTGGGCCATTGTATTGCAATACAGTAAATTGTATTGCAAGAGAAGGCTGGTGGAAATTGTATTGCAACATTATATTGCAATATAGTGGTGAAGCAAACAACTTGAATTTTGTATTATTGGAAATTGTATTGCAATACACACACTTGGAATGTTGGAGTGTTGAGATACACTTTGAATTTTGTATTGCAATATAGTGTAAGCCAAGTATGAAGAGATTGGAATTTTGTATTGCAACATTGCAAACTGGATCTTTTACAATACAAAACTTTGTATTACAACCTAAGGCAAAGATATTGCGTGAACAAAGACGGTGAATGCGACTATGAACAAGACTATGAATGAGAACGTTGACCTACAAATATGAACAAGCAGAATTTCGAATTTTTTTTTGAAAATCAAATAAAAATAAAATTTAATAAAATGAGACAAAATTTTCTAAAAAATGAAATTTTCAAAATGAAATTTTTGTTGATAAAAATGTTTTAAATAGTATAATTAATTGTCTTGCATTACCTGTAAATACAAGGACAATGTGTATACACTAGTTATGTAGTATGAATAGTGTCTCTGGTTGTGTTACGCCTAGAGATATCAGATTGTATTTAACTACCATTTGAAATCTTGATCAAGGTGGTAGTCATACAGAGGAAACTATATGACACAGAATGCAGATAGAAAAATTACAATGTTATGTTAGAACTATGACTTTAGGGATTCGGGATACCGAAATGAACAAGAAAGCTTAGAATTTTATTGAAATAAATGAATTGAGTGGTTGAAATTTAGCGCCACTTAGAAAATGAACGGGTCAGTTCATGGTTGTTAAGTCTATTAGTAATTAGCATCTGCATTACTAGTTAGACTGAAATGAAAATTAAATGATCTCTAGTCATCATGCTAATCGGTAAATGGTTAGTGAGGACGAGATCGCAGAATCTTCCATAATTCCGCACCGGTCGTGCACCACCGACATTTGACCAGCCACCAATGTTTGATCAGCAGCCTCAGAGGTCAGGGGTATCAAGGAGGCAACAATATACAGCCGGTATAGCAGTAGTCGTGGAGGTCCTAAGAATCTCCGTAGGTTTAGAGCACATCATCCTCCGACATTCATTGTGGGGAGGAGATCCATGGTGGCGCACCATTGGTTCATAAAGATCGAGAAGGTGTTGGGGAGGCTACAGATTACCCTCCGACACTACTGATTAGACTAGCGCATTCCAAATAGAAAGTGAGGCCCAACATGGTGAAGGAATGGCAAGACCCTAGAGACCATAGAGGAGCCATTGTATTTGAGTTCTCCTCTAGGGATTAGGCGAGAATATGGATGATATGTCGAAAGTCATGAAATGAGATCTCGTAATTTACCACAAATAGGTAATTCTGAGGATCATGGATAAGTGTCGATTGCATGTCATCCTAGATGGATCACGACAAATTACGTGGTCGCATCGACAGAGTGGTCGAGGGTTACCGCCATACGCAGATCTGCACTGTGGTGATATTTCGTGGGACAAGCATGAAATTTCGCCCCCAGACAGATACGAAACCAGTGTCAAGGATACACGGTCGGGCTAGCGAGCCTTACCATATGATCAAGAGAGACCAAACTTAGATCTACCTCGAGTAAGGTGCGATTATGTGGATGTTTTCGCATGAGCCACCCGGGACTACTTCCACGCAGGGTCATAGACTCGTGATCGAAGGCAACCTGAGATTCTCCCATCTCATGACTCCGCATGATGGTAATCGGGCCGAGTCAAGCAGAACCCAGTCCGGCCAGTGAGCCACCGACAAGGTCTATTAGATCGAGCACTTCACCATAGGGCGCTCCTGGCCCTATTTGCGAAAAAGAAGATAAGACCCTTCTCGACGCCGCACGACTACTCCATTGGGCTGAATGTGGTTACGATCAAGAATCTGCACTAATACCAAGATCGGACACTGCTGGATCGGTTGAGAGGAGCGCCAGTCTACTTCCAAGATAGACCTTCAGACCGGGTTACCATCACCCGAGGGTTAGGAGACAGATATCCTAAGACAACGCTTTAGGACGCCAAGTATGGGCACTTTGAGTTTACTAAAGGAAGCCTGATCGGACGTACGCGCCAGCTGGAAGATTCACGGACCCTACGATAGGGTATTCCAATCCCATTTAGATCGCCTTGTCGTAGCCTTCGTAGATGCCATTTTGATATACCCCGCCGAGTGGGAGCATGGGGAGTATCACTCGAGGATCGTTTTTACAAATTTGTCAGAGACCATCAATCAGACTCCAAGTTCGGGCAAAGTAAGAGTTTTTGCCATCGAGGTGAGATTTTTAGGACACGTGGTGTCGCATCAAGAGTGTCACCACCTCGCAGGCAAGGTCGGAGGCATCACACGGAGACCAATTGCCAATCTTCGAGACACGTAGTTTCGGACGGTCGGGCATTACGAGACAAGAGAATGGGTCATCAAGTTGTCCATTCGGGGACAGATCGTAGACTTCACCTACGGACATGGACCTCATGGTTGGGACAGCCCCGACTAGCAAGAGAGAGATCGAGATGCTCGAGCACTCAGATGCGGTGTCAGTAGGAGAGGGAGGATCACCCTTCTAGTTCGGGGAAGAGGCGTAAGACTGGCTTCACATGAGTTTCAGGACTGCATGATCGGGACTCGCTAGGTCAAAAGGGGTGACAGGATATGTTATTTCTACCGACACTGGGCATGTGAGACAGATCATTCCAGACGTGATCCGAAGACCCAGACAACGATGTCCTGCCATTGTGAGAAACGTGAGAGTATACGTAATTCATTCCTCCACACCCTAGTGAGGTTGGGAGAACCGGTCAGCTTGGTGCTATAAGCATCTCCAAAGAATACGTATAGCCGAGGGGCCGCAGTGGGTCAAGTCGTGACGACGAGTCGCACAATGGAAGCCATGACCTTAGCGGTGTAATCTTCCGTTGTCATCGTCGCTGATATGATGAGTCGACAACCATCTGCCAGATCAGACTCAGCCTTTCCGGTCACATACCCGACACGACATCGGATTCGCTTAGAGGGCATGCGCCTCTAGGAGTAGCTCGCCGTATAGATGTTCTTCCCAGATGTAAAGTAGAGTCAATCGATAGGTCGCAGAGAATGGCGAGTGTGAGATCTCCAAGACTCGCCATGGTGGACCCGGATGGGTGTCGCGCATGGCATTATCAGGTTCGTGTGCACTGAACATCGCGTCAGCTCCGGGGGTGGGTGCAATTTATGGTCATCTCCACCACCTTTTGCAGTGTGGGTTGAGTTTGTCTTTAGACTACAGCCCAATGAAGACTCATAGTTCGATCTCAAGAACAAGAATAATTATAGCAGGTTTGGCAGTTGCAGTGCAATGCATCCCCTGCTGTGAGAATCGAGTTGTAGGTGAGATCCTGTGAGATATCCCGACTGTGTAAATGCAAGAGGCCCAAGTAAGCCAAAGAGTTATGTGTAATCGAGATGAAACACACTGTCGTTATCACTTAGACTAGAGTTAAGTGGATAGGAGCTCTGAATGACTCGAGATTTGGATACCCATTGAAATTGCGCTGGTGGTCGAGTCGGGCCATGACTCGTATATGGAGGCCGTTCATTCATGACAGATGGACTCATGGATAAATTCATTAGATTGTCGTTGATTGTGACTCGAAGGTCGCATACACCAAGCAAGGGTTGTGTGTGGATACGGTTGCGGGAGGATTATATATTGTAGTGTTGAGGACATGTTCGCGAGCATACGTCCCGGTCCATGCAGAGGAGCCACTTCTTAGTGGAATTCCGCCTACAACAACAAGCCACGGGGGCAGATATGTGATGGCACCATATGAGGCATTGTATAGAGGCCATGTAATACCGCATGTTGACTGAGTGGGAGTAGAGCTCCACTCACCGGTCCTGATTCGATTAGAGACACCTTCTAGAAGGCGGGTTTGATACGCAACATCGCCTTTCATGGCTCGAGCCGATGTAAGAGCTATGTTGATGTACGACGTCGACTTTAGAGTTCGAGGCTGCGGATCACGCCTCTGAAGGGCAGGATGCCTAAGAGAGAAGGTCAGTGCTCGATTAAGCGCTGGAAGCTATCGCCAAGGTTCATTGGGCCTTTCGAGATATTCGAGAGGGTAGGCATTATCACAGACTCATTGGTTTTTACCGCCGGGCATGTCGTGTGTCCACGAGGTATTTCATTACATCTCCATGCTCCTCGAAATATACCCGCATCCAAATTTCATGGTGATCGGGGACGCATCGAGGTCATACTTATGAGACCTTATGGTGACCGCCAGCAGATCATGATGTTGGACGTTTTGCGACAAAACCGAGGCTAGTGTTGGTACTATGGAGGCAATTATGGAGTGGAGGAGTCCACGTGGGGAGCCAGGACATCGATGGCCACTTATCCTTCTTGTTTAGGACAAAGGCAATAGTTTAGTCGCTTAAAATTTAATGGCTAGTCGCCATATGCATGATAGAGTGCGCACAAGATGTGATGTGAGCGATCAGGATCACTGTAATTTCTTGATCGAAATTCCTTTAAGGAGGGAGAATGTAATCATGGTAAATCAATTTGAAAAGTGGGGCAAAATCGTAATTTTGATTACAAAATTAGTATTTCGCTAAAAATTTAAAATTTGCCTCAGATCTCATACGATGAAACTGATCAAGACCAACTGCCTCGCAAAATCTAACTAGCACGTAAATTCAGAAATGGTGATAAAACTCAGTTGACGCTTTTCTGAGATCGCGCTCAAGGCAAAACGACTTACGACAAGTCAGATATAATATATCATGCAAAGAATGGTACTTAGTATAAATACCGAAACTACAATGTAGATAGTCATTTAATAAAACTGAAGAGGGACATAACCACATTTTAAAAGCTTGCTCTACCAGTCTTATTAAAATAAGAAATAGCTTCTCTTTCCCAAATAAGTTAAAGGCCAAACAAACCGGTGTGAAGGTAGACTCACAAGATCGAAAATTGATTTTTTAGAAAGAGAACGCCATACTTCTTCTAAAAAATACTCTACGATCCGACCGCTTCAAGTAGCCTTCTTGATAAGAAGGAACCTGATCTACGCGAGAGAGCTTCGCGTGTACCCTTACTTGCAGTTTTCAACCGAGAGGTGTGGGTTTCTCCTACTCAAGGTTTTGTATTCTTCTGCTATACCACTTAAATGTTTCTGGCCGTCGAGGCCTTAAACTACCGCTTGATCTGCTCCAAAACCCGAATCTGAATGTTGATTTTGATCACCGTAAATGTTCGTGACGTTGTTACTGACCGCTTTCAAGGTGTGATAAAGTGTTCTATAACCATGTATTGGCTTGTTTGAGGCCTAAACACCAGAAACCCCGGTTCACCAAGTGAACCGGAGCAAATCAGGAAGCCTTCAAAAAGAACAAAGATTCTGTGTGGTTTTACCGTTCTCGAATGCTGATCACAAAATACTTTCGTGGAAAATATGTGTTCGTCGAAAGGATTTGAATTAAATTGCTCTGTGGTCGATCATGGGCCCAAGTGAGCTAGTTTTGATATGATGAAATTGATTAATTACATGACATGATCAAGGCGATTGGATATTATGGTATATACGTACGTTTACATATTTTACATGTGAATTGCATCAGATTGAATCGCATACATGTATTCCATACGACCGAACACCTTAGGACTATAGGAGTGAGTGCATGAGATGAGTCTAGAGAAAACGACAGGGTTGTCTAAACATATTAATTACCTGAGGGTAGTCCAAATTAAAAATATCAATCGTCGAGCGCCCAATTGATATTCATCTGAGGGTAGTCCATTAAACAAATAATATATCAATCGCCTGGGAGTGCCCAACTGATATATATTCATCTGAGGGTTGTCCACAAACTAACAAACAATAATAATTTCCTTGCTAATGAAAGCGAAGAGTGTGAGAGAGTCGCTGAGGACTCCTGGATCCGAGTCGGGTCATGCGTGCATTCAAGCAGTGATCATGCATTCGTCAATGTATGTTTATTTTGAACATCAGACCGCACCAGTGGAATACTTTCACTTTAGATGATTCCACCATCGAAGATTAGTCACCCTCGTCAAGGGATATTATTTTACGTGCACAAAGAGCGTGCAGGTACTGTACCTCGCCCTAGAGATCGAGTGTAACACCCGGGCCTCGATGAGATGCATAGTACATGTAACCTAGGGTATGGTGTGCACCGCTAAAGGATAAAATTGTAAAGTTTTCAAAGAATTGTGGCACTTGCAATTAAGAAAAGTCGAGGGGGTGAAAGTATAATTAATGGAAGTTTAAATAAGAAAACACACAGAAATGCTGTAATTTTTCAGTGGAAGTCTCGAAAATTCTCCGTGATCTCTTGATGACGAAAAGGATCGCACTGCTAAGTTCACAAGCTTTGCAAATCTAAAATGACCTGTGAAAGTTCATTAAATTCCAGATACGAATATTTACTGAATTCTAGGCAACGGATTTAGAGTGAAACCTGAAAATGAGATTTTAGAAAAATCTCAAAAATGGCAAACATTTAAAGAATATTCAATTAGGATAAAGGAAATTGAAACCTAATTCAAAATAAATTGTTTCGGGGTCGAACGGACCTAGAAAGAAAAAAAGGACATGTGGGTCCCACTTAAAGAAAAAGAAAAAAAATAAATAAAAAGTTGAAATCAAAGCAAATGGACGGAGAGACAAAACGAAATGGGGAGAGGAGAGAATTTTTTTAAATTTTTTCTCATTTCCTTTCTTTCTCAGATTTACGAAAATCTGACAGCCGGATTTCGTCGGGATAAACACGAAAAGTGTTCTACGCGACGAGGGCTACGTGTGAGTACCAGAAACACAGGATTTCACCGAGAATTCAGGTAAATATTCGGAAAATCCAAATTTTTTAGTTTTTCTCAGATCTACGTCATTCTAGTGATCATCGCTTTTCGGACCAATAGGTAAAGTTACTCTACGCGACATGAGCTACGCGTGAGTACCAAAATCACGGGATTTCGTCGGATTTCCATGTGAAATAGTAAATACGTATGAATACATATAAAATAGTAAATACGTATGAATACGTATAAATGCATAGTGCATAGTGCATAATGCATAGTATATAGTAGTGTATAGTGTATGAATATATATACATAGTGCATAGTGCATAGTAAATAATGCATAGTGTATAGTAAATAATGCATAGTGCATAGTGCATAGTGAATAATGCATAGTGCATAAAATCACGCATAGTAAATAAATAAATAGTATTTGGTTATCATGGGCCGACTTATGAGGCCTAATACATCAAATGTGGGTAAAGCAAAAGAAGATATTCGAAAATCGCTTAATCGCTCAAAATTTTAATAAGGTAAAAGGTGAGTGTTCTAAACCATTTTTCAAATACTAGTATTATTATTATAAACTCCGCTTACACTTGTATTTAATGGTTTTGAGCTAAACCATATTTCCAAAGCAAGCAATTGTTTCGATGAACCATATTTTTGAATGCATAATGAGTTATAAGTAAATGGTTTTAATTTTTAACCATATGTGAAAGCAAATAAATAATGGTTTTGATTTATTCAACCATATTTCCATGCAGGGCAAGAAATTTAGCAAGCAATGGTTTTAAATTGTAAACCATATTTAAAAAACAAGTGTTAAAATAGTTTCAAATAATTAAACCATTTTCTGCTAGCAAGTAGCAAATGGTTTTAAATTGTAAAACCATTTTTCAAATAGCAAGCAAGCAAGAAAGCAAACAAAAAGAATATTTGTGAAAACAGGCCTTCCCTAGTTCTAAGCAGAAGATATTCCATTGGGAGATTCGTGACAAGACCCACATGCAGTGATATCATACACGTATTTTGGGCTGGCCTTGGCCGACAAATCCCCAGCCATACACACAGATTTAAATGAGTAATCCATATTAACGCGCATGCAAAGATATAGGTTAACGCTGGGTTAGCTAAATTACGCGACGGCGCATACGCGTCAATTCCACCATATTCATCGAAAAGGTGATGCGTATTAATGTGTCCTTTCCACCTAAGACGGCCGACGCACGTGCCCCCATGTTTAACCAGGCACAAAGTAGAAGGAAAATAGCTCAAAGTGGTCGACATGTTTTATAAGCATGATATATGTAGTTTCCGGAAATTCAAACCATTGGTTCCCTATCGCCTGTGCTTTCGTGACAATAGTTTTTGAAAGCAAACGTCGAGCCTGTGCTCCCCGCTAGATTTCAAAACGACGCTTTGAACTTAGGCTCCGTGGATTTTAGCAAACTTGAGCCTCGTGCCCCGCTTTATTTTCAAAGTATCGCATTGAGCCTCCCAGTTCCTATCTTATGAAAAGTTTTCGAGAAACTTAAAGCAAAAGGTTTGTGAAAGGCTTTTAAGAAACTTTAAAACAAGATAAAGAAAGCAAGCAAAGAGCCTGGAGTGTTATGAACTTCTAAGTAAGCAAACAATAAGAGTTTTATAAGCTTATGCTGCAAGCAAGTAAAGGAAAAGTTTTAAACTTTAAAAGCTAGTTGTGCTTATTAAAAAGCTAGTTGAAGAAAGAAAAGCTTTAGAAACTTTATGCTAAAAGAAAAGTCTAGAAACAATTGTAAAAGAGAGTTTTATATTTTGAGATGTTTTCCATAAAGCAAAACGCTTATAAAAGATACACTCACCGAGCCTGCTTAGCTATTATTTCCATTTTAAAACTTTTTCCAGCACACAGTACGCAAGACGCCGAGCAATTATAGCTTGTCCCCGACATTGTACAAGTTCTGCAAGAAGAATATTATAAGAAAATACTTTGAATTTGTATATTGGAACATATGTATGTACATAGTATAGTCTTCAGGAGAATGTTGGTCACGTTGTCATATTGGGATAAAAAAATGTAAATTTGTGTATACAGGATTTGGAATTATCCTATACGTAGCCATCATGTCGCCGAGGTTTTTTTACTCAAGTAAGATTTTATCACTAAATCCCAAGTTGAAAATAAAAAAGAAAATTCTTATACGAGGCTTAAGCAAGCAAATACGCTTCTATTTATGTGAATTTCTAGTTGTTAGAGGTAACGACCGGGATTTCAGGAGTGGCCGCACACCCGCCATTGGAAGTGGTGGGGTGTACACTTGCACGCAGCGTGTTGTATAATAACCTAGGACTTGAGGAGATATGATACCACGCAAGGTGGTATCAGAGCATAAGTATTGGCAACCATGCATGTTCAAACTCAAAATACATACATATCAAGTGATTCAAAGTATTAAACAGTTGATATTTTTTGGCAAATACAACACTATGGGTCGCAGATAATAGAGTCCAGATAATTTCGTTCCAGCTTTGAAGCCCAGAAGATTCTTCCTGAGAGATGAGCACGAGTTGGTTCCACTAATGTCTCTATGAATCAGCCTCCAAGAAGAAATGTCGACTATCTGGGCCACTGTAGGAGCCTGAAGTGCCATGATTGTTTACGTTGCAGCAAGTGGCATAGATTGCACAGATATTAGCCATAGCGACCACGCTAGCCGCATCTACGCTGTACCACCTAGAGAGGATATCAAGAACCCAAGGTCGATAGAGAGAGTAGCGTAAACTAGCGCAAAGCTCACATGATGCTAGTGGCAGATCCGCAGGCAACCCCGTTATGTTGACCGAGTAAACAAAGCATAGAAAGGCGAGCCGCACTGATGAGCAGAGAGTCTGCTTTTCCGCCTTCTCTCGATGGAAGATGTGGCTAAGGATTGGTGGGATGCCGTAGAGAGGAGGTATCCCTATTAAGATATCACGGACCACTCAAAGCAGCAGTTTACTGACAGTTCTTTCCTCGTGAGCCATAAAGATTCAAAATCGGTGAGTTTCAAATTAGAACGTAAGAACATGTCAAGGTCGAATATGAGAAGAAGTTCTAAATTAGTTAGATCGTTCCCTATATCTGCTTCTGGATGAAGTCCTGGCAAAAGGTTCTTCTTTTATCGTGATCACGACTGATCGTGAGTGCATTTGTCGGCTTGTTCCTCAAAGATTGATTTGGGGACTTAGTCGAGGCCGCTTCTAAGAGTTGTTAAAAGCACTACACCCATGTAATCGTAGCAAAAAGTGGTGAAAGTAAGAGGAGAGTGCACCAGCACTTCAACAAAGCTCGGTCGGCACAATAGAAAGAAAAGTATGGTAAGAGGCTGTAGAGGCGCAGAGGTGTGGCCCAAGGATACGACAGGCCCGCACTCTCGCGCAGTTTGCAAGTTTTCGTGATCAAAGAAGATGCATGCAAACAGATGTGGTCACCGTATTATTTCTATCCTTGATCATGCATATACATTAGTGGACCCAGAGCCACGCATTCATTTGCATCTAAACATTTCTTAGATGGTTTCGGGATAGTACACTTAAACATTGGGAGGGTCGTATGAGGCTTCTCCAGTCGAGATCCATTATTCTCAAACATAGTAGTTAGAGATAGTAGCACGATTGAGGGACACAGAGTTCCAAATGATTCAGTGAAGCCTTAGATATGAGGGACTTGATGGTTCCCTGTATGGATTGGCTCGTTCCTCGCCATGCAGAGCCACATTAGATTGTTATAAAAAGGAAGCAAAGCTCACAGCTAGGAAATTGAGGTAAAGTTCATGGGAATACATGAGAGTTATTTTCCAATATAATCTCCGCTATGGCAATACAGAATGCTACGTGAAGGGTTGTCGTGGTTATCTAGATTATGT